>JAYESD010000005.1:69396830-69728055 GCA_036927565.1 Tuctoria greenei
AAGGAATCCCCAACTATATGCATGCATCAAGGTATATGATCATAAATTAATGCATTATTTATAATAGATGTGGATGTGGATAAATGCCAAGGCATTCCATAATGCACATCCAAGCACACACACAAGCAACCAAACATACAATCATCGCACCAAACCTTAGAACGCGCACTAACGAACTAAGCATTTATTACAACTTAATCAAGGGTAGACTTAAACCATAATTAAGAGTTATAAAATTATCGAGCTACGGAAAGGTGAAGGCATCCTAATTTTTTTTCCAATACGAGCTTGAGACAGAGTCAAGGTGGCAATCTAGGTAGGGGTCAGGAATGATTGCGGCTTGTCGGATATTCACGAGCGACTCCCCAAGCAGTTGACGTGCTTCACATGAACTTTGATTGTCTCGAAAGATGCAACTTTGATTCTCCATTCTTCATGTCCAGAATGTCTTCATCTTGAAGTGTATGCTTCACAAATTCTCCTTCGAAATTACTTCTTCTATGTCTTTGTTGGAAGAGCTAGCAGGGGTGCAGTCTCCATATGGGTTGGTTGTCCGTGCTCTACGTATATCGATGCAAGATGTCTACATGGCATAAAATTGCAGCAGTAAGAAGGGACAAGAAAAGAGAGCGTGGCAGTGAAAAAGAAGCAAAAAAAAATTTCACCCCAGCAGCAAATCGCATATTGCTCAATACAGAAAAATCTTTAGTGGAGAGTGTTTTGAAATACAACATCAAAGAAGAGGCAAAATAGAGGGTGTGCAACAGTAAGATGAGGGTGTATAAGGAAGAAAACACAGCAGCAAGCAAGAGGCAATGTTCAAAGTAATGCTGCAGCAAAATACAAGAAACATTAGTAGAAAAAGTGTACAAAACGCAACAGCAAGCATGTTAAAATGTCCCTGAATTAAAAGAAAATGCGGCAGCAAGTAATGTTTTAAAGTGGCTGAATTTGCGAAAATAAATGCAGCAGAGGTGCATTTCGAAAATTAGCTTTTAGTGCCTGAATTAGAGAGATAAATGCAGCAGTAGAAATTGCTACAAGTTATCAGGTTGGCAAATATAATTGCAGCAGCGACAATATACGAAAGGCTTTTAGAAAACAGTTCCTAAGTATTTTGTGGTGTCCATTCTACCTAGGCATGCATTCTACGGTCGACATGGCTATGATACCAATTTGTGACACCCGTTCAAAAAATTAGCCAAGTGCAGTGTATGTGTGCCTAGGATGTTGCTTCACACATACAAATGAACATCACAAATGATATTTAGAATTTAATCATGTCACTAGTAATATAAATACCTTGATTCTATTGCAGCGGAAAATACTCTAGCGTAGGCGACTTCAACTCCACAGGCAATCGATGGTAGTACGCATGCTTAGTGCTCTATTGTAGCTGAATTAATTATGGGAATAGCAAGGGTGAGTACATGTCGTACTAAAAACTGTGGGAAAGTATATCATGTAGCTAAAAACAAGGATGATAATAAATGGCTAATTGCATAATAATACAGTTAGTTCATAAACATGTAAAAGCAGCCTACAATGTCTATGTAAGTTTAAATCCCATCATAACCCAAGTAATTACTATATCACATATCCAACATCCACATTTACCATCATAATATATTTGTAACCAGCCAACAATCAATATCATCACCATATGCCAATTTTATATCTTCTTATAACCAAACCATGCTCATATGACATAACAAAAACAAGTCTCAATTGACACACCCAATCCATCCCAAACCAAGTTCATTCTCTAATTATGGATGTTTTCCAGGTGCTCGTGACCGTGAGCACAGCTATCATGATAATTTTATACTCTGCAGAGGTTGTACCACTTTACCCACAAGTTCGTGATTTCGTCACCCATCGGCGACTAAAGAACCTCCATTATGCTAAATACACTACCGTTGGTGTATGGCAAAGAGATCACAAAATAAACTTTACAAAGGGACCACCAACATGTGCAGACCAACTAAGGTTTCACCAAAGGTGATGTTTCACAACTTAGCACATCCATCCAAGGGCTCCCTCTTGTGCTGTTCGGATCCCAGGGTAGTCCTGGAACTATTGCAAACTCAATTGACTCCCATTCTATGCTCTCCCAAATGATCCGAACAATGCTGGTGATACATCTAATTAATTGGCTAAGCCGCACTCATACTTGGCCTTGTGGTGGCACTGTTGTCCTGACATATATTTGCATGAACCGGTCCTTAGATCTAAGGCAAGCGAAACCACCACCTCATCCAATCCAGTCTACAAATCATGCTTGCTTAGATCACCCAAATTTCATATTACCGAAATAGTCATTATCACCAATTCACATAGTCCATATGCTCATTGGTTGTTAATTAAGCCATTTGATTATCTCCAATCCCAATTGAGTTAAGCGGGGCAGAAACTAGGAAATACTCTTCCCGACTCTCTATATAATATCCCAAGCGCCAAGGATGGACACACAAGTCTAGTAAACGCCTATCATGGATTTCTCATCAATTTGACACAAGCATGCAATTTTGTAACAAAATATTTGAAGAAAGGATCAAAATGGTCGTGGACACTTGCCTTTATATCCCCGAATTCAGTGCTCAATCAAATCAAAGTCTTGCACATGAAGATCCTCGGATATCCACTTCTCGATCGTAACTTCTTGAGCATAACTGTCTACTCGCAATCAAGCACATACACAATAAATACATTGCAAGTGCTAATCAATATGCAGAATCTAGATGCATGCAAAAATATGTTTGTATTATTGCTACATAAATTTATATGGATTTTTAATAAATTTCTATGATGATTTACTATTTATTTGAGCAAGTTTTGAATTAATTATAATTAATTAAGAGGTAAATAATTATTTCAGATCATTAAATAGGATAAAAAGATTATTAATAACTTCCTGGAATTTATTCTGAATTTTAGGAATTTTTTTGGATTTAATTAGATACTTTATGAATTAGCTGGGCTTTCATATTATTTATTAAATCTGGAAAACAGATAAATAATACTGAAAATATAGACTTTTGGTCAAATCGAAAATAACATATTGATCTTGGTAGATTTGATATAACTTGCAAGTTTCAAACTGATTAATGAAGATTTCGCGAAAATTAATGACCGCTCAAAATAAAATATGTCCTACATGTAATTCACTTCAAGTACTAGAATTAAAATAGTTGTTTAGATCGAAATTGTAATACCTACCGTGTGTAGCTAGTCTCGACGGTTGTGGCGCGGCGACGTGACGTGCTCCGGGATCTAGAGTTTCGTTGACGGCATATAATGTAGATGAAGGAGAGAGCGGTAACAAAGCCATCTCATACAAATGACAACTACGTCATGACGATCCTTGACGGAAATGACAACTGCTCCCTTTTCTTCCTTCTCTTCCTCCCTTTTCTTTCCATTTTTTTTCTCCTAACGTGTGCCATCGGTTGTCCTTTTTCCTGGCGGACGACTACTGGTGGCAACAGTGGCGGAGCTGACAATTTTTTTCAATGAGTTCACCTGAAAATATATGTGTAAATTAAGTATAAGTCAACTGAATTTAATAGGTTCAAACTCGTTACAATAGATTAATCATTCTTGTTTTACATAAATTTATCTAGTTCAGCTGAACCCAATGATTGTATACCAGCTCCGCCACTGGGCGGCTAGGGCTTCGTCTTCTCTCACCGTATTTTTTTCTCTGGTGACTGTATTGTAGGCAACGGCAACAGCTGTTTTTTTATACGGGGGCAGCGACAGGAGCAGGGCTCACGGTGGCCATCTTTTTTTAGAGGCGGAGGTCTGGTGCTGGAGTCCCACGGCCTGGGTGCGGCCACAGGACGTGCGTGCCCCCAGCGGGAGGAGTCCTGATTGGACTCAGCTCCCTGGTCGCTGGAAGCCTGGGGTTGACTTATTTTTCCTTTTTATTTTCTTTGTGATGCGGCCAGCATTCTGTTTTCATTTTGTTTTATTTCCCGGTGGGGGCGTGGACGTGGCCTGGTGGAGTCCCGATGGGGCGCTGCCCTCGCACAGGTGGTGCTGATTTTTTTTTGCTTTCTTTTTTTTTTGTTTTCTTTACTTCTTTTTTTTTCCTTTCGTCCCTGTGTGGCCATGGTTCTGATCACGGTGGACTTTTTTAATTTATATTTTCTATTTATTTTTATGTTAATTTATTTTTTTATTCTTATTAGTTATTTTCTTTTGTTTATTAATTGTTATTCATTATTTCTTTCTTCCTTTATTATTTTTTTCATTTATTATTATTTATTTATATTTTGTATATATATGTTTCTCCATCTTTTATTATTTCTTCTATTAATTTTCTTCTCTAATTACTTTGTATAAAATTTCTCATTGATTTTAATAGATCTAGTCACTTAGTCTATGCCTAAATGTGAACACATATGCATGGACATTTTTAGTTTATTTTCTTATTACATATATATATATATATTTGTATACATGGTTTATCCTATTATTTTTTCTTTTCTTATTAAATTTTTCTTTCCTTTATTTCTTTTCTTCATATTCGTTAAGGCAATCTAATTGCTTTTAATGTATTTATTTTAGTAAATAAATTTTAGTATCTAGGGATGAATACAAGTGCAAGATGAGATGCATATATTATATATTTTTCTTTTATAAAGAAAATTTATTCCTATTATTTAATTCAAACTTCTTATTCAAATTTTTATTTGTTCAAGTTTGAAAATCGGGATGTCACAATTCTACCCCCTTAACATGAATCTCACGCTCAAGATTCGAGTGGATCGGAGAAGAGATTTTGGAATAAAACTGTTGTTTCTTATTTAAATTTAAATTAGCCAAATTTTAAAAATTGAGGATGTTACATTCTCACTATGTTCCTAAAGGTGTCATGATACTAAAAAGACAAGAATTTGAGGTTCCGAGGCAAGCGAAGATGAGCGTGAATGAGTACTTGAACAATTCACGCAATTATCAAGGTATGCTCCAAAAGATGTTAACACAGACAGTAGAAAACAATACTTGTTCATGAGAGGTCTAAACAATGAGATTCAAGTTCAACTACTTAATGGTGATTATCCAAACTTCCAGAAGCTTGTGGACAAGGCTATTGTTATTGAGAACAAAGTTCGTGAGATGGAATAAAATAACAAGAGAAAGATGCCCTACTAGGGACAGCCGCAAGAAAGCAATGTTCGCCCCTGCTATGCACCACTAACTGCACCATACAACAATCCATCTGCTCCTGCATACCGCGCTGCTTATCCACCGCGCCCAAATCAGCCATCGCAGCAATGCCCCACCCTGCAAGCACCTCGCTATCCTGTGTTGCCCGCACCACGTCCCAACATGGCGGCTAATGCTCAGAATCAGCTGCGCCCAAGCTTTCCTATAGTTACGGGCAGCAAGACGTGCTATGTGTGTGGAGAGACCGGGCACTTTGCAAGTCAATGCCCCAAAAGAAGCTATGGACCGATGAACAATGCACTAAGGCCAAACTACCCACGACTCGAAAGGAGGAGCACCACAAGGCAACTGTAGACAACAAAATTTTGCTCGTGGCAATGTGAATCATGTCTCTACTGAGGAAGCCCAACAAGCTGATGACATCGTGATTGGTATGTTCCTTGCAAACTCCAACCGCGCGACTGTTTTATTTGATCCTGAAGCATCTCATTCATTCATCTCATCAAAGTATGTTGCCAAGTATAATATGCATATATCTCATATGAAACAAACTATGCTGGTAAATTCTCCTGGTGGAGAGATGAGGACACATATAGTATGCTCGAAAGTAAGCATTAAAATAAGGGGGAATAGACTTTCGCGCAGACCTCATTGTCCTAGACTCCCAAGGAATAGATATAATACTTGGAATGGACTGGCTGAGCAAGTATAATGGAGTGATTCAATGCGCCAAGAGGATTGTGCAGTTGACAAGCGAGCATGGTACTCGCATCGATGTTGAGGCAGCCCAACCCGTAACAGAGAAGGCAATGTTGAATCACGTGGAAGATGTGACATTGGAAAGCATTCCGATTGTTCATGAGTACCCAAATGTGTTTTCGGATGAGTTGCCAGGTATGCCGCCTGATCGTGACATAGAGTTTTCCATTGACTTGATACACGAACTTGCACCTATAGCTAAGAGGTTGTATAGGATGCCTCCTAAGGAATTAGCAGAGCTCAAGAAGCAAATTCAAGAGCAGCTAGAAAAGGTTTTTATATGCCCAAGCTGATCACCATGGGGAGCACCAGTGCTTTTGTAGATAAGAAGGATGGAACCCAGAGGATGTGTGTGGACTATAAGTCTCTCAACGAAGTGACGATCAAGAACCAGTACTCGTTGCCCCGTTAGGATTTGTTCGACCAATTGAAGGGCACCTGTATTTTCTCTAAGATTGACCTGCGGTTAAGATACTTCCAAAAAAATATTAGACCATCGGATACACCCAAAACGACTTTTCGTACACGGTATGGATCCTATGTATACACCGTTATGTCATTTAGATTGACGAACTTGCCTGTGTACGTTATCTATCTCATGAATAAGTTCTTCATGGAGTATCTGGATAAGTTCGTCGTGGTGTTCATTGATGATATTATGATATACTCGAGAAGCGAGGAAAAGCATGAGGAGCACTTGAAGCTTACATTGCAGAAACTACGGAACACCAATTGTATGCCAAGTTTAGCAAGTGTGAATTCTGGTTACGGGAAGTATCATTCTTGGGCCATATCATCTCCGGAGGAGGAGTATCGGTCGACTCGGGGAAAGTGAGAGATATACTAAAGTGGGAACCGCCAGATAATGTGAATGAAATTCGAAGTCTCCTTGGAATGGCTGGATATTACCGCCGAGTCGTCAAGGATTTCTCTAAAATAGCGAAGCCCGTGACTGAATTACTAATGAGAGGGAAGGTATTCCAATGGACTCAAGCTTGTTAGGATAGCTTTGAGGAGTTAAAAAAGAGTTTGACGACCGCACCGGTGTTAGTATTGTCAGACGTGAGCAAGCGTTTTGATATATATTGTGATCCCTCAAGGCAAGGACTCAAATGCGTGCTCATGCAAGAAGGCCAAGTGGTAGCTTATGCATCGAGGCAACTAAAGAAACATGAGATGAATTATCCAACGCACGACCTTGAATCGCAACCGTGGTGCACGCCTTGTAGATATGGAGACACTATGTTTTTGGTCACCGATGTGAGATTTATACGCACCACAAGAGCCTCAAGTACATATTCACACAAATGGATCTGAATTTGAGGCAACACTGATGGTTGGAGCTTATCAAATATTACGATGTAGGGATCAACTACCACCCGGGGAAAGCCAATGTAGTAGTGGACGCCTTGATTCAAAAGTGAACATGTCACCAACTCACAATCCGAGAGTTACCACCCAATCTATGCAAGGAGATTGAACGGTTGCATCTTGGGTTCATAAATAAAATGGGAGTGATGGAGTTAAATCCTTCACTAGAACAAGAGACACAGGAATGTCAAATGATGGATAGAGAAATCCAAAAGATCAAGGAAATAATTCAAGAGGAAGAGAATGGAGGTTTGACGAAGAAGACAAGGGCACACTATGGTTGGGAAAGCAGATTTATGTGCCTAACGTGAAGCGCATCCGTGACACAAATTAAAGGAAGCACATGACACGCTCTGTTCCATTCATCCCAGATGTACGAAGATGTACAAGGACATGAAGACTTGCTATTGTGGGATGGCATGAAGAGGGACATAGCCAAATATGTTGCCCTATGTGACACGTGTCAACAAGTGAAGGCTGAGCATTAGCGATCTGCTGGATTATTGCAGCTGCTGAAAATACGCGAGTGGAAGTTGGAAGAAATCGACATGGACTTCATAGTTCGATTGCCACGTTTTCATTCTGGTTATGACTTTATATGGGTTATGGTGGATCACCTGACCAAGTTGGCTGACTTTGTTCCCGCCAGAACCACATATACCACATCAAAACTCGCAGAGCTATATATGGAGCATATTGTATGCCGACATGGAGTTCCAAAGAAAATAGTGTCTGACCAAGGTTCTGAATCCACCTCTAGATTTTGGGAGAAACTGCATGAGTCTATGGGTACCAAGTTAAATTTCAGCTCCGTGTATCATCCACAGACCGACGGGCAAACTGAGAGGACAAATCAAATATTAGAGGACATGTTGAGGCTTGTGCTTTGAAACGTAGATGTAGCTGGAACAAGAGTTTGTCGTATGCTGAATTCTCGTACAACAATAGTTACCAAGCTAGCTTAAAAATGTCACCCTATGAAGCACTATACAGGAGGAGGTGTAGGACACCTTTGTTTTGGAATGTGATAGGAGAGAACCAAGTATTTGGACCTGATGTGTTACAAGAGGCTGAAAGGAAAGTTCAAATAATACGTGAAGACCTAAGGGCAACTCAGTCACGGCAAAAGACTATGCAGATAATAGGCGAAGGAATCTGGCTTTTGAAGTTGGAGATTTCGTGTATCTCAAGGTGTCACCTATTCGAGGTCAACGACGGTTTAACGTCAAAGGCAAACTGGCACCTCATTACATCGAGCCATTTAAGATTTTGGACAAGCGAGGAGAGGTAGTATATCAACTCGAGCTGCTGGCGCATCTCTCCGATGTGCATGACGTGTTCCACGTGTCTCAACTAAAGAAGTGTCCGAGAGTGCTGGAAGAACAAGTGCCGAGGGACGAGCTAGAACTCCAAGAGGATTCAACCTATCCCAAGAAACCAATCAAAATCCATGTAGGATCGAAGAGCACGTGAAAAGCTAACAGAGGGGGGGGGGGGGTGAACGGTAGATTACAACTTTTTCAGCGGAAGCAACGAAGACCCCTCGCCAGAAAATTGATCTGTTAAATAAATTGTGTGTGCGACTAGTCTAAACATCATCAATTGTGAAAAAAACAGTATATATTGTGGAGAATCAAATCATTAAGATGTCACAACAAAAATCACGAAAATCCATCAAGAAAAACTCAAGTTATGATCGAGAGTTCAAACAAAGGTCAATTTGTTCTACCGAGTAAAAACAAGATTTGTAACACTGCAAAGAAACTCGTGTAGATCAGAAACCACAAATCCGATGACCGTGAAATTTGCACAGAAAATATATAATCAAGTTGTGAATACAAACCAAAAAGAATCACATCAATTGGATATGTAAATATCGAGTTATGATAAAACTAACGAAGTAAGGTAGTGCTGTGTAGAAACTCGACGAGAAAAATTTGTCTGAAACAAGTCGGATGAACAAGGCATAAAAGTTCTTTTAAACTACGATCTTAACTCAATAGAACACAAGAGGAACAACCAAAATTCCATGCACAAGCTCTGACATCCCTTGCTTATATAACCAGCCATGTGGCCAACCCAAACTAAACTAGGACTCGTATCCTACTCATTTTCCACCAAAACTTTCCATAGCTTCTAAAGACTCTTCTATACGCAGATTGAAGCAATCTTAAGACTTCCAAATACCTTAGGAACGTATCTCATATTCCTAAAAACAACTCAACTTCATGACCCACACGAAATCCTATCATAACCAACTCAAATTTTCCATATTTGAGTCAACCTGACTCAACCGTAGCCTGAGTCCATAACCTAGTTGGTTGGACCTTTCCGACCAATTCATTATGTCCACATCTCTTCATCATGCCTTGGAACCATATTGCCACATCCATGCACTTCTTGCACACATGCAAACATCTTCCAACAACGTCCATGATTTCTTCATATGCATTGTTCTTGATTCAAACATGATGTGCTATCTCCCGATCAGCTCAACCACAATTCCTCGCGAACATGGTTGTTAAACCTCATCTTCTCCTTAATACTAGTTCAATGGATCCCATCATCAGCCATGTCTTGAACTCAAGCAACACCTTCGCATGAATAAACAATCAATACTTTGGAGCACAAGTCCACGATTTGACTCTCGTCAGTTCCGATAACCACAACACCTTACATGAGCACCTCACATAAGCATGTTGCAAACTATAGCAAAAACGATATCAGCCATATCCACCAAAGCACACCAAAAATTAGTAAAATAATACTAAGAAATATTTCCATAATCCAAAAAGCAAGTACGAAACATTGCATGGTAAAAGCAGAACCAGTGCGATCTAGCACTGGACCTTGCCAAAGCAAACATGACCATGAACCGGAGCTTACCAAAGCTAGCAGGATCTAGCGCTGGAACTAACCAAAGCTAGTCGGACCTAGCGCCGGAGCTAGCAAAAACATGTTGGACCTAGCATAGCAAGTCGGACCTAGACAAAGAAGTCAGACCTAGCCAAAACAAGTCAGACCTTACGTCGGGCATTGCTGAAGCTACCAAAAACAAGCCGAACCTATCATCGGACCTTGCAGGAGCTCGAACCTTGTGAAAAGGGTGTTTTGGCAGTATTCAAAACTTTTATCGTCATAGCCAATGTATTCAGCACACATAGGTCTCAGAATCTCTCATTGGCTTATTCACATGAAAAGTTTTGAAAACAATTTTATTCCCAAAATCTTTCTCCCCCTTTGTAAACCAGAAATAAAATGAGAGAAAAACAAAAAATTTTCCCCTAAGGATGTACACTGCCCCTTAGGGGAATCGTGCCAAAATACTTGTGAATCTTTGCAATGTGTGATCAATCCCCCCCCCCCCCCCTTGACAATGTATTCGGCAAGGTACAAAAGAGAAATTTTAATTTGTTATGAGCATAATATGACATATACATATAAAACAAAGCTCATCCAAGTCATACTATCAGGTAACTTACACTATCACATCAATGAGATACATAAAGTAGTGTAAGCCATGCTAGAGATCAAATGTAAATTTCAATTTAAGCAAGTCATGATCTCACAAAGTTAACTATTTCAAAATGTGAAAGCATGACACTCGTTGCTAGATCTTTCATTTTTCAATATTATTTAAAAGACAAATTATGATCATATAACATTTGCAAGAGATTATATGTTGCATCAGCCTTATTCTAACCAACCAAGCCAAGCATACGTCATCTGAAAATCAGAAGCTTAAGGACATGGTTTTAGTCATACACAACTTCTTCCAAGTTCATATATAAGTGCAATGACAAGCAATCTCAAAAGAAGAAGCGCGATGCATGCATATTCTCTTGATCTTTTCTCAGTTTTATTTGAACATAAAAACTCAACATGTGAGTTGATTACTTGATTAATTATTCATTATTAAAAGCACTTGTGAGCATGCAACAAGTTCAAAATAGCAAGAAAGTTCGATCATGACCAGATTTAGTGTAAAAAACTATTCCAATTACAAGTCATGACAAAAACTACAAAATGTATAACATCAGTAACGTAGTAAGAACTTTCAGCATGTAAAAGGAATCTCAAAGTCATATATGTATGAAATACTATGGTCATATTACTTTTAAATTCAGACTCACACATAGACTTTCCAAGTTTCAAAACTCAACCTCAATCTAAACCATGAGGATGCATAACCCCTATTTTGCTACGAATGAAACAAAAATGAGTGAAATCCAAAGGTTTTATAATAATGTCAGCCAATTGTTGTTCGGTATCTACATGGTGAAGCACAGTGTTTCCTTTTTTCAACATTGTCACAGAGAAAGTGATACCTAATGTCAATATGCTCTGTTCTCGAATGTTGCACAGGGTTTTTACCAATGCAAATGGCACTAGTATTATCACAGAACAGTGGAACACAATCTAGATCAACCCCATAGTCTTTAAGTGTTTGAACAATCTAAAGAATTTGTGAACAAGTGCTAGCAGTAGCTACATCTTTAGATTCAGCCGTGGATTGTGCAACTAAGTTTTGTTTTCTAGAGGACCAAGCAACAAGTGAATTACCAAGAAAATGACAAGCACCCAAAATACTTCTCCTATCAATCCTACAACCCCCAAAATCAGCATTCGAGAAAGCTTTCAAAGTAACAGTTGAGGAAGAAGGAAGAAAAATGCCAAATTCTTGAGGTCCATGTAAGTACCTGAGAATTCTTTTGACGGCTTGACGATGTGAAGCACGTAGGGAAGCTTGAAACCATGCACAAAGACATATGCTGAATTGTATGTCCGGTCTTGATGTCGTGAGGTACAAAAGTGATCCGATCATACTTCTATATTCTTTTTGATCCTTGGGTTCACCATATTCATCAAGTTCAAGTGTCATTGTTGTACCCATTGGTGTCCGAAGAGGCTTGCTTATGTCCATGTTGAAGCGGTTAAGAAGGTATCTTGTATACTTCGTTTGACGCACAAAGGTACATTCCTTGGTTTGCTTGATTTGCAGCCCCAATAAGTACACGAGTTCTCTCATCATACTCATTTAAAATTCTGAACTCATCATAGTTGAAATCATGGACACAAGATCATGAGAAGCACAACCAAAGATAATATCATCCACATACACTTAAACAAGTAGTAAGTCATTGCCATGCTTAAGCATAAAAAGAGTTTTATCAACCTTGCTCATGGTAAACACCTTTTCATGTAAGAATGTTTTTAACCTATCATATTATGCTCTAGGGGCTTGTTTGAGACCGTACAAGGCTTTGGACAGTTTATAAACATGATTAGGAAAATCTGGATTTTCAAACTCGGTGGTTGCTTGACATTAACTTCCTCATCTATATAGCCATTAAGAAAAGCACTTTTAACATCCGTTTGATATAACTTGAAACCTTTAGATGCAGAAAAAGCTAACAAAATTCTTATGGCTTCTAATCTAGCAACAGGAGCAAAAGTTTCATCGAATTCTAAACCTTCTATTTGTGTGAAACCTTGAGCAACCAACCTAGCCTTATTCCTAATCACAACCCCATCCTCACTTTGTTTATTTTTAAACACCCATTTAGTTCCAATTAAAGTGTGACTTTGAGGTGGAGGTACAAGTTTCCAAACATTATTTCTTTCAAAATTTTATAACCCTTATTGCATGGCAATAATCCAAGATCCATTAGTGAGTGCATGTGATATATTTTTGGGCTCAAAAGAAGAAACAAAAGCAGAATGAGGGTGAGAATTTTGATCGCAAAACCTGGACCGTGTGACTCGTTCGTTCAAGCTCCCAATGATTTGTTGTGGAGGATGACTTTTGAGGATTCAGAGGGAAGTATACACTTCAAAAGTTGCTTCTTCTTCATGTTCATCACATATTGAAGAGCTTGTGGCTTGAGGACAATCTGAACCAGCTGCAGTAGTTGTTGGTGCTGGTAGTGGTGCGAATTCAGCAGCGTGATCAACATCATTTGTTTCTGAGTTTTCGGGCAGCAACACCACTTCTTCATCTTCTTCAATGAAAATACTCTCCCCCTGTGGATATGGACTTGGACTTGCAATATTAGAGCTAGTACATGGGCTAGCTTCATCAAAAGAAACCTCAGAAGTCTCTACAATTTTATTAGTGTCAAGTAAAAGCACACGGTAGCCTCTAGTATGAGATGGATAACAAAGAAACATGCCATCAACAGATCTAGCTTCAAATTTATCAAGATTACCACGTTTCTTAATAAAACATTTGCAACCAAAGACCCGAAAGTGTGTGACACTAGGCCTATGTCCAAACCGAAGCTCATATGGTTTTTTTTCCTAGCTTAGCATGCAAGAAAACACGATTTGAAACATAACAAGCGGTTGCAAGTGCATCTGCCCAAAACTTTCTTGGAGTTTGATATTCATCAAGCATAGTCCTAGCCATCTCAACTAAGGTTCTATTCTTTCTCTCTACAACACCGTTTTGTTGAGGTACGTAAGGTGAAGAAAATTGGTGATCTATTCCATTTTCAGCACAAAAGTGATCAAACGATTGATTTTTGAATTCAGTTCCGTTATCACTTCTAATTTCTTTTAAAGATCTTGGGTGATCAATTGAGAATCTAAGAAATAAAGTTCTAAAGTGACTAAAATATTCATTCTTAGATGCCATAAAGTAAACCCAGGAGTATATAGAATAGTCATCAACAATCATAAGGACATACCATTTAGCTCCGAAGGATTGAACACGTGATGGTCCTACGGTGTCAAGGTGCAAAACTTGACCTGGTTCAGTTGTCATGGTCATTGTGAGAGGAGCATGTGAACGTGGAACCATCTTAGCATGTCTACTAGAAGAGCACACAATTTCTTTGTCCCTTTTAAGCTTAGGCAGCCCACGTATGCGATCAAGAGCACTAACATGCGTTAGATAACCAAAGCCTACGTGACCAAGTCTACGATGCTAAAAATATATGTCATTTGAATTATTAGTAACAAGACACCTATGCTTAGAGGATGACATATCAAAATCAGCTTTAAAAACTCTTCCAAACCAAGACATGTTAAAAATAAGCTCACGGTTTGAATCTACAATCTTGCAACAATTTTTAGTGAAAATAATTTCTTGATTTTCATCTAGCAATTATGAAACAGAAAGCAAGTTGTATTTCAAATTTTTAACAAGTGCCAAATGCTTCAAAGTGTAGTGATTATTTACTCTAACCGAACCCTTAGCAATTATAAGAGTTGAGAAATTATTGGCAAAAGTAACATTCTCTACACGTGACACGAAAGAGAGGGAGGAGAACCATCTTTGTTACTAGTCATGTGATGTGAGCAACCTGAATCTACAATCCATATGTTCTCCTTCCTCAAACGTGTAACCTACATAGAAGCACAATACATCGATGACTCAATACTGGGGTTAGTCAAAAGGCATTTAGGAATCCAGTAATGAGTCACACGATGTGCAGCGGGAAAAACACGCGAAAGCCGAAACAAAACAGCAAGTTTATGAGCCAAAGTTTGAGGATTTTTGTACCCAACTATTGACTTACGAGGTGTTACATGTGTAACACGAAAAACAGTAGGTGTGGGAGCAAACTTTGCATGTTTTTGACTCATAACAGTAGATTGCATGTTCTTGATATTTGGTTTAGCATGTTCAGCAAATGTTGCATGAGAGTTATGAGATCTAGCTTGCATTCTTTCCTTTTTATGTTGTTTAGCTAGTCTATAACAAAAATCAATGACATGACCATCTCTACCACAATGGGTACAATGAACATTAACTTTGTGTTCATGTCTAGATGAGCAAGCAACATGTTTATTAGAAGCTGAATGAGACAACACTCCTGCAGATTTGAAACCACTTTTTTATGTTTAGGAACTTTTTGAATCAAACCACTTCCTAATGACTTTACAACTTTAGGTGGATGTGAGAATGAGAATCAAAACCTAAACCACTTTTATCATTGCAAGACTTGGAAGAATTCAGCAGCAAGTTTAGGTTCTTATTTGAATTACAAAACCGATCTATAGTCCTATGCATGTCATCAAGTTTCATTGGACAGATCAAGGCAATTTTGATATAAAGTTTTTCCTTTTAATTTGCAATTAGAACAATTTTTAACTTCATGAAAACGTAAAGCATTGTTCAAAATAGAAATTCCATCCATAGCATCATGTAGTTTCTTATCAAGATCATCACAAGTAGAACAATGCAAATCAAATTTAACAGCATTGTCCCTAAGCTTTTTGTCTTTTTTCTTAACTATAATAGTGCCATGAGAAATAGCATCACACGTTTCTTCGCAAGTAGGACATACCTCTTCATTGTCGCTGTTGTGTTCTGCCTCCTCCACTTGATCTCGACTTGCCCGCCATGAAGCACAAGTTTGCAAAATCATGTTCTTCTTCGTCACTTCCGATGTCCACATCACTCAAGCCAAGTTCTTGAAGTGCGGAGATAAAGCTATTCACCAATTGGTGTCCTGTAAAACCTTTCTTGTTCTTGTTGTTGTTTGTAGAGGATTGCTTCCTCCTTGTTTGCTTTTCATCACAGGAAGTAGTACCTGAATAGTTAGGGCAATCCATGCAAAAATGTCCTGTCTTACAATATTCGAAGCATCATTGAGGTCTGGCACTCCCTCTCCTTCTAGTTATCACATTTTGCAATGCTTTTGAGAACCGAGTAGAGATGAGTGCAAGCTCTTCCTTTAGAAACTCTTCAATATGTTCAAGGATTAGATAGGATAAAAAAGCAAGTGTTCCATAGGATGAAGATTGGTCGGAGCTAGGCATGTCACATTGAGAAACAAATGCAAGAGAATTACTAGGATTCTTACGTGAGATTATGTCAATTCCATGAGTTTTCAATTTAGAATGTAGAACATCTAAAGTAAGTGTACTCATGACAGTAGATTCACGAATAGATGTGACTTTCATCTGCTAAATTGACATGTCTGGTGCACTTAGTAATTGCCTAGCATTTTCAACATCTGAAAATTTAACATTGATGCTATGCAAGTTGCTATGAATTTTATTAAAGCGAGCAAATAGGTCATCGGTGGACTCATCTGGTTGCATCTCAAAGCGCATATACTCCTTTTTGAACATGTCTTGCCTTACCTCCTTAATCATGTTGGATCCTTTGTTGTAATGACATATAGCTTTCCAAACATCGTACGTAGATCGGAGGTGAGCAACACAGTTGAAGTCACTTTGCGTTAGTCCTTGTATGATCAAGTTCCGAGCCTTGTTGTTGTTTCGACATCTCTCAGATTTGTAGCTGTAACTTGATCGTTTGGCGGCACTTCGTAAGGCTTGTACACTTTTCCCATATTGCAAAGCCTTGCGCCTGGATGAAAGCTTCCATGAGTGCCTTCCAAACCTGAAAATCAACACCACTAAACACACAAGGTTTGACAGAGTATTTCTCCATGATGATTATTCAAAACATGTACAAATCTCAAAGATTAGAGCACCGTGTCTCTGATACCAATTGTAGGATCAAAGAGCACGTGAAAAGCTACCAGAGGGGGGTGAATGGTAGATTACAACTTTTTTAGCAGAAGCAATGAAAACCACTCGACAGAAAATTGATATGTTAAATAAGTCATGTGTGTGACTAATCTAAATGTGATCAATTGTGACAAAACCAGTATATATTGTGGAGAATAAAATCATGAAGACTCCACAACAAAAAACACGAAAATCCATCAAGAAAAACTCAAGTTATGATCGAGCGATCAAACAAAGGTCAATCTGTTCTACCGAGTAAAAACCACATTAGTAACACTGCAAAGAAACTCGTTTAGATAAGAAACTACAAATCCGATGACCTTTAACATTTCACAAACGATAGATAACCAAGTTGTGAAGACAATCCAAAAAGAATAACGTCAATTGGATTTGTAAAACTCGAGTTATGATAAAACCACCGAAGTAAGGTAGTGCTGTGCAGAAACTCGAATAGAAAAACTTTTCTGAAACAAGCCAGATGAACAATGCACAAATGTTCCTTTAAACTACGATCTTTATTCAATAGAACACAAGAGGAACAACCCAAAGTCCATGCACCACGAGCTTTGGCCTCCCTTCTTATAAAACCAGCCATGAGGCCAACCCAAACCAATCTAAGACACGCTTAAGCACAAAAACAATTTTATCAACCTTGCGCATGGTAAATCCCTTTTCAAGTAAGATTGTTTTTGACCTATCATACCATGCTCTAGGGGCTTGTTTGAGACCGTACAAGGCTTTGGACAGTTTGTACACATGATTAGGAAATCTGGATTTTCAAAACCCAGTGGTTGCTTGACATAAACATCGTCATCTACGTAGCCATTAAGAAAAGCAGTTTTAAGATCCATTTGATATAACGTGAAACCATTAGATGCAGCTAATGCTAGCAAAATTCTAATGGTTTCTAATCTAGCAATGGGAGCAAAAGTTTCATCAAAATCTAGACTTTCAACTTGTGTGAAACCTTGAGGAACCAACCTAGCCTTATTCCCAATCACAACCCCATCCTCACTTTGTTTATTTTTAAACACCAATTTAGTTCCAATTAAAGTGTGACCTTGAGGTGGAGGTACAATTTTTCAAACATTATTTCTTTCATAATTTTCTAACTCTTCTTGCATGGCAATAATCCAAGATTCATTAGTGAGTGCGTGTGATATATCACTGGGTTCAAAAGAAGCAACAAAAGCAGAATGAGCATGAGAGTTTGGATCGCAAAACGTGGACCGTGTGACTCGTTTGTGCAACCTTCCGATAATCTGCTGTGGAGGATGACTTTTGAGGATGCGGAGGGGAGTAGACACTTCAGAAGGTCCTTCTTCTTCATGTTCATCACAAATCGAAGAACTTGTAGCTCGAGGAAGATCTGAACCAGCAGTAGTGGTCGTTGGTTCTGGTTGTGGAGCGGGATCAAGGTCTGGAACATCATTGTTTATTTGTGAAATTTCAGGCATAGCTCCACTCCTTCTTCATCTTCAATGAAAATACCCCCCGCCCCCCCCCCCCCCCCCCGCCCCCCGCACGGATATGCATCTTGACCTACAATCGTAGAGCTAGTACCTGGGCTTGCTTCATCAAAAGAAACTTCACATGTCTCCACAATTTTGTTAGTGTGAAGTAAAAGCACACAATAGCCTCTATTATGAGATGGATAACCAAGAAACATGCCATCCACAGATCTAGCTTCAAATTTATCAAGATTACCATGTTTCTTAACAAAACATTTGCAACCAAAGACCTTAAAATGTGTAACACAAGGCCTATGTCCAAACCGAAGCTCATATGATTTTTTCCTAGATAGCTCTCAAGAAAACACGGTTTGAAATATAACTAGATGTTGCAATTGCATTTGCCCAAAATTTTCTAGGAGTTTGGTATTCATCAAGCATAGTCCTAGCCATCTCAACTAAGGTTCTGTTATTTCTCTCTATGACACTATCGAAGTGTAGCAACGACACTTCCCTTGGTACTAGTAAAGTGTAGTCCACAGAGGTTCGTATTCAGATGGGGCTTGCGTAATATCACGAACAATATCATGACATAGGAGTTTTTACGTGGTTTGATCCGCCTAAGCGTAAACCCTACTCCACGGTGTGGTTGTTGATTGAATGAGTATGTGTCGAGTGTCTGTGATTGCTTGTGTGTGTGTGCTTAGTTGTCTTCTACCGTGAGACGCATCCCTCTTATACGTTAAGGACTAGCTGTGACACCTGGTTCCGAAAATGAACCAAGTGAACACATATGTGTGCCCAGGACGTTCAACGCACATACACGAGTGCATTCACAAAAACCTATACACAAAATTACCATAGAACAAGATTAATTAACCACTTTCATTACACAATTTAGAATATCATCGAATAAAAGCTCTAATGAATATTAATGACAAGTTTGAACTAATGCAGCGGAAATAAACTAAACTGAGCAAACTATGCAACTAAGTAGCATAAGCAAATAGGGTAGCACAGCTCCAATCAACACCACAGACAAAGCTGACGGCAGCACACGACCAAGAACTCCGCATTATCATCGTTATACTCCCAAATCTGAGCTGCAAATGTTGGTGGGGGAATTGCAAGGGTGAGTACATGTCATACTCAGCAAGTCTAGAAAGTATGACAAATATAATAAAGTCTCAGTGTTGAAAAGTACATTAAAACATTTGAAAAAGCAATATATTACATGTAAGTGAAATAAACCCATCATAATTCACAATCATTAACAAATTGCAAGTCCATATTCCATATCTATCACCATTATATCAGATTTCACCATTACCATTAACCATATTCAATACCAAAATTTAATCCATGTAAAGCCATAACCATATCCATCCCCATTCCAGGTTTCCCTCTAATCATGGAAGTTGTCCAGGGGCTCATAACCGGGAGCACGGCTATTATGATAGTTTTAATACTATGTAGAGTTTGTAACACTTTACCCACGTGTTTGTGATTTCATCACCCGTCGGTGACTAAAAGAAAACCTCCATTATGCCAAAACACTACCATAGGTGTATGGCCAAGAGATCACAAAATAGCCTTTATGAAGGGACTACTAGCATGTACGGACCCACGGAGGTTTCATCGGTGGCGATGTCTCCAACTGAGCACATCTTCAACCAAGGGCCCCCTCTTGTGCCACTCGGATCCCAGGGAGTCCCGCCATCCATTTCCAAACCCAATCCGACTCTCCTTCTCTGGTGCGCCAAATGATCCATGCAATACTAGCAATGCCCTAATTAATCAGCTACGCCGCACCCATACTTGGCCTCGTGGTGGCACTGTTGTCCTGGCTTATTCTCGCACGAACCAGTCTTAGATCTAAAGCAAGACAAACCACCATAACTTTCGACTTGTCCGTTGAAGGGATCGGACTAGTCTGATGTAGGACAGAAGCGAAAACGAATAAGTCCAGTAGGAGGTCCAGACAAATCTGGTCTTGTCCAAAGAGAAAAACAGACAAGTATGGGGATTTGAAAACTTATTCGAAAACCGGACAAAAGATTGAACTAGTTCGCGCTTAATCACGGACAAGTCCGGAATGGAACAGAGACTTAATCGGACTAGTCCGCAGTGAAAACGGACAAGCCTAGAGGGCAACAGAGAGGGAAACCAGACTAGTCCAGGGTGCAAACTGGACAAGTTCGTACTCGTACAGACTTCTAAGTGTCCTTTTATGTGGATTCATGTGAAACATGTATATGAACTTATGCAATGCATGATGTAGGAAAATGAGGGTGTTACACTGGCTGTTACAGAGCATGTATGGCCCGACAAGTGGCCCCAACTATATTAATCACCCTATACATGATCTATTGGTATAATGAATGATTAATAGTGTGATAACGTGCCTTAATGGAGGCGTTACCAGTCTTGATAGCCTTTTGATTATCCGTCATTAATATGGCATTGATGATGCGTTAACCAGGTCTTGTAACAACTACTTAATAGCCTCTTAAAGGACCGTACTAATGGAGATCTCGTGGTCTTCCTATTGCGGACTTTGGTCCGGAGGTCCGGAGCCATTTGACACATGGCGGCATCGGAGCTTTCCTCTACTGGGGGTTAAGTCTGGGGCTATTGGACACGTGGAAGCACCAGAACTGCCCTGTAAATGGATGTAGGTCCTGCCCCGCAGGACACATGGTAGCACCGAAGCTACCCAAACAAGGGAGACGGGTCCAGTGTTGTGGGATGTGTGTTGCCTTCGGGATTCTTCAACTCAAACATATGAACTCCATGGTTTTGAATGCGGTATCATGGTGTACCTAGTAAGTAGGGTACCGATAGTGGCCCCCAGGCCAACCTCTGGGAGAAATCCTCAGGGTGATGTTATACTACTGGAGGTGGAGCCAGCTTTGATTTCCGCGCAGTGGCTTCAAATTCTTTTTCTGGGCGGTTGAGGAAACGACATAGAGTTATGCCACCGCCACATGGCCCATCTTCATATGGCGAGTGGGATCCTGGCGTGCGGATCTCACCCAATTGAACATCGTCGGTTCCCAATAAAAAATTCGTATTGGTTCCCAGCGTGATTGTTGTAGCCCTGTTAGGCTGCCGCCCTCGGGGTTGCAACTTCCTATCATGACAACGGTTCACCTGTATGACTTTTTACCAACGTGGTCTCGGGCCCCCTTGTCATCGACAATGTAATTTTCTAGAATCTGATTTTGATCCCAACACGGTTTCCATCCAAGCGTTGCAGA
Source organism: Tuctoria greenei (assembly GCA_036927565.1). NCBI lineage: Eukaryota > Viridiplantae > Streptophyta > Magnoliopsida > Poales > Poaceae > Tuctoria > Tuctoria greenei. The sequence goes on from JAYESD010000005.1 coordinate 69,418,336, forward strand.
GTTCACCAAAGGGGGGAAACTTGCACGGCGAAAGGATTCTTTACGCTTTTCTTCGATCTTGCACTTAGAGCTCTCCACCTTTTCTTAGCTTCCTGCACTTCTGCTCCACTTTGCCGCAATGGAGCTACGTCTTCCTCGCAGTCGGATCAAGAAAGATGAAGATTTGTCGAATGTCCGCACCTACATGGGGTGGTCAAACAACTCCTTCAACAATTCAATTCACGTCGGCAAGCCCCCCCCCCTTCAAGAAGTAACGCACCAACGACATTTTCTACTTCACGGTGTTTGCCATGGTGGGGCTCATTTCACCCTTCTCCAACTTTCTGCTGATGTTGCTGGACTTCTACGGTCTACAACTTCATCACCTCGGCCCCCGCTCCTTCTTGCTATTGGCAACTTTCGTCCACTTTTGCGAGATGTGAGTGGGTGTGCCGCCCTGCATCAAGCTCTTCCGGACCTTCTTCATGGTCCACTCCACTAGGAAGTCAAAAGAGTTACTTGGCTTCTACTACTTCGTGAAGCACAAGAATTGTCCCTTGAAGTACTTGAAGACATTCCCTTCTGGGAAGTGGGACAGCTAGAAGAAGAACTGGGTGATTATCAGCATGGATCACCATGACATGTTGGAGCTACCCGAAAGCCTCCCCAACATCGACACCGACACCTGGGATAGTCCCGGAGCTATCCAAGATGTACACCACCATTTTGACAAGGATCAAACAATGCATGGAAGGAGGAGTGACTCCACAGATGGTGATTTCCAACATCCTGACAAATCCATGGGCTCCACTGAAGAGGAAAGATTTGTAGGATCGAAGAGCATGTGTAGATCTACCAGAGGGGGGTAAATGGTAGATTAAAACTTTTTCAGCTGAAGCAACAAAAACCCCTTGACAGAAAAATGATCTGGTAAAGAAATCGTGTGTGCGAATAATCTAAGTGTGATAAAATGTGATAAAACCAGTATAGAATGTGGAGAATCAAGTCACGAAGACATCACATCAAGAATCAGGAAAATACGTCGAGAGAAACTCAAGTTACGACAGAAAGATCGAACAAAGGTCAATCTGGTCTACCCGAGAAAAACAATTTTGGAACACTGCAAAGAAACTCGTGTAGATCAGAAACCACAAGTCCAATGACCGTGAAATTTTCAATGATGATAGATAATAAAGTTTCCAAGACAACCCAAAAAGAATCACGTGAATTGGATCTGTAAAACTCGAGTTATGATAAAACCACCAAAGAAAGCTAGTGTTGTCCAAAAACTCAATGAGAAAAACTTGTCTGAAACAAGTCAGGCGAACAAGGCACAAAAGTTCCTTCAAACTACGAATTTTATTGACCAAAACACAAGAGGAACAGCCCCAAAGTCGTGCACCACGAGCTCTGTCCTCCCTTGCTTATATAACCAGCTTTGAGGTCAACCCAAACCAAACTAGGACTCGTATCCTACTCAGTTTCAACTGAAACTTTCCATAACTGCTCAAGACTCTTCCATACGCAGATAAAAGCAATCTTAAGACTTCCAAACACCTTAGGAATGTATCCAACATTTCTAAAACAACCCAACTTCGTGAGCCACACGAAATCCTATGATAACCAACTCAAATCTTTCCATATTTCAGTCAAACCCGACTCAGCTGCAGCCTGAGTCCATAACCTAGTCGGTATGACCTGCCGACCAATTTTACGTCCACATCTCTTCATCATGCATCAAAACCATGTAGCCACGTCCATGCACTCCTTGCACACGTGCAAACACCTTCCAACAATGTCTCTGATACCTTCATATGCATTGTTCCTGATTCAAACATGTTGCGCAACCACCCGATCAACACAACCACAATTCCCCCCGAACATGGTTGTTGAACCTCATCTTCTCCCTAAGACTAGTTCAATGCATCCGTCACCAGCCATGTCTTGAACTCAAGCAACACCTGCACATGAATAAACAACCAATACTTCCAAGCACAAGTCCTCGACTTGACTCTCGTTAGTTCGGAAACCAGAACACCTTACGTGAGCACCTCACATAAGCATGTTGCAAACCATAGCAAAAACATTAACACCATGATCAACCAAAATGCATCAATAAATTAGTAAAAGAATACAAAGCAAACTTTCCATAAGTGTAATGTAAGTTCAAATCAATTCAAAGTAAAAGTTGAACCATTGTAATCTGGCACCGAACCTTGCAAAAACTAACCGGACCTCAAACCGGAGCTTACCAAAGCTAGCAGGACCTAACATCGGAGCTTACCAGAACTAGTCGAACCTTGCGCTGGACCTAGCAAAAACATGTTGGACCTAGCCACAGCAAGTTGGACCTAATCAAAACATGTTGGACCTATCCAAAGCAAGTTGGACCTAACCAAAGCAAGTTGGACCTGGACAAAGTAAGTCAGACCTGACGTCGGATCTTGCCAGAGCTACCCAAAACAAGCCAGACTTATCGTCGGACCTTGCAGGACCTAGATACGGACCTTGTTGAGATAGGTGTTTTGGCAGTATTCAAAACTTTTATCGTCATAGCCAATGTATTCAGCACACATAGGTCTCACAGGACTTGCCCGCATGGGCTTTCAGTGGAGTGATGGACACCAATCAGATTGAAACTAGTCTTCGGTCTAATTTGGATGAAAAGGCTTTGATGCTTCATCTTCAAAAGCTGCATCATGGAGCCATCCATCCAGATTACCTGAATCTCCTGGTAGAATTCCTCCCTCTGAACATGGTTCCAGAGACCGGGAGGGAATTATGGAGGGGGCTACCAGAGGTTGACGACTTGGGCTTGGTGGAGAAGCAAGGAAATGCAGGGCTCTCCATTCCCGGTGCTTCGAAGAGAAGAGCCCCTTCTGCTTCGAGCCAAAAGGAGGCTGATATCGGCAAGAGCAAGGCCAAGGAGCCTTCCGAACCATGCAGCCTGAACAGGAAGCTAAGGCATGCTGATGGGAGCTCCATCAGATCAACTTCGACTCAAGCAATGCCCCCACCTCGGCTAAGTCCAACTTTGATGGCAAAACCATCTTCGAACTCAGCGTCCGCAAAGGGCGCTGGCTCTAGCGAGTCGACCCCAGCCCCAATGCCGGCTGCAAAATGTAGGTTTGGGGATCCTTCCGAACCGAGAGAGGTCCCAGGTGAGGCGATGCCGATGGTGACGGAGAGATCCAGTCAGAAATCTGGAGCCTTCACCACACCATGTACGGTGGGCTCTGGCTCTAGTCACCAGAAGAAAAAGTTCTGTGCCGATTGGAGCAGCAACGTCCCAAGGTATGTGCCAGAAGTGGCCGAAGATCCGGCTGAAGCTTCTGTGCCAACCCCAGGAGTGACAGCTCCGGAGGTGACTACATCCGAGCTGGCACACCCAGAGAATATAACCGCGAGCCCTCCACCCTCTGGGCATATAGTTGAAGATCCAGCTGAGGGACCTTCCTCGTCAGCTCTGCAGGAAAAAGTTCCCGTTGCGGAACCTTCCTCAGTTGCAATGGATATTGATGAGCTCCGAGAGATCGGCCCGAGTGATGTGGAGCTGTTGGAGAACACACTCGCGCTTTGTGTTCTGATAGTGATTCCTGAAGATCCCTTGGTGCCTACAAACGCTCCTCAGGCAGACCCGGAGGCAATTCCCCTGGTGTTGTCTATTGATAATGCCTACACAAGTCTCCACCAGGTCCAGCTTGCCTTCGACTACGAACACAAGACTCTTGAAGAAGAGTGCGACACCCTGAGGCGTTGGCGCAACAGGCTGTTGTTCGAGAACAAGCTGACAAAGTCTCGGCTGGCAGACCAGAAGGAGTGGGTGGCCAAGGAGAAAGCCCGGCTGACGCGGAAGACCGCACGCTCAATGAAAGAGAGGCCATGATCAAGGCCCTCGATGTGAAGACCAAGGAGGTCTATGAGCATGTTAAGGAGGCCAGTGAAGCAGCCAACAACCGCTTGGATAGCCTCAATGAATTGAATGAGCAACTTCTCAAGTGTCGGGAAGCTCTCGATCAAAAGGAGGATAAGATCCTAGAGAAAGAGGAAGATCTCATGAAGAAGGAGGAGGAGCTCGCCCAGATCTGTCACTAGGAGAGCAAAGCTTGGCTGATCGCGCCGAACAGTTCAATTTGTGGTGCGAACGAGAGAAGGATCAGATATGGCAGGTGGGCGTAAACGTCTCCAAAAGAGAGACTGATATCTCCACGAGGGAGGAAAAAGTGAACGCCAAGGAGAAGGACTTGGCAGAGAGGAGAAACCGTATTCACCTCCGAGAGAGGAAGTTCAGGGACCAAGAGAAGCAGGTGGCCAAAATGATTCATCATCATGCTAAGGAAGTTGTGCGGTTCTCCAAGGAGGGTTCTGCGGAACTTTCGGCTGCCAGGAGATCATTGGAGGAGCTCAAGAACTTGAGAACAACTGAATCCCATAAAGTCTGTGATTTTTTGGGGAAAGCGAACGAAGCTCTGGTGCATTTGGTTTTAGTCCGGTACGTCCGGCTGACCTGGAGCCGGAGATGGACAAAGCACTCCTAGCATTTAACTCCGCCGGCAAGAAGCTGGAACCTGTGGGAGACATGGTCGTTGACGAACAAGAGATGGAAGGAAGGTCCCTAGCCATGAATGTTTCCGAATATGTATTGGCATGTTTCATGATCCTATACTCCCATATGTCTTTAGCCCCGGTGTTCAAAGGACCCGTTGCCGAGGAGGAAGAAGCCACCAAGGCCAGCGTTCAAGAGTTGCCAAAATAGTTGCCTTATTATTCAATTGGAACTCCAGTAGTTAGTACTTCTCCTTTTTTGACCTCATATTGTAATCATCTTATTTTCAATGAATGAAATCCTTCCGAATTCAATTTTTTGTGTCTTCAATGCATTGCCTTTTATATTGTTGGCCCCCTGGTAGATGTGTTCAATGAATTGAAGGCATCTACCATGAGGATTTAGAAAATGTCTTGAAAACTCGCTAACTCTGAATTCATAGCTAGTATGATAGATCCGGGTTCTGAGTCTTGCCTTCGATATCTCCAGGGACCCTTTGTTACGTTGACAGCGGGCCCCCTAGGAGTTGTCGGAGCTTGGCAGCTTCGACGGTGGCAACTATCAATGCTTAGGACGTCAATGGCAGGCCCCCTGAGGGTTGTCGGAGCTTGGTAGCTTTGACGACGCCCACTGTCAACACATAGAACGTCAACACCAGGCCCCCTGGGGATTGTCAGAGCTTGGTAACTTTGACAGCGCCCAGTGTTAACGCATAAAACATCGATGGCAGGCCCCCTAAGAGTTGTTGGAGCTTGGCAGTTTTGACGGCGCCCACTCTCAACGCTTAGAACGTCGACGGCGGGCCCTCTAGGAGTTGTCAGAGCTTGGCAGCTTCAACAGTGCCCACTGTCAACTCTTAGAACGTCAACAACGGACCTTGTTGGAGCTTGGTAGCTTCGACGGCGCACACTGTCAACACATAAAATATTGACGGTGGGCCCCCTGGTGCTTGTCGGAGCTTGGTAACTTCGACGGCGCCAACTGTCAACGCATAAAATGTCGACGGCGGGCCCCTTGGGGGTTGTCGGAGCTAGTGCTCCAGCAACATCCACCATCACGGAGCAAATCGCCATCGAATATTCATTTTTCCTGCGCATAAGAAACAAGAAAGCAGTAATCCCTCTTGTCTATTTCTTTGCAGCTTATTATCCTTCTTTGAATTTTAGATCCTAAGGAAATTAACATGACAACATAATTGTAATGATAAAATCTCTGTAGGACCTAATGCCTTCCGGACTTGCCCTACTGGGACCTGCCAGGATATAGGTAGAGTAGCATTCTTTGGGTGCCTAACGAGTCTAAGTCGATAGCACACTCCAGACCTGTCTTTGGCTTTGGTTATCAAGCGAGTAGACCATGTAGCAATGCTAAGACCCAAAAGAAGATTAACAATACAACTTATATATCACATGAATACCCTGGACTAAATTTCAAAGGGATTGCACAACATAATTATAGACAAGAAGGTAAAAAAGTAATGAGCTTGTACCAATGAAATGCACGTAGAGTTGGTCCGTATAAAATGTTTTCTCATTAAAGACCAAATTACAGGGAAAGGTAAGGACACACTTAAAGTACAATGACCAAGTTAAGTGTGCTATTCATCTTGATCTAACCCAAGGAGGGTAAAGACACACCTAAAGTACAAGACCAAGTTAAGTGTGCTAAGACTCATCCCGACTCTGTCCGTAGACTATAGGAGATACAATTTATACAAATAGACTCGCCTCCATGTAACTAAGCATAAAACTTCCGAGGGTGCTCGATGTTCCATGGATTGGGAAGAGGAGTCCCATCCTTTGTCACCAAGCAAATGCATCTGGGGCAGCAAACTTTGATAACCCGAAAGAGGCCTTCCCAGCCTGGGGAGAGTTTTTTCATCCCTTCTCGAGTCAGTATTTTTCGTAGCACCAGATCACCTTCTTCTAGCTGCCAGTCGCGAGTGAACCTTTGATGATAGCGTCAGAGCGCCTGGCGATATTGTGCATTTCGAACAGCTGCTTGGCACCTTGCCTCGTTGACGAGGTCTAGGTCTTCACGCTGGAGCTTGTCTTGCGTGGCTTCGTTAAAGGTCCAGACTCGGAGAGATCCCATGGTGATCTACGGAGGAAGGACTGCTTCAGCTCCGTACACCAAGAAGAAAGGTGTCTCTCCAATTGCCCAGCTAGGTGTTGTCCTGCTTGCACATAAAGCAGATGGAAGCTCCTCTATCCAGTTGGCACCATGTTTCTTCAGGCGCTCATATGTGCGCATCTTAAGTCCCTTGAGTATTTCGGAATTAGCTCTCTCAGCTTAGCCATTGCTTGCCGGGTGAGCTACTGATGCATAGCTGACTTGTATGTCGACATCTTCACAGTACTCTTGGAATGATGCACTTGTGAATTGGGTTCTGTTGTTGGTAATGACTCTGTTCAGAAATCCAAATCTGCAGACTATGGACTTCAAGAACTTGATAGTTGATTGCTTGTTGATTGTCACAACTGGGTAGGTTCTGACAACTTGGTGAACTTGTCAATGGCGACGTACAGAAACCTGTAACCTCCGACGGCTTTTGGGAAAGGTCCCAAAATGTCCACCCCCCACACAGCGAATGGCCATGTGGGATGTATCATTTGCAGTGACTGAGCCGGTGTGTGAATCTACTTCGCGTGGAACTGGCACACTTCACACTTCTGTACCAACTCGACTGCTTCTTGGAATGTTGTAGGACAATAAAAACCATGCTGAAAGGCCTTACTGACCAATGTGTGGGATGATGCGTGATTCCCACACTCGCCTCCATAGATCTCCGCGAGTAGCTCAGGACCTTCTTCCCAGGAAATGCACTGCATTATAACGTCGTTGGCACCAGTTGGTAGAGATCCCCTTCTACCAACATGTATCTTTTAGCCAATCTGACAATTCGATCAACGGAAGCACCATCTTCAGAAAGGACATTGTCCTTCAAGTAGCTCCGGGTCCCCGAGATCCATGCATCGTAGCTAACTTAAGCTTCTGGATCTTGCGCACTTGGTTGCTCAGAGCTTCTTGCAGCGCCTACGATCCTTCCTGGGCGCCATGGTAACAGGGCCACCGGGACAACCAGCTTCGAGGTGCTGGTCTCACCTCCATCACTCAGTTCGACGGGCTGAGCGGCAGGTCCTGACAATCTTCTGACAAAAACTCCGTCTGGAGCTTGAGCTCTTGTGGAAGCCTTGGTCGAGAGATCGTCATCTTCAACATTGTTGAGATGATGGACATGACAGAGATCCAGTACGTGGAAGTCCTTCTGCAGCTTCTAGACTTTAAGTAAATAAGCTGCAAGTTGAGGGTTGTTGCAACTACATTCACCTTTGACTTGTTTGATGATGAGTTGTGAGTCACCCTTCACCAGCAACTGCTTGATGCCATATGATAATGCCACCTTGAGTCCCTAGATGAGAGCTTCGTACTCCGCCATGTTGTCGGTTGCCTTGAAGTCAAGGTGTACCATGTACTTGACTTTCTCCCCGGTCAGAGCGAGGAGAAGGATTCCAGCTCCGGCCCCCTGCTTCTGCACGGAGCTGTCGAAGTAGAGTGGCCAGTGAGGCTCAGTGAAGATTGGGACCTTAGGTTCTGGCTTCTGCTCACTGAGGCCCCTTGGAGTTGATGAAGAAGGAGTCCACTCCACCACAAAGTCAGCCAGCGCCTGACTTTTGATAGCATGTCGAGGCATAAATTCGAGATCGAATTCTACCAACTCCGGGACCCACTTGGCAATATTTCCAATAGAATTTGAATTATGCAATATAACACGCAGTGGATAGGAGGTTACCACTAATATCTTGTGGGCCTGGATGTAGTGACATATCTTTCTTGATGCAATAAGTACTGCATATAGCAGCTTATGCACCTCAATGTAGCGTGATTTTGCATCGTGGAGCACTTCACTAATGAAGTACACTGGCCGCTGTACGGTCCAGACCCTCTCAGAGGGGCCCGAGGCTTCTTCTCCATCAAACCGGACCCTCCCGGAGGGGTCCAAAACTTCTTCTTCATTAGCTCGGGCCTCCCCGGAGTGGTCTAGACCTTCTTCTTGCATAGTAGAAACTCCCTCGGTTGAGAGAGGTTGATCCACAGGTGTCTTGCCTTTAGGATTCGTGCCTGGGGGCTGGGACCCAAACTCGCCTTCAGGTAGCTCCGGATCCTCCCAGATGGGGTCTAGGGTCCTAAACTAAAGACGGTTCCAGTTTCTCTACAACGAGAACCATGCTAACAACCTCCGTAGTTGCCAAAATGTAAAGCAAAAGACGCTCTCCAGGCTCTGGACCTACCAAAACTGGTAGTGTGGTGAGGAGCTGCATGAGGTCTTGGAATGCCTTCTCTGCTTCTTCGGACCAATGAAATGGCCTGGACATCCTCAATATATTTAGGAAGGGAATCGTCCGCTCTACCAGTCTTAAAATGAACCGACTGAGTGCAGCTAGACACCCAGTTAGTTTCTGAACGTCCTTGATGCGGGCTGGGGGCCGCATCTCTTTAATGGCCTTGATTTTGGCCAAATTTGCCTCAATTCCTCAGTGAGTCACCAAGAAACCAAGGGGCATTCTAGAGTTAACCTCGAAACACATTTGTCTGGGTTGAGCTTCATACGCGTCAAGCGCAGCTTGTCGAAGATGGCTTGCAGATTGTCAAGGAGTGATTCCTTGTTGTTAACCTTGACGACGATGTCATCAACATAGGCCTCCACCAAGTACTTAATGAGTTCTCCAAATGTTTTGTGGATGGCTCATACAAAAGTTGAAGCAACGTTTTTGAGACCGAAAGGCATGGTAGTGTAACAGCACAACCCATCTACTGTAATGAAGGTAGTATGCTCTTCATCTTCCCTAGAAATTTGAATCTGATGATATCCAGAATATGCATCTAGGAAACACAGTAACTCACACCTGGAGGTAGAATCCATTATGTGATCTATTCCAGGAAGTGGAAATGGGTCTTTGAGGCATTCCTTATTCAAGGTGGTGTAGTTGATGCACATCTGAAGCTTCCCACTGACCTTTGGTATAACGACTGGGTTTGCCAACCACCGAGGATGGTGAACCTATCGGATGAAACCAGCGTCGAGCAGCTTCTTGATTTCTTGTCTGATGAAGTTATGCCGCTCGACAGATTGCTTCTGAGGCTTTTGATGTACTAGTCGTGCATCACGGTATATCTTCAGGCTATGCTTGATCACCTCCCTAGGGATCCCAAGAATGTATGACGGTTGCCATGCAAACATGTCAACATTTGCCCGGAGAAAAGTAACGAGTGTGAGTTTCTATTTGTCGTCTAGACCTCCCGATATATGAGTGGTCCGAGCAGCATCGGAACCAATTTTTATGACTTTGACGTGGATGTCGGTGTTGCCGCTTGGTTGCACATGAGGTGCTGAAGTTGAGCCACACTCACGTGAGCTCGAAGGTTGTTGAGCTGGTTGCTCCTTGTTAGATTCTTCTTCCTGTGCTGTTGCGAGCACATGAAGTTCTTCCAGCGCCGTGACTCTAACAGTGGGATCCCCACGAATTTGAAGGACGCCTGAAGGAGTCAGCATATCCAACACCAGATAGCCGTAATGAGATACATCCATGAACCTTTTTACAGGGCTGGCCTGTCTAAGATGGCGTTGAAGGGAAGGCAGATGTGTGCCACATCGAAAACCAGCTTCTTGGACATATAGTTGTCCCTAGTCTCGAAAGTCACTGGGATTGTAATTGATCTGAGAGGAGTGATGGCTTCCGGACCTACTCCGGAGAAAGGACGTGAGGGCCTAAGGTCCAATAGGCTGAGCTGGAGCTTCGCAAAAGCTGCGAAGCTGAGGAGGTTGAGCACCACTTCTCCGTCCACAAGGACATGATAGAGCTGGAAGTTGTTGATGGTAGGAGAGACCATCAAAGCAAACTTTCCAGCTCCTATCATGTTCATCGGAAAATCCGAAGCATTGAAGGTGATGGCAGTATCCATCCATTTCCGATGAGGTTCTACCTTGGCAGTGGGAGCTGCGACAACCATCTCCTGACGCATTGTCTTGAGGATATGCCAGGAGTAATATCCCAGGACCCTCCATATATCATATGGAGAGTCTTCTGACGCTTGCTGTTGAAGATATCAGAGTCGTCATCGATGGTGTCATAGACGTTCATAAGAGACTTCTTGGAATACTGGAAGACTAGCTCTTGATCAGACGAAGCTTCGCCGACTTTCGGTTTCCCCTCCCATTGGCGGTAATGAGGGGCTTCTTCTTGATGCTTGTTGTTGCGTTCAACAAGCCACTGGACCTTGCGCTAGTCTTCGAGGTTATGGGTGTTCAATTTATGAATCGAACACCACATATTCTCACCGTCGTCCTCCTCAATTGATTGTCGGGGTCGTTTTTTGGGGCGTGTCCCCTAATCACCAGAAGCTGCAGCTGCAGCAGCTGTAGTAGGTGTGCCGGCCAATGACTTATTTTTACCGTTGGACATTTTCTTCTTCTTTTAACTGCCTGAGGCAGTAGCTTCAGCCTTGGAGGAGGGTTTACCAGCTTCCACAGCTGGTTCGGAGTGCATCTCACAGCCCTCCGCAGCTCTGACGCATTTGTCTGCAAAGCTAAAGAGTTTTGAGACACTGCTAACATCTTTGGTTGCCAACTTCTCCAACATCTTATTATCTCGTACTCCCTGTGGGAACGCGACAACGACAGAAGCATTTGAGATAGAAGGTATTGTGTTATGTACCTGAAAAAACCGCTGGATGAATGATCGCAACGATTCTCTCGAATTCTGATGTACGGTGAACAGATCCAGCTCTGTGCCAGGTCGGGTGTAGGAGCTCCCGAAGTCGGCAATAAACAAACGGCAAAGTTCCCCCAACTGTAGATGGAGTCAGGAGGGAGACTCATGAACCAAGACCTTGCTGTCCTGGTTAGAGGCACAGGGAAGTAGTTGGCCATCACAGCCTCATTGCCTCCAGCTACAAGGATGGCAATGGAATAAATTTGATGAAATTCAATGGGGTTGACTATCCCGTCATACTTCTCTGGCAGATGAGGCCAGAAATTTGGTGGCCATTCGACCATGCGAAGATGCATGGCCGGGGCTGAATAGCCGCCCCCCACTCCCAGAGGAGAAGGGTTTTCACGAGCATCTCACGTCTCGTGAGTGTGCTCGATATGGATGCGGCCGTCCTGCCTCATGTATCGGCTGTCGAGCTCCGACCTGAGGTCTTGCATCGGGAGCCCCGACGCTGTATGAGTGCGGTGTGCCTCAGAGGGCAGTGACATCACTTGTTGCTAATGAAGGGAAAAGCATTTCAATGGACTGAAGCCTGTCAAGAAAGTATTGAGGAGTTGAAGAAAAGGTTAACAACATCCCCAGTTTTGGTATTGCCGAATGTGAGCAAGAGCTTTGATATTTATTGTGATGCATCAAGACAAGGACTTGTATGTGTGCTTATGCAAGAAGGTCAAGTGGTTGCCTATGCATCGAGACAATTGAAGAAACATGAGCAGAATTACCCAACACATGATTTGGAACTTGCAGCCGTAGTACACGCATTGAAGATTTGGAGACATTATATTCTTGGACATAGGTGTGAAATTTATACGGATCATAAGAGTCTTAGGTATATTTTCACACAAACGGGCCTGAATTTGAGGCAATGAAGATGGTTGGAGCTTATCAAGGATTATGATTTGGGAATCAATTATCACTCGGGAAAAGCCAATGTAGTGGTCGATGCCTTGAGTAGAAAAGGAGTAAGTCACCAAATCATGGTTCGAGAATTACCATCCGAGTTATGTAAGGAGTTTGAATGGTTGAACCTTGGATTTTAGAATGAGGTGGGAATGATGGAGTTAAATCCGACCTTGGAGCAAGAAATTCTAGAGGGCCAGACCAAGGATGAGGAAATTCAGGAGATTAAAGAGAGGACCAAGGAGGGAAGATAATTCAGGTTTGATGAGTATGGACATGGTACCTTATGGCTCGGAAAGACGATTGTCGTGCCTAATGTTAAGCATATTCAGGAGACAATATAAAAAGAGCCACATGACTCGCCATATTTAATTCACCTCGGTTGTACCAAGATGTACAAAGACTTGAAGACTTGTTATTGTTGGGCTAGCATGAAAAAGGACATAGTTGAATACATAGCATTATGTGATGTGTGCCAACGAGTCAAGGTGGAACAACAAAGGCCAGCCGAATTATTGCATCCATTGAAGATCCCAGAATGGAAGTGGGAAGAAATTGGTATGGACTTTATTGTTGGTTTACCACGTACTCAGTCCGATTATGACTCAATTGGTAATTGTGGATCGATTAACCAAGTCAGCTCATTTTGTTCCTGTCAAGACCACCTATACCACCGCGAAGCTAGCAGAGCTATATATGGAGCACATTGTTTGCCGACATGGGGTTCCAAAGAAGATAGTGTCGGATAAAGGTTCTCCATTTACCTCGAGGTTTTGGCAGAAATTGCCTGAAGCTTTGGGAACAAGGTTGAATTTTAGTTCAACATATCACCCTCGAACGGATGGACAAACTGAGAGAACCAACCAGATTTTGGAGCACATGTTAAGGGCTTGTGCTTTAAAGCATGGGAAAAGTTGGGACAAAAGCTTGCCATATGCAGAATTTTCATACAACAATAGTTACCAAGCAAGCTTGAAGATGTCGCCTTATGAAGCACTATATGGAAGGAAGTGTGAGATGCCCTTGTTTTGCAGTGAGACGGGAGAGAATCAAGTATTTGGACCCGATGTATTGCAAGAAGCAGAGAAACAAGTTCCGATTATTCGCGAGAACTTGAGGGCTGCTCAATCAAGGCAAAAAGGCTATGTGGACAATAGGAGAAGGAAATTAGCCTTTGAAAGAGGAGAATTCATTTACCTCAAGGTGTCACCAATGAGAGGTCCTAAGAGGTTTAACATGACAGGCAAGCTAGCACCTTGATACATTGGGTTTTCAAGATTTTCGACAAAAGAGGGGAAGTAGCCTATAAATTGGAGATGACAACTCACTTATCGGATGTTCATGACTTCTTTCATATTTCCTAGCTCAAGAAATTCTTGAGAGTACCGGAAGAACAAGTGTCAATGGAAAAGTTGGAACTAGAGGCATATTTGACTTTTGCCGAGCAACCGATCAAAATCTTGGAAACCAAGGAGAGGGTCACAAGGAACAAGGTTATTAGATTGTATGAAGTTAAATGGAAGCATCATACAGAATCAGAGGCAACTTGGGAGTTGGAGGACGATCTCAAGAAGGAATTTCCCTATCTCTTCTCTTCCGCGTAGAATCTTGAAGGCGAGATTCATTTTAAGGGCGGTAGGATTGTAACACCCTCATTTTCATCCACCATGCATTGCATACATTCTAATATATGTTTAACATCGATAAACATAAAAAGGAATAAGTTTAAAATGAATTTAGAGTTAAACCACACTTAAGAATTCTAGAAAGTGCAAACTAGTCTGTTTTGGTGCGAACTAGTCTGATTTCTATTTGACTTCAAACTGACTTGTCCGTTTTGCTGCGGACTAATTTTTTTCTCTCTGGACACTTTCGTACTTGTCCAGTCCATTGCGGACTAGTCCGGTGTTTCAATTCCCTGAAAATTTTTCCAAGTCTCTGGACTTGTCCAGACTTGTTTCGTGTTCTAGCGGACTTGTTCATTTTTTCCCTCTGACAAAAGTCGGACTTGTCCGATTTCAGACTAGACTTGTCTATTTTTCCCCTCTGGATAAGTTCGGACTTGTCCGATGTCCTGTCTGGACTTGTCCGATATCTCTCTGTCCAACTTTGGACTTGTCCGACCCCCTTTCGGACTTGTCCGATAAATTGCGACTCCGAGTTGATCTTTTGTTTCATGACTTTTTTCTTGGGTTTTACGTTAACTGGGCCTAGGGATGTCGTGCCTAACTCTTTTAGAGCCCCATGTGGGACTCTAAACCGACCCCTTCTCATCTCAAACTCGAAATCCATCTAGCCCTAGCCTCCACCTCTATATAAACAACCCCACCCCTTGGCTTGACATCTATTTGCCACTTTTCCACCACACCGAATCCCTAGCTCGTGAGTAGCCGCCACCAAAGAGGGAGAAGGAGATCTAGAGCAAGAAGAAGAAGAGGAGGAAACGAAAGAGGATCAAGATCTCCATCAACTTCACGTTCTTCATCAACAATTCATCATCAAGTTCTTCGTCAACCCTAGATCGTCAAGATCCAAGTGTTGCCTCCAAGATCCTTGATTCACTGGAGTCCTAAACACGTGATATACCTTACACTTCTCTTCTCTCACTTGGATACAATCCCAAATCTCCAAATTCACGTCGATCTAGAAAACCCTAATCTGCGGTTCCTGCGCAGTGCGGACTAGTCCGACCTCCTACGGACTTGTCTGACTTTGCAATCTAATTCTTGTTGAATTAAAACCAAATTAGATCGAATCAAATCCAAACCTGTTTGAACTTGTTAAAATCTATTAGAACTAGTTAGTGATCATTAAAAGCAACTCATTAACAAGTTCCACCTTGCATTTGTACTAATCATGCATGTCATGTCATATTGAGTAATATATGTGCATCTATTGATTGTAATTCTTGTCTTGTATGATTATTGTGCGTAGTAGACATATTTGCGCTAGAGAGTGCTGCGGGGGATCTTCAGCACCAAGAGTTTGAAGGCTTTGACCCGAACCAATCCCAAGAGCAAGGCAAGTGTCCATGAACATATTGATCATGTTTCTAAAGTAAATGTTTTGTTTGCAAAACTGCATGCTCGTGTCAATTTGATGGGAATCCTATGATAGGAAGTTTACTAGCCTTGTTTGACCACCCTTGTCACCTGAAATTCATGGTAGAGAGTCGGGATGGACTTTTTACCTTTTTGCTTTGCTTAATTAATTGGGTTGGGAAAACAACTATACCACTTAACTTAATTGTGCATTTATGAGATTATAAATAACATGAACTGGTTAATATGATATGGTAATGGGTGATCTAAGAAAGCCTTGTATGCGGATGGGTTGGATGTACGGTGGTTTGCTTGCTTTAGATCTAAGGACCGATTCATGCGAGAATAAGCCAGGACTACAGTGCCCCCACGAGGCCAAGTATGGGTGCAGCGTAGCTGATTAATTATGGCTTTTCTAGTGTTATTTGGACCATTAAGGATGCTCGGGGAAGGGATAGTCGGATTGGGTTTGTTGATGATTGGTGGGACTACCCTGAGATCCGAATGGCACAAGAGGGGGCCCTTGGTAGAAGATGTGCTCAGTTGGAGGCATCACCACCGGTGAAACATCGGTGGGGTCTAAATTGTCTAGTAATCCCTTTGTAATGGTTATTTTGTGATCTCTTGGCCATACACCAAAGGAAGTGTAATTGGCGTAAGGGAGGTTCTTTAGTCACCGACGGGTGATAAAATCACAAACACATGGGTAAAGTGGTACAAACTCTGCAAAGTTTAATAAAAATATCATGATAGCCGTGCTCCCGGTTAAGAGCACCTGAATGACCTACATGATTAGTGGGAAAATGGGATCTGGGATGGTTGGTTATGGTTATGGTTATGGTTATGGTCATGGTTTGGTAATGGTTATGGCTGGTTATGAGTTAAATTCTGCTATTGGATTTGACTGATGGTAATAATCTGGAATATGGATGATGGTAATGAAATATGGACTGCTACTATGATATTTCTTATGGTTTATGATGGGTTTGCATCACATACATATAATATATTGCTTTTCAAATGTTTTAATGTACTTTTCAGCACATAGCCATTATTATATTCGTTATTTGAATCAGCTACATGTCATACTTTCCACACTTGCCGAGTAAGACATGTACTCACCCTTGCAATTCCCCCACCAACAGTTGCAGGTCAGGATTGGGAGTATAATGATGATAATGCGGAGTTCTAGGCCGTGTCTACCTTCAGCTTTGCCTGTGGAGTGCTGGAGCCGCACTATCCCTTTGTTTAGTTTGCTTATTTAGTTTATTTCCGCTGCATTAGTTCAAACTTATCATTAATAATCATTAGAGCTTGTATTCGAGGATATTATGAGTTTGTAATAAGTAATTCTTGTTCTGTGGTAATTTTTTGTATATCCTTTTGTGAATGCACTCGTGTATGTGTGTTGAACGTCCTGGGCACACATATGCGTTCACTTGGTTCATTTTCGGAGCCGGGTGTTACAAATTGATATCAGAGCCACAGATTGACCGTAGGATGCAACCTAGATAGAGGACACTTTAGAGCACATAGGAGCACTTAGGAATCGAGGTGTTTTTGTTTGTTGTGTTGTTTGCTATATATTCGTTGCTTGTGTGCTTAATAGATGATTTTGGGATGTTTTAGCATTGCCTTGTCCACCTAGGCTAGTATAGCTACTTGCTTAGTTTCATATCCCTTGATGCATATAGTTGGGGACGTTGTCTAAATTCTTATCTCTTGGTTTTCTTTATATGGTGAGGACTCGCAACCAGAGGGATGGCAATG
This sequence comes from Tuctoria greenei, assembly GCA_036927565.1. Lineage (NCBI taxonomy): Eukaryota > Viridiplantae > Streptophyta > Magnoliopsida > Poales > Poaceae > Tuctoria > Tuctoria greenei. The sequence goes on from JAYESD010000005.1 coordinate 69,435,345, forward strand.
ATGAGGAGGAGAACAATGGAGCACCTCAGAACAACAATGGACAAGGACCTGCTCAAGGAGCAATCAATATTGAGCAGCTATTGGCCATGCAAAACCAGCTCATGCAGACCATGATACAAACTATGGGACAGTTGCAGGCCGGTGATGTCCACAATCAGCCCCACATGCCTCCACCGCCACCCCCGCCTCCTCATAACCGATTCAGAGAGTTTATGAGGAATAGGCCGCCGACCATTGCTCAAGCTGCTAACCCTATGGATGCCGAAGATTGGCTCAAGTCCGTGGTGAAGAAGCTAGCTATTGTCTAATGCAGTGACCGGGAGAATGTGATATTTGCATCTCATCAACTAGTTGGAGCAGCTGTCGATTGGTGGGATTCGCTATGTAATGCTCATGAGAACCAAGAGAGGATTACTTGGGCCGAATTCAAGGAGAGCTTCCGTTCTCATTATGTGTCGGAGGGTGTTATGATTTTTATGAGGCAAGAATTTGAGAACCTGAGGCAAGGAAGATCGAGTGTTAGTGAATATCTCAACAAATTCACTCAACTTTCAAAGTATGCACATGGGGATGTGAGCCGGGACAATCGGAAGCAATATTTGTTCATGAGAGGCTTGAACAATGAGATCCAAGTGCAATTTCTAAATTGTGACTATTCCAACTTCCAGAAGCTTGTGGACAAAGCAATTGTTGTGGAGAACAAGGTCCATAAGATGGAGCAAGACAACAAGAGAAAGGCACCATATCAAGTACAACAACAAGGAAGTAATGCGTGCCCTCGCTTTGCGCCACCAAATGCGCCATATTACAGCTCTTCTGCTCATCGCGCTGGATATGCACCGCGTCCAGCTCAGTTTGTGCAGCAGCGCCCTGTTATGCAAGCATCTAGGCCTCCAATGCCTTATGCACCTCGTGCCAATTTTCCTGGTGCAAATGTTCAAAACCAAGCTTGTCCCAACAATTTTGGTGGAGTTAAAAAGTGTTGTACTTGTGGAGAATCTGGACACTTTGTGCATCAATGTCCTAAGTCAGGCCTTGGTAAAGGAAGCAATGTGTCGAGGCAGAACCCAAGACCCAATGGAGGACAGTCACAAGGAAATCGTGGACAGCAGAATTTCGCTCGCGGCAACGTGAACCATATCTCTATGGAGGATGCACAACAAGCGGATGACGTGGTGATTGGTATGTTTCACGCAAACTCCAACCCGATGACTATGTTATTTGATTCTGAAGCATCGCATTCATTCGTTGCATCAAAATATGTTGCCAAGTATAGTTTGCCTATCTCTCATATGAAGTTTACTCTATTGGTTAAGTCTCCTGGAGGAGAGATGAGAGTATGTCCAAAAGTAAACCTTAGAATAAGGGGGGTAGACTTCTCCGCCAACCTCATTGTTTTGGTTCTCAAGGATTGGACATTATACTTGGTATAGACTGCTTGAGGAAGCACAATGGAGTTATTGAGTGTGCCATGAAGACAGTGAAGTTGACTAATGAGGAAGAGATCACCGTAGTATTTGAAGCATCTCAACACACACCAAAGCAATTGGAGTTGAACCATATGGACGGTGCCGCAATTGAGGAGATTCTAGTGGCGTGCGAATTTTCGGATGTGTTCCCGGACGAGTTGCCAGGTATGCCACCTGACCGAGACATAGAATTTGTTATTGAGTTAATACCTAGAACTGCACCTATAGCTAAGAGGCCGTATAGGATGCCTCCTAAGGAATTAGTGGAGCTCAAGAAGTAGATTGAAGAGCAATTAGAGAAAGGTTTTATTTGCCCCAGTTCTTCACCTTGGGGAGCGCCTGTTCTTTTCATGGATAAGAAGGATGGGTCACAAAGGATGTGCGTGTATTACCGATCTCTCAATGAGGTGACTATCAAGAACAAGTACACCTTGCCACACATAGAAGACTTGTTTGATCAGATGAAGGGTGCTTGTGTCTTTTCCAAGATTGATTTTAGGTTGGGATACATTCAAATGATGATTAGACCATCAGACATACCCAAGACAACTTTAAGGACACGGTATAGATCATATGAGTACACCGTGATGTCCTTTGGATTGACAAATGTCCCTGCCTACTTTATGTACCTCATGAATAAGGTCATCATGGAGTACTTGGATAAATTCATTGTGGTGTTTATTGATGACACTATGATTTACTCGAAGGATGATAAGGAACATTAGGAACACTTGAGGCTTACATTGCAGAAATTGAGAGAGCACGAATTGTACGCTAAATTCAGCAAGTGCCAGTTTTGGTTGAAAGAAGTGTCGTTTTTTGGGTCATATCATCTCAGGAGGAGGAGTATTGGTTGACCCTGGAAAAGTGAGGGACATGTTGAAATGGGAGCCCCCGCAGAATGTAAAAGGAAATAAGGAGTTTCCTTGGAATGGCGGGATATTACCGTCGGTTCATCAAGGACTTTTCTAAGATAGCCAAGCCAATGACGGAGTTGCTAATGAAGGGGGAAGAGTTTCAATGGGCTGAAGTGTGTCAAGAAAGTTTTGAGGAGTTGAAGAAAAGGTTAACAATAGCCCCAGTTTTGGTACTGCCGGATGTGAGCAAGAGCTTTGATATTTATTCTGATGCATCAAAACAAGGTCTTGGATGCGTGCTTATTCAAGAAGGTGAAGTGGTTGCCTGTGCATCGAGACAATTTAAGAAACATGAGCAGAATTAACCAATGCATGATTTGGAACTTGCAGCCGTAGTACATGCATTGAAGATTTGGAGACATTATATTCTTGAACATAGGTGTGAAATTTATACGGATCATAAGAGTCTTAAGTATATTTTCACACAAACGGACCTGAATTTGAGGCAACGAAGATGGTTGGAGCTCATCAAGGATTATGATTTGGGAATCAATTATCACTCGGGAAAAGCCAATGTAGTGGCCGATGCGTTGAGTAGAAAAGGAGTAAGTCACCAACTCACGGTTCGAGAATTACCATCCGAGTTATGTAAGGAGTATGAATGGTTGAACCTTGGATTTTTGAATGAGATGGGAATGATGTAGTTAAATCCGACCTTGGAGCAAGAAATTCGAGAGGGCCAGACCAAGGATGAGGAAATTCAGGAGATTAAAGAGAGGACCGAGGAGGGAAGAGAATTCAGGTTTGATGAGGACGGACATGGTACCTTATGGCTCGGAAAGAGGATTGTCGTCCTAATGTAAAGCATATTCGGGAGACAATATTAAAAGAGGCACATGACTCGCTAGATTCAATTCACCCCGGTTGTACCAAGATGTACAAAGACTGGAAGACTTGTTATTGGTGGGCTAGCATGAAAAAGGACATAGCCAAATACGTAGCATTATGTGATGTGTGCCAACGAGTCAAGGCGGAACACCGAAGCCCAGCCGGATTATTGTAGCCATTGAATATCCCGGAACGGAAGTGGGAAGAAATCGGTATTGACTTTATAGTTGTTTATCGCGTACTTAGTCCGGTTATGACTCAATTTGGGTAATTGTGGATCGATTGACCAAGTCAACTCATGTTGTTCCTGTCAAGACCACCTATACCACCACGAAGCTAGCAGAGCTATACATGGAGCATATTGTGTGCCGACATGGGGTTCCAAAGAAGATAGTGTCAGATAGAGGTTCTCAATTTACGTCCAGATTTTGGCAGAAATTGCATGAAGCTTTGGGAACAAAGTTGAATTTTAGTTCAGCATATCACCCTCAAACGGATAGACAAACTGAGAGAACCAACCGGATTTTTAAGGACATGTTAAGAGCTTGTGCTTTAAAGCATGGGAAAAGTTGGGACAGAAGCTTGCCATATGGAGATTTTTCATACAACAATAGTTACCAAGCAAGCTTGAAGATGTCGCCTTATGAAGCACTATATGGAAGGAAGTGTAGGACGCCCTTGTTCTGGAGTGAGACAGGGGAGAATCAAGTATTTGGACTCGATGTATTGCAAGAAGCAGAGAAACAAGTTCAGATTATTCGTGAGAACTTGAGGGCTGCTCAATCAAGGCAAAAAAGCTATGCAGACAATATGAAAAGGAAATTAGCCTTTAAAATAAGAGAATTCATTTACCTCAAGGTGTCACCAATGAGAGGTCATAAGAGGTTTAACATGAGAGGAAAGCTAGCACCTTGATACATTGGGCCATTCAGATTTTGGACAAAAGAGGGAAAGTAGCCTATAAATTGGAGATGCCAACTCACTTATCGGACGTTCATGACGTCTTTCATATTTCCCAGCTCAAGAAATGCTTGAGAGTACCGTAAGAACAAGTGCCAATGGAAGAGTTGGAACTAGAGGCAGATTTGACTTATGCTGAGCAACCGATCAAAATCTTGGAAACCAAGGAGAGGGTCACAAGGAACAAGGTTATTAGATGGTGTAAAGCTCAATGGAAGCAGCATACAGAATCAGAGGCAACTTGGGAGTTGGAGGATGATCTCAAGAAGGAATTTCCCTATGTCTTTCTTCCGCGTCGAATTTTGAGGCAAGAATCATTGTAAGGGGGGTAGGTTTGTAACACCCTCATTTTCAGCCATCATGCATTGCATACAGTCTAATATATGTTTAACATTGAGCAACATAAAAAGGAATAAGTTTAAAATGAATTTAGAGTTAAACCGCACTTAAGAATTCTCGGAAGTGCGGACTAGTCCATTTTGGTGCGGACTAGTCTGATTTCTCTCTGACTTCAAATGGACTTGTCTGTTTTGCTGCGGACTTATCTATTTTTCTCTCTGGACACTTTTGGACTTGTTTGGTCCATTGCGGACTATTCCGGTGTTCCAATTCCTTGAAATTTTGCCAAGTCTCTGGACTTGTCCGGACTTGTCCGTTTTCTCCCTTTGACTAAAGCCGGACTTGTCCAATTTTTGGCCAGAATTATCTGTTATTCTCCTCTCAATAAGTTTGGACTTGTTCGATGTCCAGTCTAGACTTGTCCGATATCTCTCTGTCCAACTTCTGACTAGTCTGGCCCCTTTTCGGACTTGTCCGATAAATCACGACTCCGAGTTGATCTTCTGTTTCACGATTTGTTTCTTGGGTTTTATGTTAAGTGGGCCTAGGGATGTCATGCCTAACTCTTTTAGAGCCCATGTGGGACTGTAAACCGACCCCTACTCACCTCAAACTCGAAATCCATCTAACCCTAGCCTCCACCTCTATATAAACAACCCCACCCCTTGGCCTGACATCTATTTTCCACTTTTCCACCACACCCAAACCCTAGCTCGTGAGTAGCCACCACCAAAGAGGGAGAAGGAGATCTAGAGCAAGAATAAGAAGAGGAGGAAATGAAAGAGGGTCAAGATCTCCATCGACTTCACGTTCCTCATCAAGAATTCACTATCAAGTTCTTCATCAACCCTAGATCGTCAAGATTCAAGTTTTTTTCTTCAATATCCTTGATTCATTGGAGTCCTAAACACCTGGTATACCTTCCACTTCCCTTCTCTCACGTGGATACAACCCCAAACCTCCAAATTCACGTCGATCTAGAAAACCCTAATGTGCTGTTCCAGCGCAGTGCAGACTAGTCCGGCCTCCTGCGAACTTGTTCGATTTTGCAATCTAATTCCTATTGAATTAAAACTAAATTAGATCAAATCAAATCAAAACCTGTATAAACTTGTTAAAATCTATTAGAACTAGTTAGTGATCATTAAAAGCAACTCATTAACAAGTTCCACCTTGAATTTGCATTAATCATGCATGTCATGTCACATTGAGTAATATATGTTCATCTATTGATTGTAATTCTTGTCTTGTATGATTATTGTGCGGAGTAGACGGATTTGCGCTAGAGAGTGTCACGGAGGATCTTCAACACCAAGTTTTGAAGGCTTTGACCCGAACCAATCCCAAGAGCAAGGCAAGTGTCCATGAACATATTGATCCAGTTTCTAAAGTAAATGTTTTGTTTGCAAAACTGCATGGTTGTGTCAATTTGATGGGAATCATATGATAGGAAGTTTACTAGCCTTGTTTGACCACCCTTGTTACCTGAAATTCATGGTAGAGAGTCAGGATGGGCTTTTTACCTTTTTGCTTCACTTAATTAATTGGGTTGGGAAAAAAACTATACCACTTAACTTAATTGTGCATTTATGAGATTATGAATAACATGAACTGGTTAATATAATATGGTAATGGGTGATCTAAGCAAGTCTGGTATGCAGATGGGTTGGATGTACAGTGGTTTGCTAGCTTTAGATCTAAGGACCGGTTCATGCAAGAATAAGCCAGGACTACAGTGCCACCATGAGGCCAAGTATGGGTGCGGTGAAGCTGATTAATTAGGGCTTTGCAAGTGTTATTTGGACCATCAAGAATGCTCGGGGAAGGGGTAGTCAGACTGGGTTTGTTGATGGTTGGTGGGACTACCCTGGGATCCGAATGGCACAAAAGGGGGCCCTTGGTTGAAGATGTGCTCAGTTGGAGGCATCGCCACCGGTGAAACCTCATTGGTGTCTAAATAGGCTAGTAATCACTTTGTAAAGGTTATTTTGTGATCTCTTGGCCATACACCAAAGGAAGTGTAATTGGCATAAGGGAGGTTCTTTAGTCGCCGATGGGTGATGAAATCACAAATACGTGGGTAAAGTGGTACAAACTCTGCAGAGTCTAATAAAAATATCATGATAGCCATGCTCCCGGTTAAGAGCACCTGGATGACCTACATGATTAGAGGGAAAATGGGATTTGGGATGGTTGGTTATGGTTATGATTATGGTTTGGTAATGGTTATGGCTGGTTATGAGTTAAATTCTAGTATTGCATATGATTGATGGTAATAATCTGGAATATGGATGATGGTAATGAAATATGGACTGGTATTATGATATTTCTTATGGTTTATGATGGGTTTGCGTCACATACATATAACATATTGTTTTTTAAATGTTTTAATACACTTTTCATCACTTAGCCATTATTATATTCATCATTTGAATCAGCTACATGTCATACTTTCCACACTTGCTGAGTACGACATGTACTCACCCTTGCAATTCCCCCACCAACAGTTGCAGGTCAGCATTGTGAGTATAATGATGATAATGCGGAGTTCTAGGCCGTGTCTACCGTCAGCTTTGCCTGTAGAGTGTTGGAGTTGCGCTATCCCTTTGCTTAGTTTGCTTATTTAGTTTATTTCCGCTGCATTAGTTCAAACTTGTCATTAATAATCATTAGAGCTTGCATTCAAGGATATTCTGAGTTTTAATAAATGTACTTAATTAATCTTGTTATGTGGTAATTTTCTGTATATCCTTTTGTGAATGCACTCGTGTATGTATGTTGAACATCCTGGGCACACATATGCGTTCACTTGGTTCATTTTTGGAACTGGGTGTCACATCACTTGCTGGGAGGGCGCACGTTTCATGTGTTGCGACGTGTGATGACAAAGTCTACAAGACAAGGTCCTGTTTCGCATAGGTGCCTGCCCAGCATGAGGTAAACCTTGGACACTGAGGGCATTAGCTGCAACTGCAACTAAATGCTCAACTTCAGTGCGCCATTTCTCCATGGCAGCCAGAGGAGCTGCGGGCACTGGAGGACGCTAAAGAAGGGTATGCGCTACGTTCAGTGCGTTCTTAGGGTTGTTCGTCGATGTAGTGACCGACGTGAATACACCATCTTGCTGAGATGGCAGCGGTGGTGGTGGAACGGCACCCGCGGGACAACAACATTGGCTGGCTGCTGCACGTTGGAGGGATTTCCACCAGCAGGCTGCTCAGCCAAACCATTGGAAAATGCTGCGACGGAGTTCACAATCTTAAGATATTAGGCCCCCCTAGCTAGCACGCCAAATGTCCAAGTGTAGCAATGACACTTCCCCCGGTACTACTAAAGTATAGTCCTTGGAGGTTCGTATTTGGATGGGGCATGCGTAAGATCACGAACAAGATGAAGACACAAAAGTTTTTACGTGGTTCGGGCCGCCTGAGCGTAATACCCTACTCCACGGGGTGGTTGTGTATGAGTATGTGGCGAGTGTCTGGGATTGCTTATGTGCGTGTGTTCTTAGATGTCTTCTACAGTGAGGCGCATCCCTTTTATACATTAAGGACTTGCCGTTACAGAGCATGCCTGGCCTGACAGGTGGCCCCGACTATATTAATCACCCTATACATGATCTACTGGTATTATGAGTGATTAACAGTGTGATAACGTGCCTTAATGGAGGCGTTACTGGTCTTGATAGCCTTCTGATTGTGTGTCATTAATGACACGTTAACCAGGTCTTGTAACGGCTGCTTAATAACCTCTTGAATGACCATACCGTTGGAGATCTTGTGGTCTTCCTGTTGCCGACTTAGGTCCAGAGGTCTTACATGTGGCAGCTCCGGAGCTTCCCTCTATGGGGTGGCAGGTCCGGAGCCATTTGACACGTGGCGGCACCAGAGCTTCCCTCTACTAGGGGATAGGTTCGGGGCTACTGGACACATGGTGGCACCATAACTTCCATATGAAGTGATGTAGGTTCGGCCCCGCAGGACACGTGGTAGCACCGGAGCTACCCAAACGAGGGAGGTGGGTCCAGAGCTGTGGGATGTTTGTTGCGATCGAGTCTTCAACTCAGACATAGGAACTCCTTGGTTTTGAGTGCGGTATCACGGGGTACCTGGTAAGCAGGGTACCAACAGACACCATTTTGTTAAGGTACATACAGTGAAGAAAGTTGATGATCTATTCCATTTTTAGCACAAAAGTGATCAAATGATTGGTTTTTAAATTCAGTTCCATTACCACTTCTAATTGCTTTTAAAGATCCTTTGTGGGAACTAAACTTCTATAGTGACTAAAAGCTTTATTCTTAGATGCCATAAAGTAAACCCAAGAGTATCTAGAATAATCATCAACAACCACAAGCAAATACCATTTACCTCCAAAGGATTGAACACGTGAAGGACCTACGGTGTCAAGATGTGAAAGTTGTCCCGACTTAGTTGATACGGTCATTGTGAGAGGAGGATGTGAACCTGCAACTATCTTAGCATGTCTACAAGAAGAGCACACAATATCGTTGTCCCTTTTCAGCTTAGGTAGGCCACGTATGTGATCAAGACTACTAACACGTGTGAGGTGATCAAAGCTTACGTGACCAAGTCTACGATGCCAAAAATATAAGTCCATTGAATCATTAGCAACTAGACACCTATGCTGAGAATTTGACATATCAAAATCAGCTTTGAAAACTTTTTCAATCCTAGACATGTTAAACAAAAGCTCACCTTTTGAATCTACAACCTTGCAGCAATTTTAGTGAAAATAATTTGCACATTTTCATCTAGCAATAGTGAAATAGAAAGCAAGTTGTATTTCAAATATTTGACAAGTGCCACATCTTACAAAGTGCAGTAATTATTTAGTCCAACCAAACCATTAGCAATTATAGAAGTTGAAGAATTATCGGCAAAAAGTAACATTCTCTACACGTGACAATAAAGATAGGGAGGAGAACCATTCTTTATTACCGGTCATGTGGCATGAGCAACCTGAATCCACAATCCAAATGTTCTCCTTCCTCAAGCGTGTAACATACATAACAGCACAATACGTCGATGACTCAATACTGAGGCTAGTCAAAAGGTATTTAGGAATCCAATACTGAGTCACACAACGTACAATAGGAATAACACGCAAAAGCTAAGAAAATACAGTAGGTTTATGAGTCAAATTTTGATAATTCTTGTTCTCAACTACTGATTTATGAAGTGGGTTATGTGTAGCACGAAAAACAGTAGATTTGGGAGCAAACATTGCATGTTTATGACTCATTACAACATGTTGGATGTTCCTAATATCCGGTTCAGCACGTGCAACAAGCTTTGCTCGGTTGTTACGTGATCTAGCAATCATTCTTCCCTTTTTCAGTTGTTTAGCTAGTCTATAACAAAAATCTATGACACGACTATCTCTACCACAGTAGGTACAATGAAATTTAACTTTGTGTTCATGTCTAGATGAGCAAGCAACATGTTTATTAGAATCCGAATGAGACAATACTCTTGTAGATTTTCAAACCACCTCTTTTTGTTTAGGAACCGCTTGAATCAAACCACTCCCGAATGTACAATATTAGGTGGATGAGCCTTAGCATGAGCATGGGAATTAAAACCTAACCAGTTTTATCATTGCAAGACTTAGATGAATTCAGTAGCAAGTTTAGGTTCTTATTTGCATTACAAAACCGCTCTAGTGTCCTATGCATGTCATCAAGTTTATTAGACAAGTCTAGTCAATTTTCACATGAAGTTTTTCCTTTTAATTTGCAATTGGAACAATATTTAACTTCATGAGAACGTAAAGCATTGTTCAAAACAGAAATTTCATTCATAGCATCATGCAATTTCTCAGTAACATCATCACAGTTAGAACAATGCAAATCAATTATTGAGCAGCTAGCATCTTTCAAGTTTTTACCATTAAGTGCAGCAAGCTCTCTATTCTTTAGAATTTCAAGCTCAAATTTATCAAGTGTGGAGGTGTGAGCACTCCTTAAAAGTGACAATTGTTCATATATTAATTCACATGACGAACTAGAATCATCATTAGGAATCGAAGATTTTAAAAGATTAATTTCAGATTCTAGTGATTCAATTTTAACAACAGTTTTTTTTCCTTTTTTGTAAGTATAATAGTAGCACGAGAAATAGCATCACACATTTCTTCGCAAGTGGGACATACCTCTTCATCCTCGCTGTTGTGTCCTGCCTCCTCCATACTTGATCTTGAGTTGCCCGCCATGAAGCACATATTTGCCAAATTCTCTTCATCTTCGTCACTTCCGACGTCCACATCGCTTGAGCCAAGTTCTTGAAGTGTGGAGACAAAACTATTTACAAATTGGCGACCTGTAAAACCCTTCTTCTTCTTGTTGTAGTTTACAAAGGAGGACTTGAACTTTGTTTGCTTCTCATCACGAGGAGTAGAACCTGAAAGGTTAGGGCAATTTGTACGAAAATATCCAAAATCACCGCATTTGAAGCACCATTGAGGCCACCACTTCCTCTTCTTCTAGTTCTCACAAGTTGCAATGCTTTTGAGAACCGAGTTGAGAGAAGTGCTAGTTCCTCCTCTGGAAACTCTTCAATCTGTTCAAGAGATAGAGAGAAAAGCAAAGCAAGTGTACCACAAGATAAAGATTGACTAGAACTAGGCATGTCACATTGTGAAACAAATGCAAGAGACTTGTTGGGATTTTTACGTGATATTATGTCAAGTTATGAGCTTTCAATTTAGAATATAGAACATCTAAAATAAGTGTACTCATGAAAGTATATTAAGGAATAGATGTAACTTTCATCTCCCAAATCGATATGTCTAATGCACTTAACAATTGCCTAGCATTTTCAGCATCTGAAAAATAAATATTGACGCTACGCAAGTTGCTGAGAATTTTATAAAAGCGAGCAAAAAGGTCATCGATTGACTCACGGGGTTACATCTCGAAGCGCATATATTCTTTCTTGAACATATCTTGCCTTACCTCCTTGATCGTGTTGAAGCCTTCGTGGTAGTCACATAGTGCTTTTTACACGTCATATGCAGATCGGAGATGTGCAACATGATCGAAGTCGCTTTTGAGTCAATCCTTGTATGATCATGTTTTGCGCCTTATTGTTGTAGTCAACGTCTCTCATGCTTGCAGCTGTGACTTGATCATTTGGTGGCATATCGTAGGTCTTTTACATCTTTTTCCATATGGCGAAGTCTTCTGTCTGTATGTAAGCCTCCATACGTACCTTCCAAACTTGAAAAATAATGACACTGAACACACAAGGTTTTGCGGACTATTTCTCCATGACAATTAGTCAAAACACGTGTGTCGGTACCCTGAGAACCGTACACCCCTTGAGATTACAAAGACCTCAAGAGAAAGTTATCTACTTGATTTGAAGACCTTCGGAGGCCCACATGTCAGACATAACCGAACCCGCTTCTCCAACATGGTTAGTCCCAGGGTCGCCACGTGTACTATCAAACCGGAGCTACCGCCCACAAGGGGGAAGATTCGGACTACATACCGAAATGGCACCCCCGGACCTAACCCCAGATCGAGGGAAGCTCCAGAAGTGACATGTGTCAGGTAGCTCCGGAGCTACCTGTTTCCCACAGTACACTCCGGAGCTGCCACATGTCCAACCGTCGGATCTTCAGCCTCTAACCTCCGGAAGACTCCACAACGGCTCCGGATCTTCAAAGGAGAATCAAGGGCTTCAAGACCCGATCAAGTGTCATTAATACTATATTGATGACACACGATCGGACGATCTTAATTACCAGTAACGGTGCTGTCAAAGCCCATTACCCGGTCATTAAGGGCAATTAAATGTGTTGAATGTGTATCAATATTAGTAACCGCCGAGGCCACATGTCGGGCCAGGCTAACTTGTAACGGCCTGCCCTTGTACTATAAAAGGACAGGCCGATGAAGGACTCTACACGTTCCATAGAGGCTCGAGACAAGCTCATACAGCTAATACAACACCAACACACCCGTGGAGTAGGGTATTACGCTCAGGCGGCCCGAACCACGTAGATCTCTATGTCTCTTGTGTCATTTACAATTCACCTTCTTGAATCTCCGTGCGCCCACACCGAACCACAAACTCCTCTAACACTTTAGTAGTGTCGGGAGATCTGCCGGATCCAAACCACCGACAGTTGGCACGCCAGGTAGGGGGCACCTGAGATTTCGAGAATGGTGAACTTAGCTGCTGGATCATCCAATGGTCATCCTGTTGTTCAAGCTGTTGGAGGTAATCCCTCCAATATGCAGCCACCAGCAGGGGCCTCAGCGCCAGCAGGAGTCACACTGCCACCACCGCCGCCTCCACCAGCAAATCAAGCTGGACAACGCGATGGTGCACCGGCATCAATCACTGCGTCGGCAAATCATGACAACTCGGAACACGCGTTCCATGCATCACGTGCTCATCTCCAATGCCCACCACCTCGGATGCATCCCGGGATGCACTGGAGCAGTGGAGGGCTGATGTGGAACATTTGGTTGCAGCAGCAGCCGACCACATCAGCAACCGGGGTCCTAGTCCTTCAGGACGGGCCCCGTCGCAGTGGCGTACCTTGTCTGGTAGACTTGGTCCGCATGTTTCCAACAACAGGAGACGTGCTGCATCACAACAAGTGACGTCATTGCCCTCCGGGGCACGACGCACTCACATGGTATCCAGGCTTTCAACTCATGACCTCCGGGCGGAGCTTGATCGCCGATACCGCCAACAGGACGGCCGAGTCCATATTGAGCGTGCTCGTGAAAGACGAGAAGCTCAAGACATTCCTGCCCCTGAAGGAGTTGGAGGAGGCTGTTCAGCCCTGGCCATGCATCTGCGTATGGTCAGGTGGCCACAGAAGTTCCGGCCTCACATGCTCGAGAAGTTCGACGGGACCGTCAATCCTGTCAAATTTCTTCAGATCTACTCCACTGCTATCTTGGCAGCTGGAGGAAATGAGGTTGTAATGGCCAATTATTTCCCAGTGGATTTAACTGGGACCACCAGGTCCTGGTTTATGGGCCTTCCACCCAACTCCATCAACAGTTGGGAGGAGCTGTGCCGGCAGTTCACCGCCAACTTCGGGAGTTCATACACCCGACCAGGCACTGAACTGGACCTTTTTGCAGTCGTGCAAAAAGAGGGAGAATCCCTGCGATCATTCATCCAGAGCTTCTCTCAGGTATGAAACACTATCCCTTCTATCTCTAGCGCCTCTGTCATTGTGGCATTCAGACAGGGTGTACGGGATAAGAAGATTCTGGAGAAACTGGCGATCAAGGAGATCACCAGTGTCACGGAACTCTTCAGTTTGGCTGACAAATGTGCCAGGGCTGCGGAGGGCCGTGAGATGCACTCCAAACCAACTCCGGGGGATCACAAGAAATCCTCCAAAGGAGAAGCAGCTACCTCCGGGAGTGGCAAGAAGAAGAAGAAGACCAACGGCAAGAAGAAGCCGTCGGCCGGTGCATCCAATGTTGCAGCTGCTGCAGCTCTGGGTGGCCGGGGGCCATGCCCCGAGAAGTGACCTCGACCGTCTTCTGAAGACGGTGGCAAACCCAAGGTGTGGTGCCCAATTCACAAAATGGGCAGCCACGGTTTGGAAGACTACCGGGAGGTCCAAAACCTTGCCGAGCGCTACAACAAGCGCCGGGAAGAAGCTCCTTTCCGACAGAGGGAAGGAAAACAAAAAGTCGACAAAGCTTTGGCTGAAGAGGAGTTAGGTTTTCAGAATCCCAAAAAAGTCCTGAAGGCCGTCTACACCTCCGTCGACGACGATTCTGACGTCTCTGACAACGAGCGTCGGAAGACCATGAACACCATTTTTGGTGGTTCATGGGACATCACCTCCCGTCGCGTCATCAAGACTATGCGTCGGGACATGGCTGCTGTAGCTCCTACAGCCAGGGCGGAGCCTCATCGGAAGTGGATGGACACAGCCATCACTTTTGATGCTTTGGACTGCCCTCGAAGCATGGTTGGAGCACGTCAGCTACCTTTGATGGTATCTCCTACCATCAATAACATCCAGCTCCACCATGTCATGGTAGACGTAGGTTCGGGGCTTAACCTCATAAGCTTCAAAGCTTTTACCAAGCTTCAGCTCCGACCTTCGGATCTCCACCCCTCCCGACCTTTCTCCGGAGTAGGTCCGGGAGCCATTACCCCACTCGGAGCTATTACTCTCCCCGTTACCTTCGGGACACAGGAGAAATATCACACTGAGAAGTTGGTCTTTGACGTGGCTCAGATCAACTTACCCTTCAATGCCATCTTGGGTAGGCCTGCCTTGTACAAATTCATGACAGCTGCTCATTATGGCTACCTGGTGTTAAAGATGCCAACACCAGTAGGCGTTCTTCGGATCCGCGGAGATCGTACTACCGGAGTAACTGCTCTGCAAGAACTCCATGCACTTACCACGGCGCAAGAGGAGGACTCCAGGCAGGAGCAAGCTCCAAAACCCCCGAGCATTCGTCAACGAGGCTCGACATCTGCACCTCGTGTGCAGCCAAGCGGCGACGCCGACATTCCAGTCAAAGTCGTCCAAATCGGTTCTGATGCCGCTCAGACCACCCGTATATCGGGAGGATTGAACGACAAATAGGAACTCGCGCTCATTGCTTTCCTCCAGGCTAATGTCGACGTGTTTGCCTGGCAACCGTCACAAATGCCTGGGATCCCCAGTGAAGTGATTGAGCACAATCTGAAGATCTACCCTGACGCCCGGCCTGTGCATCAGAAGCCTCGGAAGCAATCTGTAGAGCGACAGAACTTCATTCGATAAGAAGTGAAGAAGTTGCTCGAAGCTGGATTCATCCGAGAAGTCTTTCATCCAAAATGGTTGGCAAACCCAGTCGTTGTGCCCAAGGCCGGCGGGAAGCTTTGGATGTGTATCGACTACACAACACTAAATAAGGCATGTCCAAAAGATCCATTCCCACTACCTAGAATAGATCAGATAGTTGATTCCACCTCCGGGTGTGAATTACTGTGTTTCCTAGACGCATATTCTGGGTACCATCAAATCAGAATGTCTAGGGAAGATGAAGAGCATACCTCTTTCATCACAGTAGATGGATTGTACTGTTATACAGCCATGCCGTTTGGTCTCAAGAATGCAGCTTCAACCTTTGTACGAGCTATGTACAAAACCTTTGAAGACCTCATTAGAGGCATAGTGGAAGTGTATGTTGATGACATCGTGGTCAAGGTCAAGAACAAGGAGTCACTTCTTGACACCTTAAAGGCTGTCTTCGATAAGCTGCGGGTCACCCGCACAAAGTTAAACCCAAACAAGTGTGTCTTCGGGGTTAGCTCAGGAAAACTTCTTGGTTTCCTGGTAAGTCACCGGGGCATAGAAGCTAATCCGGCGAAGATCAAGGCCATTGAAGACATGCGACCAACAGCCCGCATCAAAGATGTCCAAAAGCTAACTGGATGTCTAGCAGCCCTCAGCCGGTTCATTTCAAGACTGGCGGAACGGGCACTCCCCTTCTTCAAGTTATTGATGAAGTTCGGACCATTCCAATGGTCTGAAGAAGTAGAAAAGGAATTCCAAGAGCTAAAACAGTTCCTCACCACCCTACCAACTCTGGTAGCTCCTAACCCTGGTGAGCCTTTGTTGCTTTACATTTCAGCCACTGACGAAGTCGTCAGTATGGTCCTGGTTGCGGAGAGACCAGAACTACCCCATACTCAAGGATCCAAACCCCTTCGGGAGGGTCCAGAGGTTCCTGAAAGCGAGTCTGGGTCCTAGCTCCCAGATTCGAATCCACAAGATGCCACTTCAGAAGACCCAGACTCTTCCGGGAGATTCCAGGTCGCTTCTGAAGAAGCTCCGGGTTCCTCCAGCCAGGACCCGGAGGTCCCCGAAGAAAATCCGGATCCCTCCGGGAGGATCCGGGTCAGTGGAGAGGAAGCTCCGGGTCCTTCCGGGAGAGTTCGGACCATTCAGCGCCCAGTGTACTTCATCAGTAAAGTACTACATGATGCCAAGACTCGATACCTAGAGGTGCATAAGCTTCTCTATGCAGTTCTTATCGCCTCCAGGAAGCTTCGACATTACTTCCAAGCTCACAAAATCTCAGTGGTGACCTCTTACCCACTTTGAGCAATCTTGCATAATCCCAACTCAATTGGGAATATTGCAAAGTGGGCAGCGGAATTGGCCGAATTCGATCTCGAATTCATTTCAAGGCAAGCAATCAAGAGTCAAGCATTGGCAGACTTCGTGGCGGAATGGACTCCCTCTCCATCAAACCCTGGGGTCCTCAGTGAGCAGAAGCCGGAACACGAAGCTCCGGCCTTCATCGAGCCTCATTGGACCCTCTACTTCGACGGCTCCATGCAAAAGCAGGGGGCCGGAGCTGGAATCCTTCTCCTTGCACCAACCGGGGAGAAGGTAAAATACATGGTACACCTTGACTTCAAGGAGACCAACAACATGGTGGAGTACAAAGCACTCATCTACGGACTAAAGGTGGCACTGTCATACGGTGTCAAGCAACTGCTGGTCAAGGGAGATTCACAGCTCATCATTAAGCAAGTGAAGGGTGAATGCTCCTGCAACAATATCCAGCTAGCTGCTTACCTCCGTGAAGTCCAGAGGCTTTAGAAGGACTTCGAAGTCCTAGATCTCCACCATGTCCAGCGTGCCCACAATGCTGAAGCCGACGAACTCTCGACGAAAGCGTCAACTGAAGCTCCGGCTCCTGACGGAACTTTTGTCCAGAGGTTGTCAAAACCCACAGCTCAGCCTGCCAAACTGAGCGAAGGGGGCGAGATCAGCATCCCTAAGCTGACGGTCCCGATGGCCCTGTTACCATGGCAGCCATCAAGGGTCGTAGGTGCTGCCGGAAGCTTCGAGCAACCCAGCATGCAAGACTCAAATGCTCAAGTTAGTTCCGATGCATGGATCTCGGAGATCCGGAACTACTTGAAAGACAACATACTTCCTGACGATGATGTATCCGCTGATCGGGTAGTCAGATTGGCTAAAAGATACACGTTGGTAGAAAGGGATCTCTACCGGCGCGATGCCAACGACATCCTAATGCGGTGCATCACAAGGGAAGAAGGCTGCGAGCTCCTCGCAGAAATCCATGGAGGTGAGTGTGGGAACCACGTGTCTTCCCGCACGCTGGTTGGTAAAGCCTTTCAGCATGGCTTCTACTGGCCTACAGCACTCCAGGATGCAACTGAGCTGGTGAAGAAATGCGAAGCATGTCAATTTCATGCAAAGCAAATTCACACACCGGCTCAGCCCCAACAAATGATACCTCCTACATGGCCCTTCGCTGTGTGGGGGATGGACATCTTGGGACCTTTCCCAAGTGCCGTCGTAGGTTACAAGTTCCTGTACGTCGCCATTGACAAGTTCACCAAGTGGCCGGAAGCAACTCCAGTTGTGACAATCAACAAGCAATCTGCTATCAACTTTTTGCAGTCCATTGTATGCAGATTTGGAGTCCCAAACAAAATCATCATTGATAATGGGACCCAATTCACAAGCTCTGCATTTCAAGGATATTGCGAAGACCTCGGCATTCAAGTTTGCTACGCCTCCGTAGCTCACCCAGCAAGCAATGGCCAAGCCGAGAGAGCAAATGCTAAAATCCTTAAAGGACTCAAAACGCGCACCTATGAGCGCTTGAAAAAACATGGTGCCAACTGGATTGAAGAGCTTCCGCCCACTCTATGGGCAAACAGGACAACTCCAAACCGGTCAACTGGAGAGACACCCTTCTTCCTGGTGTATGGAGCTGAAGCAATCCTTCCTCCAGAAATCACCTTGGGGTCACTCCGGGTCCGGACCTTCGACGAAGCC
This sequence comes from Tuctoria greenei, assembly GCA_036927565.1. Lineage (NCBI taxonomy): Eukaryota > Viridiplantae > Streptophyta > Magnoliopsida > Poales > Poaceae > Tuctoria > Tuctoria greenei. The sequence continues at coordinate 69,453,688 of JAYESD010000005.1, forward strand.
ACGCAGGACCAGCTCCGGCGTGAAGACCTAGACCTCCTTGAGGAGGGAAGGTGCCAAGCAGCTGTTCGGAATGCTCGATACTACCAAGCCCTTCGGCGCTATCATCAGCGGCATGTACACAACCGACAGCTCGAGGAAGGCGACCTGGTGCTACGGAGAATACAATCCAGAGAAGGGTTAAACAAACTCTCCCCCAGCTAGGAGGGACCCTTCCGAGCGATTAAAGTATCCCATCCCGGGAGCGTTCGCTTGGCTACTGAGGATGGGACACCTCTCCCAAATCCTTGGAACATTGAGCACCTCCGTAAGTTCTACACTTAATATCACGGAGGTGAGTCTGTAGTAACTTGAGGTGTATGTTATAGAGTCATTGTACAGAGTCGGGTAGTTCCTCCGGGAGAACAGCCGTACCATTCCCGGAAGGTCCGCAAAGTTCATGCAACACTTGTCAGAGTCTCAGTACTAAAAGTGTGGCTAGCTACCCTAGGTCAAACGAGAAATAAAACACGCTTAGCCTGGTTCCGTACCCTAAGAGTGTACTTGTTTCCCCTGTACCCCGGACTTATAATGAAAGACATCTTCATGCGAAACAGACTCCACGTGCATTTACTTTGTACAGGCTCAACATTTTTATTTTTCTCTTTCTTGTCTATAACAAAGACGTGCAATTCTTAAGAAATTTTAGTTTGACCGGTTCATATACGATTCGAGTTGTATTGTCGATTCTTTTGGATTCAAATATTGTTCATGGCCCGCTCGCCTGAAAGCCGCCAAGCCAATCTAGGGCCGGAGTGTGCTATCGACTTAGCCTGGTCAAGCACCCTAAGTACGCCACTCTACCTACACCCCGGCAGGCCGAAGTAAGGTGGGTCCAAGTACAACTGGATCTGGAAGTAAAGACAACGCATTCGGTTGTATTTAGAATCGCGTTGGACCTAAAATTTTCTTGAGAATCGTAAGCCGCGATGAAGTTATAGGCAAGAAACGAATTTTACTATTTTTCTTGGCTTCAGTGTGTAGGAAAAAAAATCTATGTTGATGGAGAAAAGCCGGAGCTAACAAAGCTCCGACTCCCCTAGGTGGCTTGTAATCGATGTTAATCATTGAAAACGAGCATCACCAGAGCAACCAAGCTCCGATAGAGCTAGGGGGACCAGCCGTCGACGCTAAATAAAAGATGGGACTATTGCTGGAGCTACTAAGCTCCGACGATAGACAATGCCGGAGCTTCTAAGCTCTGACAACCTCAGGGGGCCTTCACTATCGAAGACTTCGGACCTACACTCTACAAGTTCGGAGCAAATGAGTCTTCAACAAAACACAATATCCTCTTGGTACATGTTCACAATCAAATTGTGTACATCTACCAGGGGGCCAAGTGAAGACAAAAGTGTTGAAGACAAAAAGTGAAATTCACAAAAATTTGGGGATTTCATTCATCTGGAGACAAAGGATTACAAAATTGAGGAAGAAGAAGAGAAAATACAAGTGAGAACTACAGAGATGGTCCTAGACCCTATGGAAGAATTGGGCGACCTTCTGGGCAACCTCCGACACGTTGGCTCGGGCAGCTTCGCCTTCTCCTTCAACGGGACCTTCAAGCACCGGGTCCAGAGGAAATTGGGAGTTCCGGCTGGTGTAGCACGTCAGTACATACTCTATGACGTTCTTCGCCAGGGATTGCCCCTCAACCTCCAATTGGTCCACGATGACGTCGCCCACCTTGGAGAGTTTGCTACCTGCCGAGCTCAACGCCTGCAACGCCAGGTCCGGTTCTGGCTCCGGATTATCCGGACGCACGGGGCTGAAGCCCATCGGTGTCAGCGCGTCGTTAGCCTTGCCCAAGAACTCCCAAATCTGTAGGGAGTCCGCAGTCCTCAAGCCCTTCAATTCCTTCGGGGATCTTCTGGCCGCCACCAGTTCAGAATTCTCGCGAGCGAGGCGCTCAACCTCTTTGGCGTTTTGCTGGATCTTTTCAGCAACTCGCTTCTCGAGTTTTCCGAGCTCCTCCTCCTGGAGGTGGATCTTGTTCCGGCGGTCAACCAGGTCCTTCTCCCTGCCCCTCACTTTCTTCTCCCTGGCAGCAAGGGCACACTCTTGCTCGTAGAGTTCCTGCCCTCGCACCCAGGCCTTCTCCTCCTCCTCAGTGCAGCGCTCTTCCAATTTCTTGGCACGCTCCTCGAGGCCCTTGTCAGCCAGAGCCACCTTTTCGGTGAGCTCCTCCTCCCTCCTCAGGATGTCATCCTGCAGCTCTTGGAGTTTCTGCTCCTCATCTTTGAGCCTTTTCTCCCTCTCTCCAAGTGCCCCCCGGCGCTTGATGAGTGTAGTGTTAATGGCCTCAAGCCTTTCTTGGCGTTCATCGGCCGCACTGTTAGCTTCTTTGGTCTGCTCGTAAATCTCCCGGGATTGAGCGTCGAAGGCACGAGTCATACTCTCCCTATCATCCAGTAACTTGCCCTAGTATTCCAGGCGGACCTTCTCCCGCTTGATCCACTCTTTGTAATCTGCTAGCCTCGACTGCGCCAGCTTGGTCTCGAAGTAGAGCCGGTTACACCACCGCCTAAGGGTTTGGCGCTCCTCTTCAAGAGCCTTGCTATCGTGGAAGAAGGACAGTTGAACATTACGCAGACTGGAACAGGCGTTGTCAATAGACAATGACAACGGGATAGGTTCCAAACCTGTTGGGGTCTCCTTCGCTGGTTCCAGCGGGTTTTCAGATACAAAAATTGGGTCCCACTCCACAAGAGTGGTCCCCTGGGTCTCCATGGCACTAGGGTCGTCCTCCAGGATGGCCTCAGTCGCCATCGAGGAAGGCCCCGCCGCCAGGTCTTCATTCACCCCCTTAGGCAGGGGGGCAGCGACTTCACCAGGGCACTCCGGCTCAGCTGCGAGTACCTCCGACGTCGCCACTTCCGGAGCAGGAGCCGCTACTAGCTCTGGCCTGGGCACCTCCTCTATTGGGGGATCGAGCTCTGACGCCTCTGCGACAATCGGCTCGGGAGCCGAAAGATCTTCATCATCAACCGGCCCTGCGGCCGGTGCTTCTGAGGTAGCCGGCCCAACCACCAGGACTTCCTCAACATTCGGCGCGCACGCCGGAACTTCAATCACCTCCGGCTCAACCGCTGGAGCTTCGACAATTTCCGGCTCTGGTGCTAGAATTACTGCTTCCTCCGGCTCAATGGCCGGAGCTTCCATCATCTCAGCAACAGGACCCAGAGCTTCAACCTCTGGGATAGGTGCCGCTGGCGCATCTTCTCTCCCGCGGTCCGGCGCTACCAAGGGAGTCTCTGGGGATGAGTCGAGGTCCATGACCACGACAGCTGGCGCCGGAGCTGTCGCAGCTTCAGCCACCACTTGGGGCGGCACTGGGACAGGAGCAGAAACCACCGCCCTCACAGCTTCAGCTACTGTGGTTGAGGGTGGAGCCTCACTCCTCTTCTTGGGAACGCTGCAGATGATGGACGAAGAAACTTAAAAAAATAGTTACTACAACTAAACAACTGTCCAAGGTAAAGATTAAAAATTACCTTGGGAGACTTCACACCAGCTTGCGCGGAACCTCTTTCCTGGGCGTTCTGGGCTGGTCATAACCGGCGTGGAAGCTCCGGAAGGCCCCCCAGAACTCGTTGCAGCCACGGGCGTTTCCCTAGTCGAGGCCACCCTCGATCTGGAAGAACCTCTGGACCTAGAGGCCTCAACCGGCCCTGGTGCTGGAGTCGCATGCCCGGAGCTAGCGCCCCGGGAGGACCCCGCTGCGGGTACAGTCGCCGCGGTTGTAGAAGACCTCCCCCTCCGGGGAGAAGGAGCCGATGCAGAGGTGGCAGGTCTGACGGACCTTCCATCGGCATGCTGCAGCTGTCTCTTCCGGCTCAAGGGTTCTTCCGCCGGCTCCTTGCCCTTGCCGATGACCTCGGCCCTTGGCTTCGGGGCAGGGTCGGAGCCACCCTCAGAAGCTCCAGGGATCGCCACCCTAGTGGTTAATCTTCTCTCGATGACACCAAGGTCGTCAAGCACGGGCATCTTCCGCTGGAGCTCCCTACTGAACTCTACTTCCACGTTCAGAGGAAGAAAAGCTGATGGCGGAGTCAAGTCGTCACCCTCGACGTCGATGCCGTGCTGGAACTTCTTGAGGTGGAACTCCAAGGTTGTCCCCACCATGTTGGACTTCAGCCCGGTCTCGACCCGGTCGTCATCCATCACGTTGTTGAGGGCCAAAGCGAGTTTTTCTCTCCTCTTTAGCGGTGCCCACCTGTTGACCAGGAAGTTACAAAACACCGCCTAAGGAGTTAATCCTCCCTCCACACACTGGCGGATCCTGGTCAAAGCAGGGTTGAAGGCGTCCGCCAACACCGGAGCTTCACTCCAGATTGTCGTGTCAATGTTGGGGAGCCTTCGGGCAGCTCCAGCCTCTCGTGCTCCTCCACCCGGATGACTATCCAATCCTTCTTCCAGAGGGAAACGACCGGAGGTACTTGAATGGGCACTTCTTGCGCTTCATGAAGTAGTAGAAGCCAAGGTACTCATTGCTCCTGCCGGTGGTATGGACGGTGAAGAAGGTTCAGAAGAGTTCAATGCAGGGGGGGATGCCCACCCACATCTCACAGAAGTGGACGAAGATAGACACAAGGAGAATGGAGTGAGGGCCAAGGTGGTATAGCTGCAGACCATAAAAGTCTAGCAGCATCAAGAAAAAGGAGGTAAAAGGTGGGATCAACCCCACCATGGCGTACGAAGAAAAGTACACCATTTCGCCGGCGTGCTCCTTCTCAAATGGGAGCTCTCCGCCATCACGGACCATGCAGTTGAAGAAGTCTAAGGACCATACCATGAGGGCCCGGACCTTCTTCAGGTCACCGTCGGTCTTCAAACGACTCTCGCGGAGACCCAACTCCATCGCAGCACAGCAAGGCAAGAGAGGAAAAGCGAAGCACAAGTTGGGAGTTTGAGCGCAAGATCAGATGAGAGGCATAAAGAACTCCAGACGGTGCGCGCTTTCCTTCTTAAGTAAGCCCTCGCAACACTTGGATGGAAACCGCAAGGAAGTCGAAGATACCACTCAGAAATTCCACCCAGCCGATGACAAGAGGGCCCGGGACCACCCCGACGATCAAGTCGAGGTTCTTACCCAGGTGAACGGTTGTCATCATGAGGCGGGAAGCTCGAAGGCGGCGGCCTGACAAGGCACGCGGGACCGATACGATTTTCGTATCGGGAACCAGCGACCTTCAATTGCGTGAGATCCGCACGCCAAAGATCTCATCTGCCACACACAGGATACGCCACGCGGTGAGGATTTAACTCCAAACCATCGCCAACGGCACATCCGAAGACCTTTGAAGACTCAGTTCAAAAGTCACGAGGATGGACCCACCTCCGGCGGAATGACTTCACCCAAGGGGTCTTCCCCAGAGGTGGGCCCAGTGGGCCACTGTCGGTACCCTGAGAACCGTACACCCCTTGAGATTACAAAGACCTCAAGGGAAAGTCATCTACTTGATTTGAAGACCTTCGGAGGCCCCATGTCAGACATAACCGGACCCACTTCTCCAACATGGTTAGTCCCAGGGTCGCCACGTGTACTATCAAACTGGAGCTACCGCCCACAAGGGGGAAGCTCCGGACTACGTACCGAAATGGCACTCCCAGACCTAACCCCAGATCGAGGGAAGCTCCAGAACTGACACGTGTCAGGTAGCTCCGGAGCTACCTATTTCCCACAGTACACTCCGGAGCTGCCATGTGTCCAACCATCGGATCTTCAGCCTCTAACCTCCGGAAGACTCCACAACGGCTCCAGATCTTCAAAGGAGAATCAAGGGCTTCAAGACCTGATCAAGTGTCATTAATACTATATTAATGACACACGATCGGACGACCTTAATTACCAGTAATGGTGCTGTCAAAGCCCATTACCCGGTCATTAAGGGCAATTAAACATGTTGAATGTGTATCAATATTAGTAACTGTCGGGGCCACATGTCGGGCCAGGCTAACTTGTAACGGCCTGCCCTTGTACTATAAAAGGACAGGCCGATGACGGACTCTACACGTTCCATAGAGGCTCGAGACAAGCTCATACAGCTAATACAACACCAACACCAACACACCCGTGGAGTAGGGTATTACGCTCAGGCGGCCCGAACCACGGAAATCTCTGTGTCTCCTGTGTCATTTACAATTCACCTTCTTGAATCTCCGCGCGCCCACACCGAACCACAAACTCCTCTAACACTTTAGTAGTGTCGGGAGATCTGCCGGATCCAAACCACCGACCAAATCACAAATATTAGAGCACCGTGGCTCTGATACCAATTGTAAGATCGAAGAGCACATGAAAAGCTACTAGAGGGGGGTGAATGGTAGATTAAAAACTTTTGAGCGGAAGCTATGAAAATCTCTCGGCAGAAATCAATATGTTAAGAAACCATGTGTGTAATCGATTTTCAACGTGTACAACCATGAAAAAACAAGTGTAGATTGTGGAGAATCAAGTAAAGTAACTAGTGCAACAAGAATCACATGAACATTAAATGGAACTTGAGATATGATCAAAAGACTAGACGATGGTCAATCTGTTATACCCAATTCAAAAATAGATCTGCACTACTGCAAAAAAACTCGTGTAGATCAAAAAACACAAATCCAATGACCGTGAAATTTTCACAGATGATAGAGGATAAAGTTTTGAAAACAAATAAAAAACAATCATGTCAATTGGATCTGAAAAACGTGAGTTATGATCGAAACACTGATGCAACATCTGTCCACAAACTCGGCGAGAAAAACTTGTTTAAAAAAAAAGTCGCACGAACAAGGCACCAAACTCCTCTAAACTACAATCTTTTATTCGAAGAAACACAAGAGGAACAGCCCACACTCGTACACCCATGTTCTCTCGCCTCCAATTATTTAATAACCAGCCCTGCGTCCAACCCAATCCTAACTAGGACTCTAATCCTACTTAGTTTCAACCAAAACTTTCTATAACTGCTCAAGACTCTTCCATACGCAGATAAAAGCAATCGTAAGACTTCCAAACACCTTATAAATGTTTTAAACATTCCTAAGACAACTCAACTTCGTGACCCACATGAAATCTAACAGAAAAACTCGAAACATTCCATAAACAAACCATAAGCACCTCAGCCGCAGCCAGAGGCATAATCCCGCTGGTTGGACCTTTCCGGCCACATCTTCATTTCCACTTCTCTTCACCACGCCTTGGAACAATGTAGCCATGTCCATGCACCCCTTGCATACGTGCAAACACTTTCCGAAATATACATGATACCTTCATTTGCATTGTTCTTGACACGAACATGATGTGTGGCCTTCCAGATCAACTCAACCACAATTCTTCTCTTACTTGGTTGTTCAACCTCATCTTCTCCCTAAGACTAGATTGATGGATCTCCATCACCAGCCATGTCTTGACCTCAAGAAAGACCTACACATGAACAAACAACCATTCTTTGTGAGCCCAAGTCCTCGACTTGACTAAGTTAGTCCGAAAACTACAACACCTTATGTGAGCACCTCACATAAGCATGTTGCAAACCATTGCAAGATCTTACCAGCCTTAACCACCAAAACACACTAAAAACATAGAAAACGAATACTAAGCAAACCTTCCCATAAGCCAAAAGCAAGTTCAAAACATTGCGAGTTGAAACAGAGCAAAACATACCAACCGAACTCAATATAAAAATTTTGCACAGTAACTGTTACTCCCGATATGTATTAAGAAAGTCCGGACAGTCCAAAACCATCGAGGGTAACGTTACCCCTGAAAACACATTCAAAAATTCGGACATTCCTAAGTGAAAAACACGTGCTGCTCACGTGACGTTGAGTTCGGGCAGTGCAAAACAAATTCCCGCAACTTCAGATAGTCTGATGTGGGCTTCTCGGGTAGGTTCAAACTTTACATGTAAACCCTTCACTTTTTAACCTAATTGCTAATTTATTCAGCACACATAGATCTCACGCAAACTACTTAGGACTTCTCCCTTTTCAAATTTACCTATTTATGCACTATTCCGCTCTCTACTTATAATATTTTGTTGGAAAATGTGTGGTTTTGCTGCTGCCACATTTTTACCCCCTTTCTCTTCTTTTTGAGCTGCCGCATATCCTCTTACCTTGCTTTATAGCTGCTGCAATTTCAGATTTGCATCACGTTCTTTTCTAATGTTCTCACGTTTTCTCTGTAGATGCCTACCACTAGGATGAAAGCATGTAAGAGAGCTTGTCTGCTGCCTCTTGAAAGCAAGCTTAGGCCTAACAAGGATTTGAAGTACCAGCCCAAGGGGAGGAGGAATTGAACTCCCCTGCGAAGGAAGTTGAACATGAACCCTCCAACACAACAGAGGAAGTTCCAGAAGAGGTGGAGCCTTATGAGGAAGATGAACCATATGAGGATGACGAAGAGGAGGAGCCTCATGAGGTTGATCTAAAGGGAGGCAACCAAGGAAATGAACTCACAGCTCAGAAAAATGGAACTGCACCTGTTGAAGCTGAAAAAGAGGACAATGGTCAAGTTTTCCATTTTGCCCAAGAATTGCATTCAGATTTAACCGATGGAGGATCTGCAGCTATAGAATTGAAGGAGTTTCTCGACCTTTGCAATTTACATCCGGAGCACGATGTCAAAAGAATTCCCCGCTTTGGACATGAAGAATGGAAGGCTCAAGTTACTATCCTTGCTAAGGACGTTGTGGTCACCTGGCACTTTGTGCCCACATGGAGGTCCACTAGGTCGCAAGCCATTGATGATGTTGCTTGGGATACACTCACCGGAGTGTGTTACTTTTACCGCGAGCAGCTTGAAGGTACTAGCTTTGTGCTACACCCACGTTGCAAGTGTGGAACGAGGGAGATCATTGGACCAGAAGAAGGAGCTCAGTCCAACTCTCTCGGCATGGACAGATGACAGAGGATGCTTGTGAAGCTAGGAAATCGTTATGCTGATGCCCTAGAGGAAATACGCTACCTCCGCAAAAGGTTGTACGTCACAGAAAAATGAGAGGAGATCTGTGCTAGTTCAGAAACAAATGGTGTGGCAAGCTCACCGGCACCTACTTTGACAGCCAACACACCTTGGCGTACAGCCGCGTATGACTCGCCACCTCCATCGCTTTCAACACCTCACAATCAGTATAGCCATGGCTTCCACAATTAAGTTTAGGTCTCCTATTGAGAAGTTATGAAGATGCTTAGATCATAATAGCTATAATTAGTGTGGTATGCTGAATTTTTATTGTGTGTGCTTGTGCTTGTGTCCTTGAAGTTAGTTGTGGGACGCTTCGGCGCTTGTCCACATCCTCATACAGGGTATTATTAATAAAAAGAGTTGCTTAGTTTCATATACCTTGACGCATATAGTTTGGGGATGTCTTTTCTTTCAAATCTAAATTCTTCCATCCCGTACTCTTTCCCACCCATAGATGCCAAGGGCAACCTACAACCAGAGGAGCACCAATGGTGATGATAAACATGTGGAGGCTCATGAGAATGTCAACCTTGGGGCCGATGCAAGCAATATTGAGCGCCTCATAGCTATGCAAAATAAGATCATGCACACCATGATGCAAACCTTGGGATAGCTGCAAGCCAAGAACAACAACCAATACCAAATTCATGTACCACTACCACCACCACTGCCACAACCGCCTCACAACCGATTGTGAGAGTTTGTGAGGACCAGGCCGCCTACTTTTGCACAAGCCAGTGATCCTATGGAAGCCGATGATTGGCTGAAATCTGTTGAGAAGAAGCTCGCTATTCTTCAATGCAGTGACCGAGAGAAGGCCCTCTTTGCATTGCAGCAGCTAGTTGGAGCAGCCGAAGATTGGTGGGAAGGTCTTTGCAATGCTCATGCTAACCAAGAAAGAATCACTTGGGCCAAATCCAAGGAGAGTTTCCGCTCGCACTATGTGCCTGAGGGAGTCATGATACTGAAGAGGCAAGAAATTGAGTCTTAGACGATGAGGAATGAGTGTGAGTGAGTATCTTAATAAATCACACGGTTGTCAAGGTATGCTCCAAAGGACATCACTATAGATCGCAGGAAGCAATACTTGTTTATGAGAGGACTGGATAATGAGATTCAAATTCAACTGCTCAACTATGGCTATGCAAACTTCCAAAAGCTTGTTAACAAGGTTATTGTGGTGGAAAGCAAGGTACATGACATAGAACGAGATGGGAAGAGGAAGATTCTATATCTGGGACAGCCACAAAGAAGCAATGTTGGCCCCCACTATACATCGCCCAATGCACCATATTACAGCTCAGCTGCTCCTGCTTTTCGTTTAGCTAATCCACCCCGCTCAAATCAGCCATCGCAGCAATGCCCTCCCATGGAAGCACCCCACTTACCAATGTTGCCTGCACCTTGTCCTAACATGGTCGCCTATGCTCAAAATCAGCCTCACCCCAACTTTTCTAGTGCTACTGGTAACAAGACATGCTATACTTGTGGTCAGGTGGGACATTTTGCTAGTTAGTGCCCAAAGTCAGGTCAAGGACAAATGAACAATGCTCCGAGGGAGAACCCTAGGCTGAATAGAGGAGCAACACAGGGCAACTGAGGGCTGCAGAATTTCGCTCATGGCAAGGTGAACCATGTCTCTACTGAGGACGCTCAGCAAGCTCATGATGTCGTGATTGGTATGTTCCTTGCAAACTCCAACCCTGCAACTATATTATTTGAGTTTGGAGCATCTCATTCATACATCCCACCAAAGTATGTTGTCAAGTATAGTATGCCTATATCTCACATGAAGTACATCATATTGGTTAGTTCTTCTGGAGGGGAGATGAGGACAAATATAGTATTTCCAAAATTAAGTCTTAAAGAAAGGGGGTAGGTTTCCTCGCCAATCTCATTGTTCTGGATTCACAAGAACTGGACATGATACTTGGAATAGATGGGCTACGAAAGCATAATGGATTGATTCAGTGTGCCACAAGAACGATGCAATTGACAAATGCTAAGGGATTCAGTATAGAATTCAAGGCAGTTAAACCGACAACTGGAAAGGCAATGTTGCACCATATGAAGGGAGCGACATTGGAGGATATTCCAGTTGTTTGTGAGTATCCAGAAGTATTTTTGGAAGAGTTTCCAGGTACGCCACCTGATCGTGACATAGAGTTTGTCATTTTTTTTATTAATTGGAATTGCACCTATATCTAAGAGGCCATATAGAATGCCTGCTAATGAACTAGTGGAGCTCAAGAAGCAGATTCAACAACAGCTAGAGAAGGGTTTTTATACGACCAAGTTCATCATCGTGGGGAGCCCCAGTGTTCTTTGTAGAAAAGAAGGATGGATCCCAAAGAATGTGTGTGGATTACAAATCTCTCGATGAGGTGACAATCAAGAATAAGTATTCGTTGCCCCGCATAGAGGATCTGTTTGACCAGATGAAAGAGCTCAAATTTTCTCTAAGATTGACCTTCGATCAGAGTACTTCCAGCTGAATATCGGACCTGCAGACATACCAAAACAACTTTTCGGGTGCGGTAAGTACACCATTATGTCATTTGGATTGACGAATGCACCTGCCTACTTTATGTACCTCATGAATAAGGTCTTGATGGAGTACTTGGATCAGTTTGTCATAGTGTTCATTGATGATGGTATATCTGAGAAGTGAAGAGGAGCACGAAGAGCATTTAAGGTTGATATTACAAAAACTACGAGAACATCAGTTTTATGCCAAGTTAACAAGTGTCAATTCTGGTTAAGGAAGATATCATTCTTAGGCCACATCATCTCTGATGGAGGGGTATATGTTGATCCGGGAAAGTTAAGAGATATGTTAAAGTGGGAACCCCAAAAATGTTAGGGAGATTCGGAAGGAATGGTTGGATACTATTGTCGATTCATCAAGCACTTCTCTAAGATAGTGGAGCCCATGACTGAACTACTAATGAAGCATAAACCATTCAAATGGACTTGTGCTTGTCAGGAAAGCTTCGACGAGTTAAAGAAGAGGTTGGCCACCACGCCAGTATTAGTACTGCCAGATGTGAGGAAAATCTTTGATGTGTATGGAGACGCTTCGAGGCATGGACTTGGATGTGTACTAATGCAAGAAGGCCAAGTAGTATCTTATGCATCTAGGCAATTGAAGAAGCATGAATAAAACTATCCTACGCATGATCTTGAATCAATAGCTGTGGTGCATGCCTTGAATATTTGGAGGCACTACATTCTTGGACACCGATGTGAGATTTACACAGATCACAAGAGTCTCAAGTACATATTCACGCAGACGGATTTGAATTTGAGGCAACAAATATGGTTGGAACTCATCAAGGACTACACTGTGGGAAACAACTATCACCAAGGGTAGACGAATGTAGTGGCAGATGCTTTGAGCCAAAATGGAGCAAGTCACCAACTCACCGTTCAGGAATTACCGTTTGAGCTATGAAAGGAGTTTGAACAATTGCATCTGGGGTTCGTGAACGGGATGGGAGCAAGGAAATTAAATCCAACACTAGAACAAGAGATATGAGAAGGTCAGACAAGAGATAAGGAAATCCAGAAGATTAAGGAGAGAATCCAAGAGGGAATAGAATGGAATTTCGAAGAGGATGACAATGGCACATTATGGCTACGAAAGCGGATTTGTGTGCTGGACACATGGTAGCACCGAAGCCTTCTTCAACAGGGTAGCAGGGTCTGGAGCTGCAGGACACGTGGCTGCTCGTGGGTGCTTCCCCTCCTGGATGGTGGGACCCAATATCTTCTTTTTCCTGTACGCGAGGGTACCCGATCTATAGGGTACCGACAGTGGCCCCTGGGCCCACCTCGGGGGAGGTTTCGATCCCGCAGGTGGGACCACCATCAAGTCTTCCCGCGTTATTGCTTCGAATTTTCACTTGGGCGGTTGAGGTGACGGTACATTCCTGCATTGTAGACACGTGACCATACCTGGTTGGTTGAAAGTAGTGTAGTACACTGCGCACCTGTCTTTCGCATTGATCAATGATGTTTCCCAATACGATCCCATATCGGCCCCCAGCACAATCTTTGCAGCCCTACCGTGCCACCTTCCTCAGAGTTCGCCCAATCCTTGATCATGACAACGGTCCGCCAGGTTTGACCTGCTTGTCAGGTGGACCCAGGCCCCCTTGTCATCAATGAAGCTAGTAACATGATATGTGAACAGGCTTCACGTGTGGTTGCTTTCAGAGAGTTGTAAAAAATAGATAGGGTGGTTGCTCTGGGTAAGGGATCTCTTACGCTCCCTTTTGCTTTCTTGCACCTAGAGTTCTCCATCTTCCTCCTTTCGCCATACCCTCTATCCTCCTCTGCTCGCTCCTATGGAGTCCGAACATCTTGCCTCGAAGCTCCAGAGCAAGAGCGACATTCTGAGGGTGTGGAAGTTGCTCAGCTAGCAGGAGACCAGCTTTGACAACATGGTTCGTCGTGTAAGCTTTCCATGCACCGAGAAGAGTTCTGGCGACATAGTCTTCTTCCACGCATACACTTTGGCTGTGTTGGTTCCAACGATATCCTCCTTCCTCTTGATACTGTTGGAGGTGCACGATCTACAACTTCAGCACCACACACCACATTCCATTCTATTGGTGGCAATCTTCATCCACCTTTATAAGATGTTGGTGTGTGTGAGGCCGTTCGTGGAGCTGTTTTAGGTTTTATTCGTCTTGCGGGAGTCAGGCTACATAGGAGCCTACTACTTCCAGTGTCAGAGTAACTCGCCATTAAAGTACATCGCTTCCTTCTCCTCCGGAAAGTGGGAGAACTGGAAGTCTGACTGGGTGGTTATCCGGGCCGAGTAAAGCGACCGCTTGGAATTGCCGGTTGATAGACCCACAACAGGAAGCGAGTTTTGGGAGCTCATCCCCGACTTGCCGGCGGAGTACAACCGGTGCGATCCAACACTTGGTGGATGGAGGCTTGACATCTCTGATGGTACCTTCTGACTTCTTGACACGGCGTATTTCACCACTTCAACAATGTGAGCACTCGGCCTGGAGGTATACCGGTGTGATGGACTTCACGTGGTTGGAGCGCCGCAGGGGGACCAACCTGGATGAGAAGGCCCTTCTTTTTGTGTTGTCAGATCTTTACATTGGTCCCGTCTCCAACAACCTTATCTTTTCCCTGTTGGACCTTCTGCCAGTCTTCACAATGCCAGAGCTGAGGACACGGCTATTGAAGGAGTTGTCAAACCTTGACGAGATCGACATTCTGGTGCGCTAAGTGGGAGATGCCTCCAGAGGAGTGACAATCCCTGGTGAAGAGGCCCCCAATTGTCAGGAAAGGTCCACATTCGACTTTGTCAACAATGAGAGAAAGAAGCCCGTGGGAGCCTCAGACACTGGCTGAAGAGAAGAGTCTGGATCCAACACAATCTGGACCAAGGGAAAGGAGCCGACAGACTCTTCTAGCAGGAAGTGGAAGCTGTCATGCTGGGATGAAAACCCACCAGTGGCGGTGACCACCCCAATGGTCCCTATAGTAGGGACATGTTCAATGGCAAGCCAGTCCATCAAGGTTCAGGTGGGTGAAGAAGTGATGCGGTCGGGTGCTCCCCCGGCTCCAAGACAGCCAGGAGGAAAACCTGCTAGGTTCGCACCGACCGTGAGTCCTCTTGTGCCTACTGGCACTGAAACCAGTGGCACACCTCCAACTCCGCAGGCAGTTACTGCACCAACCGGTGGCTCGGCTCCAGCAGGTGCGGCAAAGACATTGGAGTCAGTTCGTACGCCAATGCCTCCAAAGCCGACACCAGTAGCTCAGCAAACCACTGGTACTCCTACGAATACTGGAGTGAGCTCATGGGCGGCGGGTTCTGGCGGCTCTGACCATCCCTGAAAACGGCTTCGTGATGAATGGCACTTCCAAATGCCACAGTATGCCATGTTGCCATCTTCTGGTTGCTGTTCTTGCTTGTTTTTGTCTGATCTCGTGTGGGATTCAATTTTAGGACAACGAGGCCGACCACTGCTTCTCCGCCATCTAAGCCTCTTGTGGATCAGGGGATCACCATGGCCCTATCTATGACGATGACTGCTACCGTCGGCGATGAAAGCTCGAGGCCCCCGACAGATGTTTCAGTATTCGACGTCTCGAAGACCAGGCCACCTACTGATGCGGCGGCCTCCGGTGGCGTTGAAGTGTCAGGGCTGCCAGACAATGCTGCAGCCACTGGTGGTGATGCAAAGGTCGAGATGGCGTCAGACGCGTTAGGTAGTGAAGAGCCTAAGTCTGCAACGGACGCGCCAGAGGCACATCGCTGTGTTTTGGGACTATGGCCTCGATTGTGGATGACGAAGAAATGGTCGATGTCGTTGGTGTGCTGCAGGGTCACGAGCCAATTCCTCTCCCACTGGCTGTCGAGAACGCGTATTCCGGCCTGCAGCAAGTTCAACATGCAGTGGACCGAGAGCGCGACGAGATGGTGTGGGAGAGGCATCAACTCTGAAGATGAAGGGACCTGTTGCAATGCAAGACTGAGACCTTTCAGACCTGGATGGCGGAGGAGGAGAAACTGTAGCAGAATATGGAGGATCTGCTTCAAGACAAGCAAGCCCTCATTGACCAGCTGGACCAAAAGTCTTGGGCATTGTATGATGATGCCTGGTCAACCCATGATGCCACTGACTCCCGACTTGCAGCCATGGAGCCGTTAAAGGAGGACCTCCTTCAAAGGATTGCAGCTAATACCCGCTATGAGCAGGTGCTGCAAGAGAAAGAGGGGGACTGCTCCCGGAAGTTCGACCAGAAGCAGCACGAGCTGGATCTCTTTTCCAGTGATCTGAAGACATGAGCAGCCACCATAGAAGCGGAATAGAACAGCCTATGGCGGCTAGGAACGGACCTCTCCTCCTGGGATCTTGAGCTCTCTAAGAAGGACGGTTCAATTACTGCTCAGGAGAACTTGGCCGACTGGGAGAAACTGCTAGTCGATAGGGAGAACCATCTCATCGAAAAGCAGCAGTGGAAGCTGGCTGCAGCTCACGAGGAGACAAAGGAGCTCCAGGCTGCACGCGAAGAAGAAGCCAGACAGATCTAGGACTTCTTGGGGTGCGTTGATCAAGCTCTGGTGCCTCTTGGCTTATTCCGATTCGATCGGGTGAACTGGTGCAGAAGGTAAACCAAGCACTCTCGGCATTGGAGTCTGCCACGGCCAAGAGGGCAACACTGTAAGATGCCATGGGAGACCAGCTGGAGATAGATGTTTGATTCCTGGCCAAGGTTGTGGCATAGCACTTGCTGACGTGCTTCAAGAGCTTGGACGCCTCTATCTCACTTGAGCCTGTAATAGAGGGACCCGTGGCAGAGACTAAAGAGGCAGCTAGAGCAAGTGTACAAAACGCTACCAACATTGTGGCTGATCGATACAATTGTGGGTCCTCTGATAGCTAGGGCCTCCTCTGCTTTTGTATCTTTATGTTGTTGCTCAAACTTCTTTGTAAAAATCTTGAAGAATGAATGAGCTTGATGTTGATTTCTGTTGTTGACGCGTCTAAGGACATTTAACCTTGAAAGCTCATTGTAGTTGTAGGGCTGGTTGTCATGGCGTAATTGTAATGGCACCCTGGTAGGCGTTGCAAATAGATTGGGGACGCCTACTGACAAGCACATGTATTGAATGTGAGTCCTCAATAGTATTGGCTTTCTTGTTGGAAAGTTGATGACAGGCTCCCTGGATGGTGCCAGAGCCAGCGACACTAGCCATCAACGTGAAAAACGTCGACGGCGGGACCTCTGGGAGGTGCCGGGGCTAGACACTCCAACATCGCCCATCATCAACATGGTAAACATTGAAGGAGGGAAGTTACCGACATTGGATCCTTAATGTTTTGCCCTGCACAAGAGTGACAACAAAAAGGGTAATATTGCTCATTACAACCTTATTGCCCTTAGGTATGTTGTGGCTTACGGTCCTTTTCTAGACTACAGGGCCTGAGTAACTCAGTGCGAAAATGTTTGGGTACTGGTTGCTACCACACCTAGCAATGTGTGCTGTCCGGACCCGCCTTACTTTATCGCAACACCGGAATGGTAGAGTGTGCATACCTAGAGTGCAGGACCAGGCTAAGCAGGCAACACCCTCCAAACCTTCCATCAGCATTGTTTGTTTCAAGCGAGTGAGCCATTTAGCGAGCACGGGGTCTGGGGTCCCAAATGAGAATACTACATGTAGTACCCAAACACATCACACGTACTTTAGGCTGCCCGTCTGCAGCATGATAGCACAATCTTTCTATGGGTAATTAGGAAGATGTAACAAAACAAAAATGTAGTACTATAATATACATAATATTAAAGCACGGTGAGACATATTCTCTCTACCATCTGGGTCATGACTATGGTCTTAATCAAGGTATAAGCCAACTGGCCCCCTGTTACTCAGCTGCATTGTTCGTGAAGCAAAGTAAGCAGGATTAAGGTAGAGAACAAGGCTAAACAGGCTACTGACTCTGGACGTCCTGTTTACGCTAGCCTTTTTGGGAATCGTGGAACCCCAATTAACAAGATAGTCAAAAGACACCGGGCTTATCCAGAAAATATGGAGATTACCGAAATATAATTGAAAATATGTATATTTACACCGGGTGAGATAAATTCTTCATATTATGGTATTTCATAGGAGGGGTCAGGCTTTTCAAGAAGACAATGACCCGCTCCTTTTGAGGGCGGGGGGGGGGGGGGGAGCATACACGCTTGGGTTACTGGACCTTGCTAAGCATACTATACATTTTATACCAACCCCACTGAAGCTTAGTTGTTCTGAGCAATGCTCCTAGACAACATGACATAGTGCATCGAGAATTGTATCACCACCGTCCTAAGTGTATAACTTGCGAAGGTGTTCAATGTTCTACGGGTTGGGAAGCAGTGTTCAATCTTCTGTAGCCAAGTGGACGCATCCAGGGCAGGAATATTTTATAACTCGGAAGGGACCCTCCCCGCTGAGGGGAGAGCTTATTCGCTCCATCACGAGAAAGTATGCACCACAACACTAGATTGCCAACTTCAAGATTCCTACTACGCACGTGCTGCTGCTGGTAGCGTCAAAGCGCTTGTCGGTAGCATGCATTTCGGACAACTGCTCGGCATCTTGCCTTGTTGATGAGGTCCAGGTCATCGCGTCGGAGCTGGTCCTGTGTGGCTTTGTCATAAGCCTGGATATGAAGAGAGCCCACGGTAATCTCTATAGGGAGGATGGTTTTAGGTCCCTACACCAAAAAGAAAAGCGTATCCCCTGTGGCTCGGCTGGGTGTAGTCCGAATAGCCCACAGTGCACACGGAAGCTCTTCAATCCAGTTGGCACTATGCTTTTTCAAACATTCATAGGTGCGTGTATTGGGTCCCCTGAGTATCTCAACATTAGCTCTCTTGGCTTGCCCATTACTTTATGTATGTGCCACTGATGCGTATCAGATCTTGATGCTCATGTTTTCGCAGTATTCTGGAAATGCAGCACTGGTGAATTGGGTCCCGTTGTCAGTGATGACTCTGTTCAGGACACCAAACTTGCAGATTATAGACTTCAAGAACTTTATTGCTGACAGTTTATTGATTTTGACTATAGGGGCGGCTTCCGACCATTTAGTGAACTTGTCTATTGCGACGTATAGATACATGTACCCACCGACAACTTTGCAAAAGGGTCCCAGAATATCCAACCCCCATACAGTGAATGGCCATGCGAGTGGGATCATTTGTAGCGACTAAGTCGACGTGTGGATCTGCTTGGCATGAAACTGACATGCCTTGCATCTCTTGACCAGCTCGACGACATCCTGAAGAGTTTTAAGACCGTAGAAACCATGCCATAAGTCCTTGCTGACCAGCGTGCGAGATGAAGCATGATTCTTGCACTCACCTCTGTGGATTTGTGCGAGAAACTCGTAGCCATCTTCCTGGAATATTCACCGTAATAGGACGTCGTTGGTGCCACACCGGAAGAGATCCCCTTCTACCAACCTATATCTTTGAGCCATTCAGACAGTCTGTTCAGCAGATGCATCTTCTTGAGGAAGAATATTGTCTTTCGTGTAGTCCCGGACCTCCATGATCTATGCATCAGGACTATCTTGAGCTCCTGGATATTGCATGCCGGGTTGCATAGAGCTTCCCGTGGTGCCTACGATCCTTGGTGGACTCCATGGCTGCTGGGCCACTGGGATCGCCAGCTTTGAGGTGCTGGTGTTGCCCCCTTCACCCGGTTCGGCAGCTCGAGTGGAAGGTGTTTGTAGCCTCCTTTCAACGACTCCATCGGGTGCCGGAGCTCCGGTAGAAGCCTTTGTTGAAAGCTCATCAGTAGTAGTGTTGTTGGCATGCTGGACATGGCACAGGTACAACACTTGAAGCAAATAAGCCGCTCGATGTGGATTATTGCAACAACATTCAACTTTAACTTCTTTTATGATGAGTTGTGAATATCCTTTAGCCAGCAGCTGCTAGATGCCAAATGATATTGTTGTCTTCAATTCGAAGATGAGAGCTTCATATTCTGCCATGTTATTGGTTGCATTGAAGTCAAGGCGGACCATATACTTGATCTACTCTCCAGTCAGTGTGAGGAGCAGAATTCTTGCACCAGCTCCCTGCTTTTGCACGGAGCCATTGAAGAAGAGAGTCTAGTGAGGCTCGGAGAAGATTGGGGCCCTGGGCTCTAGCTTGTCGATGTCGATGCCCCCTGGACTGGATGGTAACGGTGTCCAGTTTGCCACGAAGTTAGCTAGCGCCTGACTCTTGATAGCATGTCGCGGCAAGAATTGAAGCTAAAACTCTACTAGTTCCGCAATCCACTTCGCGATGTTTCCTATTGCATTAGGGCTATGCGGCACAGCTCGTAGTGGATAAGAAGTTACCACTGAGATCTTGTGAGCTTGAAAGTAGTGAAACAACTTCCTTGATGCGAAAAGGACTGCATAGAGCAGCTTATTCACTTCAAGGTATGTTGCTTTGGAGTCATGGAGGACCCCGCTCAGGAAGTAAATGGGTTGCTGGATAGTACGGACCCTCTCGGAGGTGTTCGGTCATCTTCTCCATCAGCCTGGACCCTCTAGAGGGGTCTGGCTCTTCTTTGCCCTTGGTCGGGATCCTCCCGGAGGGGTCCGACTTGTCTTCTTGTAAGGATTCTGGCCCTGGAGGCCCCCAGCCTTTAGGACCTACTCCCATGTTCGGGGTCTGAGACCCATACATGTTTTGAATATTACCTCCTCCAGGTAACTCTGCACCCTCCCGAAGGGGTCCTAGACCTTGAGTAGAGGAATTCGAATATGCCTCTGGTCTTTCCACAACTAGCACCATGCTATACTGACTTCATTTGTTGCAGCAATATATAGGATTAGAGGCTCACGTAGTTCAAGTGACACCATGGTTGGCAGTGTTCTAAGAGATTGCTTATCTGCTAGAATTCCTTATATGCTTCATCGAACCATTTGAAAGGTCTAGACTTCTGCAACAGCTTGAAGAACGGGAGAGCCCGCTCAGCCAGTCTAGAGATAAACCAACAAAGTGCGGCCAAGCATCCTTTAAGCTTCTATACATCTTTGACATGGCTACGAGGCCATATCATTTCAATGAATTTTATCTTCTCTGGATTTGCCTCAATTCCTTGTGTGTCACCAGGAATCCAAGGAGCTTCCCAGAAGAGACCCCAAAGACACACTTGTTAAGGTTCAACTTCACGCGCATCATGCGCAATTTGTCAAAGACTGATTGGAGGATGTCCAGCAAGGACTCTCTATTCTTGACTTTGACAACAATATCATCAACATACACCTCAACTAGGTCCCGAATGAGATCTGCAAATGTTTTATGCATTGCTCTCACAAAAGTGGAAGGAGCATTCTTGAGACCATAAGGCATGGAAGTATAACAATATAGACCATCTACTATGATAAAGGTTGTATGTTCTCCATCTTCCCTAGCCACTAGTATTTGATGAAAAACAAGAATATGCATCTAGGAAGCATAACAGCTCACAGCCAGAAGTAGAATATACTATTTGGTCTATTATAGGGAGTGGAAAAGGATCTTTCGGACATGCCTTATTTAGTGTGTTGTAGTCAATGCACATACGAAGCTTCCCGCCTGCCTTGGGGACAATGACAGGGTTTGCCAGCCATCATGGATGATGAACTTCTCAGATGAAACCAGCATCAAGCAGCTTTTTTATTTCTTCACAGATGAAGTTTTGCTGCTCTATGGACTGCTTCCGAGGCTTCTGTTAGATTGTCCGTGCATCGGGGTAGATCTTCATATGGTTCTCAATCACCTCCCTAGGGATCCCGGGCATTTGTGACGGCTGCCATGCAAACACGTCTATGTTAGCCCAGAGGAAGGTGATGAGCATGAGTTCCTATTTGTGTTTAAGGTCTCGCGCAATGCGAGTGGTCTTGGTAGCTTCAGAACAAATTTGGACGATTTTGAGAGGAATGTTGTCGTTGCTGCTTGGCTGCACACAGGGTGCATATGTTGAGCCACGGTGGCGCGTGCTCGAGGGTTGTCGGGCCAAGTCGTGTTTGTTGGTGAAAGCTTCTTGTGCGGTGGAGATCACGTGTAGCTTCTCCAGTGCGGTGACCCCGCAGTATGATATCCTTGAATCCTGAGGACGCCCGTAGGGGTCGACATCTTTGACACTAGATAGCCATAATGGGCTACCACCATGAACCGGTACAGAGTCAGCCTGCCGAGGATGGCGTTGGAAGGGAGGCTGACCTTCGTGATGTTGAAGATGAGGTTCTATGTACGGTAGTTCTCATGAGTCCCGAAAGTCACCGGGAGAGAGATACAACCGTGTGGAGTAACCTCACCTGGGCCCACTCTAGAGAATGGATGCGAGGGCTTCAACTTTGACATTGGAATCTGCAGCTTTTTGAAAGCTGCGAGACGGATGAGGTTAAGCATCGTTCCAGCATCAACCAGAACATGGAACAGTTGGAGGTTGTTGATGGTCGGAGAGACGATGAGCGCGAGCTGTCCAGCCCCTACCATGTTCTTAGGACAGTCAGATGCGTCGAAGTTGATCGGCGTGTCCATCCACTTTTGGTGTGGTGCCGGTTTGAGGTTGGGAGCTACAGCCGCCACATGTCGTTGCAAAGTTTTCAATTTGCATCGAGATGTGATGCTGCATGGCCCTCCATACATCATATGGAGAGTCCTTCGCTGCTCATTATCATTACTGGAATTGGAGTCATTGGCTTTGTTGTACACCACCTTTAATGCCTTTTTGGCGTCATGGAACCCCAATTCCTGTTCTTCGGCGACCTCCGAATCGACTTTTTTGCTTTCTCTCCCAATAGAAGAAGGGTGCATCTTCTCAATGCTTTTGTTGGTTCTCTCGGACGCATTTCAAGAGCTTCTTGATCTCACGGCAATCATCGATGCCATGACTTGCACTGTTGTGAACTAGACACCATTATTGCTAGTTGTCACCGTTGAATGATCATCGCAGCCGCATGTCGGGACGCGGCCCCCAGCCACCAAGATCCGCGGCAGCAACAATCGCAGGTGTTTCGGCCAGTGACTTCTTCGTCTTCTTCTTGTCGGTGCCCTGGGATGCGGCTTCCGCCTTTAAAGCAGATTGCATCCCTGCCCTTTACGAAAGGTTTGAATGCTAATCTCACCCTTCAGCTGCCCTGGTACATTTGTCGGCCATGTTGAAGAGTTATGTGATGTCTCAAACGTCACGTGTAGCCAATTTTTCCAACATCTTCTTATCTCTCACTCCCTGCTGGAAAGAAACAACAACACATGCATTCGAGATAGAAGGAACTGTGTTTCGAACCTGAGAGAATCATTGGATGAATGATCACTGAGACACTCCCAATCCTTATCGCACGGTAAAGAGATCTAGCTCACTGCCAGGGCCAATATAGGAACTCCCAAAGTTGGTAGTGAACTAGCGACATAAATCTCCCCAACTGTATATTGAGCTAGGGGAGGCTCATGAAGTGTGATAGGGTAGTACTGGTCAAGGCAACAGGGAAATAGTTTGCTATAATAGCCTCATTCCCTCCTACAGCCAGGATAGTGGTGGAGTAGATCTGCAGGAACTCGACAGGATTACGGTACCGTCATACCTTTTCGTCAAATGGGGTCAGAACATGGGTGGCCACTCCACCATACGAAGATGCGGGGCGAGTGCCGCTCAAACCACCATCAGCTCTTAGAGGAAAAGGGAGTTGAGGGACATACTTGGAATGAGTTGTAGCAGGTCCGGTCGGAACTGCGAACTCACCCTCAAGATTGCGTTGCATTTTGTGACGTCGCTCGATGGTAACACAACCATCTTGTTTTGCATAGCGATGGTCAAGTTCGGACCTCAGATCAGCGGTCGACAAATTTGACATTGTGGCAGAGCAACGAGCCACCAAAGCCGAACATGACAGTGTCACTTGTGATGAGGCACGTCCACCCCGTGGAGGTACACGACCAAGTCGGCCTAACACGGTCCTGTTGCTGGTCGGCTCAAGTCTACACCTATGCTGAGGCGAGTTTAGGGCAGTGGCTGCAGTGGCAACCAGACGATCGACATCATTGCGCCATAGCCTCCGGAGGCGCAGCTGGAGCTGGGGGATTCTGGAGAAGAGCATGCGCTACAACCAGCGCATTCTCCAGATTGGTAGTTGATTCAGTGATTGATGCCAGCACACCATCTTGCAACTGAGTAGCTGCAACAGCAATAGGTGGTTCATTGACTTACGGTCCATTGCCTCGAGGTTGTTCTGCTACAACATCGACCTGTGGATTTGTGACAGGATTGCCACCAGGACAACGAGAGGTGTTGCCAGCTTCATTTCCTCCTCTAGCTCATGCAGTCGGGTCAGAGGAAGCAGTAGTAGAATTCACCATCATTGGTGACGTTTGAAGTTCTTGAGAGAAAAACCCCCTTCCTGGCACGCCAAATGTTGAAGTGTAGCAACAACACTTCCCCTGGTACCACTATGAAGCGGTCCGCTGTGGTTCTATGAAGCGATGAACATGATGAACTCCGCGGATTTACGTGGTGTAGGCCGCTGAAGTGTAACACCCTGCATCCATTGGAGAGTGTGTTGTATTACTGTTTTGCTTCATGTGTGTTGGTGTGAGGGTACAATGCGTATGAGTTGGTCCTGTTCTCTGGTAGCAGTGCAGGCCTTTTATATGTAGGTCCAGCTGTTTACAACGAGGTTGGGGCCTGACAGGGGGCCCCAGGTAATTAAGTACCCTAGGCACGATATGAGGTACTTAATTATGTCTTGAATGCGTATTAATGTGGCTTTCAGGGCACGTTAATACGTCTTGAATGCTCACCGGTCGTGCAACACTAATGATGCACTAACGCCATCTTGAAAGATCAGTTTCGTGATCTTGAATTGACACGAAGTTTTGCTTCAGCCTTGGACATGCAACAGCACCGGAGCCCTCCTCGGTGGAGAGGAAGAGTCTAGATCCGTTCAACACATGGCACCCTTGGAGCCTTCCTCAGCAGGGAGGCAGGGTCCAGGACTGCAGGACACGTGTCTGCAGCGAAGCCCTCCTCAGCAGGGAGGCGGGCCCCAGAGCTGCTGGACACGTGGAAGCACTGGAGCCCTCCTCAGCAGGGAGGTGGACTCTAGAGCCGCCGAGCACGTGGCAGCACTGGAGCCTCCCTCAGCAGGGAGGCGGGCTTCAAAGCCGCTGGACACGTGGCAGCACCGGAGCCCTCCTCAGCAGGGAAGCAAGCTCCAGAGCCGTCGGGCACGTGGCAGCACCGGAGCCTTCTTCAGCAAGGTGCCAGGGTCCGAAGCTGCTGGACATGTGGCTGCTCCTTGGTGCTTCTCCTCCTGGAAGGCGGTACCCAATATCTTTTTTCTTATATGCAGGGTACCCGATCTATACGATACCGACACCCCTGTTCTTGAATAAGTGGGGAGAAATCCAAGTATTTGGACCTGATGTGATATAGGATGTTGAATGACAAGTTCAGATAATCAATGAAAACTTGAAGGCTGCTCAGTCGCGTCAATAGGGTTATGCGAATAATAGGTGAAGAGACTTAGCTTTCGAAGCGGGAGACTTTGCGTATCTCAAGGTATTGCCTATCGAGGTCACAAGCGATTCAACGTTGAAGGCAAGTTGGCACCTCACTACATCGGACCATTCAAGATTTTTGACAAACGTGGAGAAGTAGCACATCAATTAGAGATGCCAGCCGATCTATCCATGTGCATGATGTATTCCACTTGTCTCATGTGACACCCGGTTCTGAAAATTAACCAAGTCCAGTATATGAGTGCCCAGGATGTTCAACACACATACACAAGTGATTCACAAATGATAAACAGACAATTACCACATAACAAGATTAATTGACAGATTTTGTTACACAGTTAATAACATTCTCGAAATACAACGCTCTAATGAATGTTAATGACAAGTTTCATCAAATGCAGCGGAAATAAACTAAACTGAGCAAACTAAGTAACTAAGCAGCATAAGAAATAAGGTATAGCGCAGCTTTAATCAACACCACATGCAAGCTGACGGTAGACACAGCCTAGAACTCCGCATTATCATTGTTAAACTCCTAAATCTGACCTGCAACTGTTGGGGGGGGGGGGGTTGCTAGGGTGAGTACATGTCGTACTCAGCAAGTGTGGAAAGTATGACATGTGGCTGAATCAAATGATGAATATAATAATGGTTGAGTGTTGAAAAGTACATTAAAACATTTGGAAAGTAATGTATCATATGTATGTGAATCAATCCATCATAAACCATAATTAAAAACTTAGTACCAGTCCATATTCCATACCCATCATCCATCATCCATATACCATATTTCACCATTACCATTAATCTTATCCATTACCATAACTTAATCCATAGCCATATTACCAACCATAACCATTACCAACCATAACCATCCCAAAAAACAAATTCCCTCTAATCATGGAAGTTGTCCAGGTGCTCTTAACTGGGAGCACGTCTATCATGATAGTTTTATTAGACACTCTGTAGAGGTTGTACCACTTTACCCACGTGTTTGTGATTTCATCACCTTGCAGTGACTAGAACCTCTATTATGCCGTCTCACACTTCCATTGGTGTGTGGCCAAGAGATCTCAAAATAGCCTTTACAAAGGGATTACTAGCCTATTTAGACCCCACTGAGGTTTCACCGGTGGCGATGCCTCCAACTGAGCACATCTTCAACCAAGGGCCCCTTCTTGAGCCATTCGGATCCTAGGCTAGTCCCACCAATCATCAACAAACCCAATCTAACTACCCCTTCCCCGAGCATCCTTAATGGTCCAAATAGCACTGGCAGAGCCCCTAATTAATCAGCTACGCCGCACCCATACTTTGCCTCGTGGTGGCACTGTTGTCCTGGCTTATTCTCGCATGAACCGGTCCCTAGATCTAAAGCAAGCAACCACCATAACATCCAACCCATCCACATATCAGGCTTGCATAGATCACCCATTACCATATCATATTGACCAGTTCATGTTAATCATATCTCATAAATGCATAATTACGTTAAGCGGTGTAGTTGTCTTCCCATCCCAATTAATTAAGCAAAGCAGAAAGGTAAAAAGCCCATCCCGACTCTCTACCATAATTTCCAGGTGACAAGGGTGGTCAAACAAATCTAGTAAACTTCCTATCATAGAATTCCCATCAAATTGACACAAGCATGCAGTTTTGCAAACAAACATTTACTTTAAAAATAGGGTCAATATGCTTCAAGGACACTTTCCTTGCTCTTGGGATCGGTTAGGATCAAAGACTTCAAACTCTTGGTGTTGTAGATCCTCCGCAGCACTCTCTAGTGCAAATTCATCTAATCCTCACAATAACCATACAAGACAAGAAACACAGTCAAAGAGTGCACAAATATTACTCAAGATGACATGACATGCATGATTAATGCAAATGCAAGGTGGATCTTGTTAATATATTACTTTTAATGATCACTAATTAGTTCTAATAGATTTTAACAAGTTCATACAGGTTTGGACTTGATTAGATCAAATTTTAGAATTAATTCAACACAATTTAACTAGGAAAATTGGACTAGTCCATTAGGGACCGGACAAGTCTGCACTTTGCGAGATCAGCAGATTTGGGTTTCCTAGATCGACGTGAATTTGGAGATTAGGGGTCGAATTCACGTAAGGAAAAGAAAATAGAAGGTATACCAGGTGCTTAGGACTCTAATGAATCAAGGATCTTGGAGGCAACACTTGGATCTTGACGATCTAGGGTCGATGAACAACTTGATGGTGGATTGTTGATGAAGAACTCAAAGTTGATGGAGATCTTGATCCTCTTTCATTTCCTCCTCCTCTTCTTCTTGCTTGGGATCTCCTCCTCCCTCCTTGATGGTGGCTCTCCACGAACTAGGGTTTGGGTGGGGTGGAAAGTGGCAAATAGATGTCAAGCCAAGGGGTGGGGTTTTTATATAGAGGTGGAGGCTAGGGTTAGATGGATTTTGAGTTTCGGATGAATAAGGGTTGGTTCAGAGTCCCACATGGGCTCTAAAAGAGTTAGGCACGATGTCCCTAGGCCCACTTAATGTAAAACCTAAGAAACAAGTCGTGAACCAAAAGATCAACTCGGAGTCGCAAAATATTGGACAAGTCCAAAAAGGCCCAGACTAGTTCGAAGTTAGTCAGAAAGAAATCGGACAAGTCTGCACTAGACATCGGACAAGTCCGAACTTGTCCAGAGAGGAAAATGGACAAGTCCAGAGACTTAGCAAATTTTCAAGGATTCTTGGAACACCGGACAGGTTCGCATAGGACCGGACAAGTCCGAAAGTGTCCAGAGGCAAAAATTGACTAGTCCGCAGCAAAAACGGACAAGTCCGATCGAAGTCGGAGAGAAATCGGACTAGTCCGCACCAAAATCGGACTAGTCCGCACTTTCCAGAATTTTTAAGTGTGGTTTGTTCCAAATAAATTTTAAACTTATTCCTCTCTATGTGGATTAATGTAAACATGTATATGAATGTATGCAGGGCATGATGCATGAAAATGAGGGTGTTACAAACCTACCCCCCTTAAAATGAATCTCGCCCTCAAGATTCAACGCGGAAGAGAAGATATAGGGAAATTCCTTCTTTGGTTGCCTCTGATTCTGTGTGATGCTTCCGTTGAACTTTACACCATCGAATCACCTTGTTCCTTGTGACTCTCTCTTTGGTTTCCAAGATTTTGATCGGTTGCTCGGCATACGTCAAATCTGCCTCTAATTCCAATCCTTCCATTGGAACTTGTTCTTCTGTTACTCTCAAGCACTTCTTGAGCTGGGAAACATGAAAGACATCATGGACATCCGAAAGATGAGCTGGGATCTCCAACTTATACGCTACTTCTCCTCTTTTGTCCAAAATCTTGAATGGTCCGATGTAGCGAGGTGCTAGCTTGCCTCTTATGTTAAACCTCTTATGACTCCTCATCAGTGACACCTTGAGGTAAACAATACCTTCCACTTCAAAGGACAATTTCTTTCCCCTATTGTCAGCATAGCCTTGTTGTCTTGATTGGGCAAACCTCAACTTTTCACGAATTATTTGGACTTGTTTTCGGCTTCCTACAACACATCCGGACCAAATACTTGAGTTTCTCCTGCCTAATTCTAGAATAAAGGTTTCGTACACTTCCTTCCATAAAGCGCTCCATATGGTGACATTTTCAAGCTTGCTTGGTAACTATTGTTGTATGAAAATTCTGCATAGGCCAAGCTCTTGTCCCAACCTTTCCCATGCTTTAAAGCATAAGCTCTTAACATGTCCTCCAAAATTTGATTGGTCCCCTCGGTTTGTCCATCCGTTTGAGGGTGATATGCCAAACTGAAGTTCAACCTTGTTCCCAATGCCTCATTCAATTTCTGCCAAAATCTGGAGGTAAATTGAGAACCTTTATCTGAGACTATCTTCTTAGGGACTCCATGTCGACACACAATATGCTCCATGTATATTTCTGCCAATTATGCAGTTGTATACTTGGTCATGGCAGGAACAAAATGAGCTGACTTGGTCAATCGATCCACAATTACACAAATTGAGTCATAACCGGACTAAGTACGCGGTAAACCAACTATAAAGTCCATACCGATTTCTTCCCACTTCCACTCCGAAATCTTCAATGGATGCAATAATCCAGTTGGCCTTTGATGTTCCGCCTTGACTCGTTGGCACACATCACATAATGCTACGTATTCAGCTATGTCCCTTTTCATGCTAGCCCACCAATAACAAGTCTTCCAGTCTTTGTACATCTTGGTACAACTAGGATGAATTGAGTAAGGTGAGTCATGTGCTTCCTTTAGTATTGTCTCCCGAATATGCTTCACATTAGGCACAACAATCCTTTTTCCAAGCCATAGGATACCATGTTCACCCTCATCAAATCTGAATTCTCTCTCTTCTTGGGTCTTTTCCTTGATTTCCTGGATTTCCTCATCCTTTGTTTGACCCTCTCGAATCTCTTGCTCCAATCTGCTGATTTAACTCCATCATTCCCATCTCATTTATTAATCCTAGATTCAACCATTCAAACTCCTTGTATAACTCGGATGGTAACTATTGAACTGTGAGTTGAAGACTCACTCCTTTTCTACTCAAAGCATCGGCCACTACATTGGATTTTCCCAGATGATAGTTGATTCCCAAATCGTAATCCTTGATGAATTCCAACCATCTTCGTTGCCTCAAATTCAGATCCGTTTGTGTGAAAATATAATTAAGACTCTTATGATCCTTATAAATTTCATACGTATGTCCAAGAATATAGTGTCTCCAAATCTTCAATGCATGTACCACGGCCGCCAGTTCCAAATCATGTGTCGGGTAATTCTGCTCATGTTTCTTCAATTGCCTCGATGCATATGCAACCACTTGACCTTCTTGCATAAGCACGCATCCAAGTCCTTTCCTTGAGGCATCGCAAATATCGAAACTCTTGCTCACATCTGGTAACACCAAAACTGGGGTTGTTGTCAACCTCTTCTTTAACTCCTCAAAACTCTCTTGACATGCTGGAGTCCATTGGAAAGCTTTCCCCTTCATTAGTAACTCCGTCATTGGCTTGGCTATCTTGGAAAAGTCCATGACGAATCAACGGTAATACCCAGCCATCCTAAGAAAACTCCTTATTTCCTTGACATTTTGCGGTGGCTCCCATTTTAACACGTCCTTCACTTTACCAGGGTCGACCGATACTCCTCCTCCTGAGATAATATGACCCAAAAATGATACCTCTCTCAACTAAAACTGACACTTGTTGAACTTGGCGTACAATTGATGCTCCCTCAATTTCTGTAGCATAAGCCTCAAGTGTTCCTCATGCTCCTTCTCGTCCTTCGAGTAGATCATAATATCATCAATGAACACCACGACAAACTTATCCAAGTACTCCACGAAGACCTTATTCATGAGGTACATAAAGTAGGCAGGGGCATTTGTCAATCCAAAAGACATCACGGAGTACTCATAAGATCCATACTGTGTCCTAAAAGCTATCTTGGGTATATCCGATGGTCTAATCTTCATTTGGAAGTACCCCAACCTCAAATCAATCTTAGAGAAGACACAAGCACCCTTCATCTGATCAAACAATTCTTCTATGCGTGGCAAGGTGTACTTGTTCTTGATTGTTACCTCATTGAGAGCTCGATAATCCACGCACATCCTCTGCGACCCATCCTTCTTGTCCACAAATAGAACGGGCGCTCCCCAAGGTGAAGAGCAGGGTCAAATGAAACCTTTCTCTAGTTGCTCTTGAATTTGCTTCTTGAGCTCCGCTAATTCCATAGGAGGCATCCTATACGGCCTTTTAGCTATAGGTGCAGTTCCAGGTATTAAATCAATAACAAACTCAATGTCTCGATCAGGTGGCATACCTGGCAACTCGTCCGGAAAAACATCCAAAAATTCACACACCACCGAAATCCTCTCAATTGCGACACCATCCATATGATTCAGCTCCAATCGCTTCAGTGCGGTTTGAGATGCTTCAAATACTACGTTGATCCCTTCTTCATTGGTCAACTTCATCGTCTTCGTGGCACACTCAATAACCCCATTGTGCTTCCTCAACCAGTCCATACCAAGTATAATGTCCAATCCTTGAGAATCCAAAACAATGAGGTTGGCGGAGAAGTCTACCCCCCTTATTCTACGGCTTACTTTTGGACATACTATATTTTTCATCATCTTTCCTCCAGGAGACTTAACCAATAGAGTAAACATCATATGAGAGATAGGCAAACTATACTTGGCAACATACTTCGATGCAATGAATGAATGTGATGCTCCAGAATCAAATAACATAGTCGTCGGGTTGGACTTTGCGAGAAACATACCAATCACCACGTCATCCGCTTGTTGAGCATTCTCCGTAGAGACATGGTTCACGTTGCCACGAGCAAAATTCTACTATCCCCGGTTTCCTTGCAGCTGTCCTCCATTAGGTCTTGGGTTTTGCCTCGGTGCATTGCTTCCTTGACCAAGGCCTGACTTAGGACATTGATGCGCAAAGTGTCCAGCTTCTCCACAAGTATAGCACTTCTCTACTCCAACAGGATTATTGAGGCGAGCTTGGTTCTGAACATTTGCACCAGGAAAATTAGAACGAGGTGCAAAAGGCTTTGGAGGCCTAGGTGCTTGCATGACAGGGCGCTGCTGCACAAACTGAGCTGGAGGCAGTGCAAATCCAGGGCGTTGTACAGGAGCCGAAGAGCTCTAATAAGGCGCGTTGGGCGGTGCAAAGCGAGGACACACATTACTTCCTTGTTGCTGTCCTTGATATGGCGCCTTCCTCTTATTGTCTTGCTCCATCTACCGATCCTTGTTCTCCACAACAATTGCTTTGTCCACAAGCTTCTGGAAGTTGGCATAGTCACAATTGAGCAATTGCACTTGAATTTCATTGTTGAGGCCTCTCATGAACAAGTATTGTTTCCGGCTGTCCCGGCTCACATCCTCAGGCGCATACCTTGAGAGTTGACTTATTTATTGAGATATTCACCAACGCTCGATCTTCCTTGCCTCAAGTTCTCATACTCTTGCCTCTTCAAGATCACAACTCCTTCCGGCACATAATGAGAACAGAAACTCTCCTCGAATTCTGCCCAAGTAATTCTCTCTTGGTTCTCATGAGCATTGCATAAAGAATCCCACCAATCCGCAGCTGCTCCAACTAGCTGATGAGAAGCAAATTGCACTTTCTCCCGGTCTCTGCATTGGACAATGGCTAGCTTCTTTTCCACGGACTTAAGCCAATCACCAGCATCCATGGGGTCAGCGGCTTGAGCAAAGGTCGGTGGCCTAGTCCTCATAAACTCTCCCAACCAGTTATGAGGAGGTGGGGGTGGCGGTGGAGGCAAGTGGGGCTAATTGTTGACATTACTAGCCTGCAGCTGTCCCATAGTCTGTATCATGGTCTGCATGAGCGGGTATTGCATAGCCAAAAGCTGATCAATGTTGATAGCTCCATGGGCAGGTCCTTTCCCATTGTTATTTTGAGGTGCTCCATTATTCTCCTCCTCATCATTGCCATCCCTCTGGCTGCGAGTCCTCACCATCTGAAGAAAAGCAAAAGATAAGAATTTAGAAACGTCCCCAACTATATGCATTAAGGGATATGAAACTAAACAAATAACTAGCCTAGGTGGACATGGCAATGCTAAAGCATCCCAAAATCCTCTATTAAGCACACAATCAATCAATATATAGAAAACAACACACCAAGCAAAAACACATTGATTCCTGAGTGCTCCTATGTGCTCTAAAGTGCCCATTCTATCTAGGTTGCGTCCTACGGTCAACCTGTGGCTATGATACCAATCTGTGACACCCGGTTCCAAAAATTAACCAAGTGCAGTATATGTGTGCCCAGGATGTTCAACACACATACACAAGTGATTCACAAATGATAAACAGACAATTACCACAGAACAAGATTAATTGACAGATTTTATTACACAGTTAATAACATTCTCGAAATACAAAGCTCTAATGAATATTAATGACAAGTTTCAACTAATGCAGTGGAAATAAACTAAACTGAGCAAACTAAGTAACTAAGCAGCATAAGCAAATAGGGTATAGCGCAGCTCCAAACAACACCACAGGCAAGCTGACGGTAGACACGGCCTAGAACTCCACATTATCATTGTTAAACTCCCAAATATGACCTGCAACTGTTGGGGGGGGGGATTGAAAGGGTGAGTACATGTCGTACTCAGCATGTGTGGAATGTATGACATGTGGCTGATTCAAATGACGAATATAACAATGGTTGAGTGCTGAAAAGTACATTAAAACGTTTGGAAAGCAATGTATCATATGTATGTGAATAAACCCATCATAAACCATAATTAAAAACTTAGTACCAGTCCATATTCCATACCCATCATCCATCATCCATATACCATATTGCACGATTACCATTAATCATATCCAATACTAGAAATTAATCCATAGCCATATTACCAACCATAATCATCCCAAAAACCAAGATCCCTCTAATCATGGAAGTTGTCCAGGTGCTCTTAACCGGGAGAATGGCTATCATGACACTAGCCTATTTAGACCCCACTGAGGTTTCACTGGTGGCGATTCCTCCAACTGAGCACATCTTCAACCAAGGCCCCCTCTTGAGCCATTCAGATCCCAGGGTAGTCCCACCAATCATCAACAAATCCAATCTGACTACCCCTTCCCCGAGCATCCTTAATGGTCCAAAGAGCACTGGCAAAGCCCTAATTAATCAGCTACGCCGCACCCATACTTGGCCTCGTGGTGGCACTGTTGTCCTGGCTTATTCTCCCATGAACCGGTCCTTAGATCTAAAGCAAGCAACCACCATAACATCCAACCCATCCACATATCAGGCTTGCATAGATCATCCATTACCATATCATATTGACCGTTTCATGTTAATCATATCTCATAAATGCATAATTAAGTTAAGTGGTGTAGTTGTCTTCCTATCCCAATTAATTAAGCGAAGGAAAAAGGTAAAAAGCCCATCCCATCTCTCTACCATAATTTGCAAGTGACAAGGGTGGTCAAACAAATCTAGTAAACTTCCTATCATAGAATCCCCATCAAATTGACACAAGCATGCAGTTTTGCAAACAAAACATTTACTTTAAAAATAGGGTCAATATGCTTCTAGGACACTTGCCTTGCTCTTGGGATTGGTTAGGATCAAAGACTTCAAACTCTTGGTGCTGTAGATCCTCCGCGGCACTCTCTAGCGTAAATTTGTCTAATTTGCACAATAACCATACAAGAAAAAAACACAATCAATGAGTGCACAAATGCAAGGTGGATCTTGTTAATAGATTGCTTTTAATGATCACTAATTAGTTCTCATAGATTTTAACAAGTTCATACAGGTTCGGATTTGATTAGATCAAATTTTTGAATTAATTCAACACAATTTAATTAGGAAAATCGGACTAGTCCGTTAGGGACTGGACAAGTCTGCACTTTGCGAGATCAACAGATTAGGGTTTCCTAGATCGACATGAATTTGGAGATTAGGGGTCGAATTCACATAAGGAAAAGAAAATAGAAGGTATACCAGAATTTTAGGACTCCAATGAATCAAGGATCTGGAGGCAACACTTGGATCTTGACGATCTATGGTTGACGAACAACTTGATGGTGGATTGTCGATGAAGAACTCGAAGTTGATGGAGATCTTGATCCTCTTTCGTTTTCTCCTCCTCTTCTTCTTGCTTGGGATCTCTTCCTCTCTCCTTGATGGTGGCTCTCCACGAACTAGGGTTTGGGTGGGGTGGAAAAGATGCAAATAGATGTCAAGCCAACGGGTGGGGTTGTTTATATAGAGGTGGAGGCTAGGGTTAGATGGATTTCGAGTTTGGGACGAATAAGGGTCGGTTCAGAGTCCCACATGGGCTCTAAAAGAGTTAGGCATGACGTCCCTAGGCCCACTTAATGTAAAACCCAAGAAACAAGTCGTGAACCAAAAGATCAACTCAGAGTCGCAAAATATCGGACAAGTCTGAAAAGGGCCGGACTAGTCCGAAGTTAATTAGAAAGAAATCGGACAAATCCGCACTGGACATCGGACAAGTTTGAACTTGTCCAGAGAGGAAAATGGACAAGTCCGCTCGAACACCGGACTAGTCCGGACAAGTCTAGGGACTTAGTGAATTTTCAAGGATTCTTGGAACACCGGACTAGTCCGCATAGGACCGGACAAGTACGAAAGTGTCCAGAGGCAAAAATAGACTAGTCCGCAGCAAAAACAGACAAGTTCGATCGAAGTCAGAGAGAAATCGGACTATTCCGCACCAAAATCGGACTAGTCCGCACTTTGCAAAATTTTTAAGTGCGGTTTTGTTCCAATTAAATTTTAAACTTATTCCTCTGTATGTGAATTAATGTTAAACATGTATATGAATGTAAGCAGGACATGATGCATCAAAATGAGGGTGTTACATCTCATCTCAAGAAGTGCCTAAGAGTGCCAGATAAGCAAGTGCCAATGAACAAATTGGAATTTAAGGAAGATTTGACCTATGCTGAGCAACCCATCAAAATCTTGGACGCAAAGGAGAGGGTAAGGAGAAACAAGGTGATTCGATGGAGCAAAGTACAATGGAACCATCAGACTGAATCTAAGGCCACATGGGAGTGTGACGATGATCTCAAGGAGTTCCCTCACCATTTCTCTACTTCATCGAATCTCGAGGGCGAGATTCATTTTAAGTGGGGTAGGTTTGTGACACCCTCATTTTTCATCGTTATGCATTGCACTCATCCCCATACATGGTAAACATAAAGAAATACTAAAAGGAACAGGAATAAAAGAATTTAAAAGCAATAGGACAAGTAAAACTGATACAGACAACAGACTTGTGCGGTCCCACCCCAGACTAGTCCGGTGTCCCTGGCCTGTACATATTTAATTCAGTATCTTTCAAGCAACAACCTTGTCTGTTTTTGTGCGAACTAGTCTGATATGCTACTGTTTAAACATTTAACTTGTCTGGATGTTTGCCATCTCGTTTGAAACCCCTTTTTGCTGAAGGACAGCAGACTTTTATGCTCCACCACGGACTAGTCCGTTGTGCATTCAGAAATCAAACGAACTTGTCCGGTGTAAAATGTACTAGTCCAATATTTATGGTTTTTGACTTGGATTCAAACTTTCCTCGATGACGGTTTATTTAGTATTCGAGGTATTTAGACCTAAGAACATCGTGCCCCACCCCTAAGGAGCCCGAGTGGGACCCATCCAAGGCCCCGACCTGTCCCCACTGAGTCCCATTCGGATTCCACCCCAAACCCCCATCACTCCTCCCTTATATAAGAAACCAAATCCCTCCTCTAACACTTGCCCACATGAAAAAACTCCAACCGCCCTGCAATTGCATCATTGTTGTTCATAAGAGGAAACTCTAACTGCAAGGAAGGGAGGAGAAGGATGAAAAGGAGGAGGAAGGAGGGAAAGAAGGAGAAGCGAGCAAGATCTTCGTTGCTGCTACGTTCTTCTTCATCAACCCTTCACCATCATGATCCTCATCTATGTCACGCCGCCACTTCGTCGTCAAAGGATCTAGACGTCGGATTTGCGTGTCATGCTCGATCTACGACCGTTGGACCATTGCACTTAATTATAGTAAATACCCTTGATCCAACTTTCCACATCAATCTTGACCCCTACTCGAAGTAAACCATGCCCTAGTAGGAAAGTTCACAAAACCCCGGACCACTTCGGACTAGTCTGGTGCCTAATTCCAGAAATCCCTAAAACTTCCACCAATTCTCAAGAAATGATCCGAAACCCACGTAAACACGTAATACTTAGTTGCAACGAGTTAGTAAGCAATAGTAGTGACTTGATAACATGTATTACACCATAATTTCCTCATTCATGCCTATCATGGCATATTGTTTAATATGTGAGCATTTATAGATTGCAATGTTATTTCGCATGTTTGTCTCGCAAAAAATAGAAGGAAACGCTAAAGAGGGTACTTACGGGGACCTTCAGCACCAGAACTTTGAAGCACTTAATCCAAACCAGCTGTGGAGACCCGGATCCCGACATCCCAACAATCACATTGGATGGTGCCACGCGATGCGGTACTGTGAGACCTATGTGTGCTGAATACATTGGCTTTAACAATAAAAGTTTTGAATGCTGCCATAACATCTTTTTAGCGAGGTCCGACTCTAGGTCCGAGCTTCTGCAAGGTGTGACAATATGTTCGACTTTCTTTGTCTAGGTCCGACATGATTTTGGGTAGCTCCAGTGAGCTTTGTCTTTAGCTCTGGCATGTCTTTGATAGCTCCGGCATGTCTTTGTTAAGCTCCGATATGTTTTGCTAGGTCCGACTTATGTTGGTTAGCTCCGACATGTTTTTCTAGCCCTGACTTTTGGGATGACTAGTTCCGACTAGTTTTGGTTAGCTCCGGCGCTAGGCTTTGGCCCTAGGTTGTACTAGCTTTGGTAAGTTCCGGCGCTAGGTTGTACTAGCTTTGGTAAGCTCCGACTCTAGGTTGTACTAGCTTTGGTAAACTCCGGCTCAAGCTCCGGTTAGCTTTGGCTAGGTTCGGATCTTGATCGCAATGTTACTGCCTTTATCTTGTAATGTTTCAAACTTGCTTTATATTCTTAGAAAGATTGCTTGGTATTCATTTGCTAAGTTTTTTGGTGCGTTTTGGTTGATATGGATGATATCGTTTTGATATGCTTTGCAACATGCCTATGTGAGGTGCTCATGTAAGGTGTTGTGTTCGGAACTGACTTGAGTCAAGTCGGGGACTTGGGCTCGTACGGATTGGTTGTTTACACATGTGTAGGTGTTGCTTGAGTTCAAGACATGCCTGGTGACGGGATCTATTGAACTAGAAGGGAGAAGATGAGGTTCAACAACCAAGTTCGGGAGGAATTGTGGTTGAGTTGATCGGGAGGTTGCGCAACATGTTTGAATCAAGAGCAATGCATATGAATGTATCGTGGACGTCATTGGAAGATGTTTGAACGTGTGCAAGGAGTGCATGGACGTGGCTACATGGTTCCAAGGCGTGATGAAGAGATGTGGACGTAAAGAATTGGTCGGAAAGGTCCAACCGACTAGGTTATGGACTCAGGCTGCGGCTAAGTCGGGTTTGACTCAAATATGGAAAGATTTGAGTTGGTTATGATAGGATTTCGTGTGGGTCACGAGTTTGAGTTGTTTTAGGAATGTGGTATACGTTCCTAAGGTGTTTGGAAGTCTTAATATTGCTTCTATTTGCGTATAGAAGAGTCCTAAGCAGTTATAGAAAGTTTTGATTCGTGATCGGAGTAGGATTGGACTCCTAATTGAGATTGGGTTGGCCTAAGGGCTGGTTATATAAGCAAGGGAGGCCAGATCTCGTGGTGCACGACTTTGGGTCTGTTTCTCTTATGTTATATTGAATAAAATTCGCAGTTTAAAGGAACTTTTGTGCCTTGTTCGTCCGACTTGTTTCGGACAATACTCGTTGAGTTTCTGGACAGTTCTACCTTTTGTTGGTGGTTTTATCATTACTCTAGTTTTACAGATCCAATTGATGTGATTCTTTTTGGGTTGTCTTCACAACTTGATTATATATCATCTATCAAAATTTCACGGTCATTGGATTTGTGGTTTCTGATCTACACGAGTTTCTTTGCAGCATTCCAGGACTGTTTTTCTCGGGTAGGACAGATTGACCTTTGTTCGATCTTTCGATCATAACTTTAGTTTCTCTCGACGGATTTGAGTTATTCTTCTTGTGTTTTCTTCGTGACTTGATTCTATCTTATATATATCACTTTTGTCCCGGTGAAACAAGTTTATATTAGTCTCACACACGATTTCTTTAATAGATTGTTTTTCTGCCAAAGGGGTTGGGATTTAATTGTTTCTGTTGCGCAAGATTTTTTAAATCTACCATTCAACCCCCCCCCTCTGGTAGATTTTCACGTGCTCTTCGATCCTACAATTGGTATCAGAGCCACGATGCTCCATCATTGTGATTTGCACGTGTTTTTTACCAATCATCATGGAGAAATACTCCGCCAAACCTTGTGTGTTTGCTAGTATTGATTTTTAGGTTTGGAAGGCACGCATGGAGGCTTTCATCCAGGCGCAAGGCTTCGCAATATGGGAAAAGGTGTACAAGCCTTACGAAGTGCCACCTAATGATCAAGTTACGGCTACAAACCTATGGGATGTCGACAACAACAACAAAGCCCAAAACTTGATCATCCAAGGACTCACTCAGAGCGACTTCGACCGCGTTGCACATCTCCGATCGGCATACGATGTATGGAGTGCACTTTGTGACTATCACAAAGGATCCAACACGATCAAGGAGGTAAGGAAAGACTTGTTCAAGAAAGAATACATGCGCTTTGAGATGCAACCCGGTGAGTCCATCGATGATCTCTTTGCTCGCTTTAACAAAATTCTCAGTAACTTTCGTAGTGTCAACGTTAATTTTTTTGATGCTGAAAATGCTAGGCAACTTCTTAGTGCATTAGACATGTCAATCTAGGGGATGAAAGTTACATCTATTCGTGGATCTACTATCATGAGTACACATACTTTAGATGTGCTTTACTCTAAACTCAAAACTCATGAAATTGACATCTTATCACATAAGAACCCAAATAAGTCTATTGCATTTGTCTCACAACGTGATATGCCTAGCTCCGGCCAATCATTATCTTGCAATACTCTTGCTTTGTTGTCCTCACTAACCCTGGAGCAGATCGAGGAATTTCCAGAGGAGGAGCTAGCACTTCTCTCTACTAGGTTCTCAAAAGCATTGCAAAATGTGAGAACTAGAAGGAGAGGAAGCTCCGAACCTCAATGATGCTTCGAATGTGGTAATACAGGACACTTTTGTACATAATGCCCTAACCTTTCAGGTTCTACTTCACGAGAAGAAAAACAATCAAGGACGAAGAACTCCTCAGGTCGCCAACTGGTGAACAACTTTTTCTCTGCACTCCAAAAACATGGCTCAAGCGACGTGGACATTGGAAGTGTCGAAGATGAAGATGATTTGGCCAAATTATGCTTCATGGCGGGCAAAACAAGATCAAGATCAAGTCAGGAGGATGCAGAACACAACAGTGACGACGATGAGGTATGTTCTACCCGTAATGAAATATGTGATGCAATTTCTCGTGTAACTATTATTGTTAAGAAAAAGGACAAAAAGCTTAGAGACAATGCTGCTAAAATTGAATCACTAGAATATGAAATCAACGATTTGAAAACATTGATTCCTAGTGATGATTCTTGTCCCTCGTGTGATTTAATCTATGAACAATTGTCCACATTAAGAACTGCACAATCCTCTACTCTAGATAGACTTGAACTTGAAATTGAAAACAACAAAAAACTTGCTGTGATGCTTCTTGTTCTACAATTGATTTGCATTGTTCTAGCTGTGATGATCTTGAAAAGAAACTAAAATATGATATGAATGAAATTTCAATATTGAATAATGCTTTACGTTCTCATAAAGTTAAATATTGTTCCAATTGCAAATTAAAAGGAAAAACTACATGTGAAAATTGTCTTGATGTGTCCAATAAACTTGATAACATGCATAGGACATTAGATCGGTTTTGTAATGGGAATAAGAACCTAAACTTGCTGTAGAATTCTTCCAAGTCTTGCAATGATAAAACTGGTTTAGGTTTTGAGTCTCATGCTCATGCTAAGGCACATCCACCTAAAATTGTAAAGTCATTAGGAAGTGGTTTGATTCAAACAGTTCCTAAACAAAAAGAAGTGATTTTCAAATCTGCAGGAGTGTTGTCTCATTCGGTTTAAAAAAAAATATTGCTTGCTCATCTAGACATGAACACAAAGTTAAATTTCATTGTACCTACTGTTGTAGATATGGTCATGTCATAGATTCTTGTTATAGAGTAGCTAAACAACATAAAAGGGAAAGAATGATTGCTAGATCTCCTAACTTTCATGCAAAATTTACTGCACATATTAAACCGAATGTCAGGAACATGCAACCTGCTGTTATGAGTCAAAAACATTCAATGTTTACCTCCGGACCTTCTGTTTTTGCCTCCGGAGCTACTGATTTTTGTGCTACACAAGTAACACCTTATACGTCAGTAGTTAAGAATAAAAAACCTCAAACATTGACTCATAAACCTACTGTTTTATCTCAACTTTTGCGTGTTTTTCCTGCTGCACGTCGTGTGACTCAGTACTGGATACCTAAATGCCTTTTGACTAACCCCAGTATTGAGGCATCGACATATTGTGCTTCTATGTAGGATACATGCTTGAGGAAGGAGAACATTTGGATTGTGGATTCAGGTTGCTCACGCCACATGACCAGTAACAAAGATTGGTTCTCCTCCCTCTCTTTCGTGTCACGTGTATAGAATGTTACTTTTGCCGATAATTCTTCAACTCCTATAATTGCTAAGGGTTCGGTTAGAGTAAATGATCACTACACTTTGAAGGATGTGGCACTTGTCAAAAATTTGAAATACAACTTGCTTTCTGTTTCACAATTGCTAGATGAAAATTTTGAAATTATTTTTAATAAAAACTGTTGCAAAGTTGTAAGTTCAAATAGTGAGTTATTTTTAACATGTCTCGGTTTGGAAGAGTTTTTAAAGCTGATTTTGATATATCTTCCTCTAAGCATAGGTGTCTAGTGACTAATGATTCCAAAGATTTATATTTTGGCATCGTAGACTTGGTCATGTAGGCTTTGATGATCTCACGCGTGTTAGTGCGCTTGATCGCATACGTGGGCTGCCTAAGCTTAAAGGGGACAAAGAAATTGTGTGCTCTTCTTGTAGACATGCTAAGATGGTTGCATGTTCACATACTCCTCTCACAATGATCATGACAACTGAACCGGGTCAACTTTTGCACTTTGACATCGTAGGACCTTCACGTATTCAATCCTTCGGAGGTAAATGGTATGTTCTTGTTATTGTTGATGATTATTATAGATACTCTTGGGTTTACTTTATGACGTCCAAGAATGAAGCTTTTAGTCAC
This sequence comes from Tuctoria greenei, assembly GCA_036927565.1. Taxonomy (NCBI): domain Eukaryota; kingdom Viridiplantae; phylum Streptophyta; class Magnoliopsida; order Poales; family Poaceae; genus Tuctoria; species Tuctoria greenei. Next base: position 69,495,725 of record JAYESD010000005.1, read on the forward strand.
TTTAGAACTTTATTTCTTAGATTATCAGTTGATCACCCAGGATCTTTAAAAGCAATTAGAAGTGATAACGGAACTAAATTTAAAATTCTATCTTTTGATCACTTTTGTGCTAAAAATGGAATAGATCATCAATTTTCTTCACCATATGTGCCTCAACAAAACGGTGTTGTAGAAAGAAAGAACAGAACCTTAGTTGAGATGGATAGGACTATGCTTGATGAATATCAAACTCCTAGGAAATTTTGGGTTGATGCGATTGCAACCGCTTGTTATGTCTCAAATCGTGTTTTCTTGCACTCTAAGCTAGGTAAAACACCATATGAGCTCCGGTTTGGACATAGGCCTAGTTTTACACACTTTCGGTTCTTTGGTTGCAAATGCTTTGTTAAGATACATGGTAATCTTGATAAATTTGAACCTAGATCCATTGATGGCATGTTTCTTGGTTATCCATCTCATACTAGAGGCTACCGTGTGCTTTTACTTGACACTAACAAAATTGTGGAGACTTGTGAAGTGTCTTTTGATGAATATAGCCCAGGTACTAGCTCAAACATTGCAGGTCCAGATCCATATCTGCAGGGGGAGAGCATTTTCGTTGATGATGAGGAAGAGGTGGAGCTGCTGCCCGAAAATTCAGTAGCTAATGACATTGTTCGAGCTCCTAATTTTGATTCACAGCCAGCACCGACGACCACCATTGCTGGTCCAGATCCTCCTCAAGTCACAAGATCATCGATTTGTTATGAACATGAAGAAGAAGAAGAAGCTTGTGAAGTGTCCACTCCCCTCCGGGTTCTCAAAATTCATCCTCCACAACAGATTATTGGAAGCTTGCACAAACGTGTTACACGGTCCAGGTTCTGTGATCCAAACTCTCATGCTCATTCTTCTTTTGGTTCTTCTTTTGAACCCAAAGATATATCACACGCACTCACTAATGAATCTAGGAGTATTGCCATGCAAGAAGAGTTAGAAGATTTTGAAAGAAATAATGTTTGGAAACTTGTACCTCCTCCTCAAGGTCACACTTTAATTGGAACTAAATGGGTGTTTAAAAATAAACAAAGTGAGGATGGGGTTGTGGTTAGGAATAAGACTAGGTTGGTTGCTCAAGGTTTCACTCAAGTTGAAGGTCTAGATTTTGATGAAACTTTTGCTCCTGTTGCTAGATTAGAAGCCATAAGAATTTTGTTAGCTTTTGTTGCATCTAAAGGTTTTAAGCTATATAAAATGGATGTTAAAAGTGCTTTTCTTAATGGCTACATACATGAGGAGGTTTATGTCAAATAACCACCAGGTTCTGAAAATCTAGATTTTCCTAATCATGTTCACAAACTGTCCAAAGCCTTGTACGGTCTCAAACAAGCCCCTAGAGCATGGTATGGTAGGTTGAAAACATTCTTACTTGAAAAGAGGTTTACCATGGGCAAGGTTGATAAAACTCTTTTTGTGCTTAAGCATGGCAATGACTCATTATTCGGTGAAGTGTATGTGGATGATGTGGATGATATTATCTTTGGTTGTGCTTCTCATGATCTTGTGTCCAAGTTTTCAGCTATGATGAGTTCAGAATTTGAGATGAGTATGATGGGAGAACTCATGTACTTTTGGGGGCTGCAAATCAAGCAAACGAATGAGGGCACCTTTGTGCATCCAACGAAGTATACAAAAGACCTCCTAAGGCGCTTCAACATGGACAAAAGCAAGCCTCTTCGGATACCAATGGGAACAACAACAACACTTGAACTTGATGAAGATGGTGAACCCGTGGATCAAGAAGAATATAGAAGCATGATCGGATCACTTTTGTACCTCACAGCATCAAGATCGGACATACAACTCAGCGTATGTCTTTGTGCACGGTTTCAAGCCTGCCCATGTGCTTCACATCGTCAAGCCGTCAAAAGGATTCTCGGGTACTTACATGAAACTCAAGAATTTGGCATTTTTCTTCCTTCTTTCTCAACCGTTACTTTGAAAGCTTTTTCCGATGCTGATTTTGGAGGTTGTAGGATTGATAGAAAATTTACTTCCGGTGCTTGTCATTTTCTTGGTAATTCACTTGTTGCTTGGTCCTCTAGAAAACAAAATTTAGTTGCACAATCCACAGTCGAATCTGAATATGTAGCTGCTGCTAGTGCTTGCTCACAAATTCTTTGGATTGTTCACACACTTAAGGACTATGGGGTTGATCTAGATAGTGTTCCACTGTTTTGTGATAACACTAGTGCCATTTGCATTGCTAAAAACCCTGTGCAACATTCTAGAACTAAGCACATTGATATTAGGTATCACTTTCTCCGTGATAATATTGAAAAAGGAAACATTGTGCTTTACCATGTAGATACCGAACAACAATTGGCTGGCATATTTACAAAACCTTTGGATTTCACTCGTTTTTGTTTCATTCATAGTGAAATAGGGGTTATTCATCCTCATGGCTTACATTAAGGGGGAGTTTTCAAACTTGAGAAGTCTATGTGTGAATCTGAAATTAAAATAATATGAGCATAGTATTTCATATATATATGACTTTGTGATTCCTTTTACATGCTAAAAGTTCATACTACATTACTCGTGTTATACATTTTGTAGTTTTTTCCATGTCTAGTAATTGTAATAATTACTTACACTAAATCTGGTCATGGTTGAACTTTCTTGCTGTTTTGAACTTGTTGCATGCTCACAAGTGTTTTAATCACAAAGAATTAATCAAGTAATCAACTCACAAGTTGAGTTTTTGTGAACAAATATAAGTTGAGAAAAGATCAATAGAATATGCATGCATCACACTTCTTCTTTTGAGATGGCTTATCATTGCACTTAGATATGAACTTGGAAGAAGTTGTGTATGACTAAAACCATGTCCTTAAGCTTCTGATTGTCGAATGAAATAGGCTTGGCTTGGTTGGTTAGAATAAGGCAGATACACATATAATCTCTTGCAAATATCATATGATCTAAATTTTTGCTTTGAAAAATAATAAAATGCAGCAACAAGTGTCATGCTTTCAGGTATTGAAATAGTTAAGTTTGTGAGATCATGACTTGCTTAAATTGAAAATTACATTTGATCTCTAGCATGGCTTACACTACTTTATGTATCTCATTATTGTGATAGTGTAAGTTACTTGATAGTATGATTTGGATGAGCTTTGTTTTATATGTATATGTTATAATATGCTCATAACAATTAAAATTTCACTTTTGAACCTTGCTGAATACATTGTCAAAGGGGGATAGATAATATGGTGAATTATGCAAGGGGGAGAAATGTGTATAGGGGGAGACATTTATTTCTATCTCATTTGATTTTCAAAAAGAGGGAAAATTGTTCCCAAAACTTTTCATGCTAATGTTTGGATCTTAAGTGGTGTTGCTAATGCATTCATCAAGGGGGAGACTGTGAGACCTATGTGTGTTGAATACATTGGCTTCGACAATAAAAGTTTTGAATGCTGCCATAACATCTTTTTAGCAAGGTCCGACTCTAGCTCTGAGCTTCTGCAAGGTCCGACAATAGGTCTGAATTTCTTTGTTGAGGTCCGACATGTTTTTGGGTAGCTCCGGTGAGCTTTGTCTTTAGCTCTGGCATGTCTTTGTTAAGCTCCGATATGTTTTGCTAGGTCCGACTTATGTTGGTTAGCTCCGACATGTTTTTCTAGCTTCGACTTTTGGGATGACTTGTTCCGACTAGTTTTGGTTAGCTCCAGCGCTAGGCTCTGGCGCTAGGTTGTACTAGCTTTGGTAAGCTCTGGCGCTAGGTTGTACTAGCTTTGGTAAGCTCTGGCTCTAGGTTGTACTAGCTTTGGTAAGCTCCAACTCAAGCTCCGGTTAGCTTTGGCTAGGTTTGGAGATTGATCGCAATGTTCCTGCTTTTATCTTGCAATGTTTCGAACTTGCTTTATATTCTTAGAAAGATTGCTTGGTATTCATTTGCTAATTTTTTGGTGCGTTTTGGTTGATATGGCTGATATCGTTTTGATATGATTTGGAACATGCTTATGTGAGGTGCTCACGTAAGGTGTTGTGTTCGGAACTGATTTGAGTCAAGTCGCGGACTTGGGCTCGTACGGATTGGTTGTTTATTCATGTGTAGGTGTTGCTTGAGTTCAAGACATGGCTGGTGACGGGATCCATTGAACTAGTCTTAGGGAGAAGATGAGGTTCCCTCATCGTTCTGTTATTCTACCTGTTAGAATCTCGGGACGAGATTCCTTTAAGGGGGAAGGATTGTAAAAGCCCGTTTTTCGGAAGAACAAAAACGCAAAAATGCGAACTTAAAAATTTTGAAAATAGACTTGGAAATCCAAACTCACATGAGCCATATGAGTTAAACTATGTTCACTAAAAATAGGGACTTGTTAAAACTTTACATATAGAACATGGTTGTTGATGTGGAATGGAACTTAAGGTGAAGAATCCTTAATTTCCAAGTATTCACATTTTCAATGAAAAATTAAAGGAGAAAAGAAAACAAAATAGAGAGAAAGAAAAAGGAATTATTCCAACCCTAAAATGGGACATCCAAAAATATTCAAATCTCAGGCCGTAAATTTTTCCATGACCTACTAATATTCCAATTAGACTCTCGGTAAAGTTTCAAAATTTTTGAAGCCCATTTCCCATTTATTGGACACGTACTGAGAGTTTAATCAACGTCGACTTCAAATTTAAACTTTGTGCTCAACCTTGTCCAAATCAACTCCAAATTTTTCCTGAGGTCCCTTATGGTTCAAAAAGGTTAACTTCAAAGTTTCAGGATTTTTGAACCTAATCTACTATTTATATCCTTGAGTCAAGTATCACCACTTGAATTCAAATTCAAACCTGAGTTCAAATTCAACTTGCTCAGTTTTGAAATCTGATTGCACCATAAAATTCTCCACATTTTATTTAGTCACTGGGCCAATGTTGACTATTTTTGAAGCTTGTTTGCTAGCTCCATTTGAATTTTGAAAAGAGAAGGAAGAAGAGAGTGGGACCCACATGTCAAACTTATCCTCAGTACTAGGGAAAAGGTGGACCCCACTGGTAACCAACTCAATGGAGAGAGATACTTTACATCTGGACTGAGGTGGATAAGAGGGAAATTGGAGTGGGCCCCACATGTCATTCTTAACCAAAACTCAAGTTTGCTTCTCTCTCTGTCCTTACCACGCGCGCCCTCCTTCCTTATCCTCTCACTCTCGCCCCGCTTCCTCTCCCAAGCCGCACCGCCGCTTGCCCCCGGCTCCTCCCGTCGGCAGTCCACGGCGACTGCGCCTGGCCCGCGCTCGGCAGCCCACGGCGCCACTAGCTCGCGAGCGCTCCACCGCCCCGGCGCTTCGCCTCCCCGCTCGCCTGCCAGCGCCGCACCTCCATCTCGCCGCGGTAGCGCGCCGCCATCCCGCCGCTCGACCCCGCGCCTGCTCTTGCTCGGCCACAGCGCGCGTCGCCTCCCAGCTACGCTCGCGCGACGCCCGACGACGGCGCTTCCCTTTCCCCGCCTCTGCTCCCGACGGCGTCCGGCCCACGGCAACTCGCGTCCCACCTCCTCCACGCCGGCTCGCGCGCCGCCCCACCTCTGCTCCGGCGCCCGAGCAGCACCAGCCGCGCCGCGCCGCTTCCTCGCCTCCCTCCGGCGCGTGTCCACGCGCCGCCGATGCCGCGCTGCTGCGCCCCACGCCCGGAGCCGCACCACCCTGCCGGCCGTCCGTTCGCCGGCGTCCCAGCAGCGCCCGCGCCTTGTCCACGCCTCGGCCGCGCCAGCCGCGTCGAGCGTGCTCCCATGTCCGCGCGGCCGCGGTCGACTCTCCACTGCTCGTCGAGCTGTCGCCTCCCACCGCCGTCCTGATGCTTGCCATCCGCTCCAACACACGCCCTGACCTGCGACATGCCACGCCTGTTCTTTGTCTGCGTGCGCTCGCCGCCCTCGGTACGTCGTCGCGACGTTCCACACCATGGCTGCACCCAACCAGCGAAGCGAGTGACCTCTGAGATGTGTGAAGTGCAAGAACACGTTGATGACACAACGGCGACGACAATTGGCTCAAGGTTAGCTCTGATTTGTGCAAAGATTAGATGGGACAGAGCTGCAGCCTAGGTATTCGATGAAATGTTCACAAGGAAAGAACCAACTTCGTTGATGTTCAGAGCTGGTCTTGATGCAGGGGTATGGTGATGTGGCAACTCGACAAGCCCAAGTGCCAAGATACCCTTTGAATGGTGATGAAGCGACGGAAATCTTGTACACACCCAAGATGTTCGGCGAAATGCCTACAAGGTGAGCCTTGCCCTGAAATACCTTGCTTGATGTCACCGACGTCCGTTCGTCGTGATCGCTAAGGTTACTCATATGTCGTCAAGCCGTACGTCCATGTTCCGCGTTAATATCATTTCTATAGGAGTCCCCAAGTTGACCTCCTTTGTCGTTTGTATCACGTCGGCCTGTCCGTACGTGCTCGTGATGCTCCACCATGAGTCGCGTCGACGTCGTTGACCATATGACGTCGTCGTGACGCTCCGAGTCGTTATCGTGTCCTGGCTTCGAGATGAAGGATGCTTGTGATGTGTGTGGTGCTGAAACACCAGCACGACTCGTCGTACAACGGTCGTTTAGCCAAATTAGGGTTTTGTCAAGGCGAGACTCGTCGAGTCCTAGGTGTAGCCTAGATGCTAGATGAAATGCCTTCTAGGTCAAACCGAGTGCATTGGTGACCACCGATGACCTAGGGTAGAATAATGCGAGAACGTCGCGACCAACAAGGAGAACTAGACCAGGGGTAACCTTGGATAAGAGTTCCTTGGTCTTGTCGAGGATGTTCTCTAACCGATCACAGGATTGGTTAACTTGGTGTACCACTTCATCGACGGCAGGTTCGTCGAGTCGCTTATCAACAACCGAGTCGACATCACTAGCCTTAAGACTCACAAGGTGGTGTTCGGGATTCCGCTCACCCCCTTTGACGAGTCTGGGTCGATGTGGACGTGGCTAATCCGATCTTCCCGTGATGGCAAAGCATGACCGTCACGACAAGGTCTCGCATCATGTTCGAGTTCCAGGAGTTCACCGAGCTCATCTGGACAATCTTGCAAAGGACACTGCAATAGTGTCACGTAAGCACTTGAACGATGCTCGAGAAGCTTGCCGTATAAACTACTTTACCTAAAGGTCATTTGAACGTTGTCTCAGTACTCACGTCAGGTTAACAAGGCTCGTTATGATGTCTTAAGTCCAAAGAATGTTGACCTCACTTCACTCCCAAGTGTCGCTAGGGTTTCACCCTGGTTCATCCTTATCAGGACCCTGCGACCACACTTGTCCCGTAATTAGGTTTACTCCTTAATGAGTTTGTGTAACTTCATTGGTCGACTTCTAAGTCACAACCTCTTGTTGCACAGTTCACTCATGCCTTAAGCTTTCAATGCTCCATCTTGATCGCTTAGTCTTCCTTACATCACACAGTCCAGTAATACTTCTTCACCATTCTACCTTATCACTCTTTGTGCGGCATAGCTCCAAGTGTCGAGTGCTAAATTGCGATGTGTCATTACATTGCACCTTTCAGTGCTTATCTCGACACTACTATGCCACCTTGACTCGTAGGTCATCCTTACCCTACCAGTCCAACACTTTCACACCATTCAGCTGTATCGTCCTTGAGTGGCATAGCGTCGAGTGTTGAGTGCCAAGTTGCAATGTGTGCTTACATTGCACCTTTCAATTCACATCTCGATACTACTATGACCACTTGACTTCATCCTTTGTTCATTCACACAACAAAGGCATATTTGTCCTTCCTAGTCGAACTCCTCATTCTTAGAGTTTACACAACCCCGTGGAGTCTTTTCTTAAATTACTTAATTACTTATATGCATATCATGTCGATAGGAACGTGCTGATAGGTGATCGACAAGAAGCTTCACTTGGAGGAGAAGGCCAAGGTGTTTCCACTGAGGTTCCATGGCAGGTCCTCCGGAGGAAGATCAAGCCCTAACAATTGACATTTGTTCAGTCGCAAACTAAGGCAAGCCCCGGTTTGCATTTAAGTCGTTTATGAGCTTTTGCTTTATCACTATGATGAATAGTATATGAATTGTGCATTACGTTTAGGGTGAATGATACTCCACTTGCATGACCAAAAATCCCAGGGGTTTATTTGGCACGAGTTACAGTTTGACCTATAGTAACTGCTTTGCTAATGCATAGGAAATCCGGTAGAAGTCGAGTAGTTGGAATCTACTCGCGAGAGATGTATCTCACAGGATTGGTTGAATAGAAAATGGCTTAATATAATGAAATTGAGACCGGGCAGGGAATGGATAGGAAGCGGCGAGAATTGAGTCTCGGTCGCATAGCCCTGCCTGTGTCAATTAAGGCCCGTCCGTATGCAGCCCCTTCGGACAAGCTTGAATTGTACCGGCAATATAATGGACATATGGAATCCAATAAACTGATGTAACTTGATAACTGGGATGTTGAGACCCATTAACTCACCATCGATAGGGGTGGGTTGAGGACAGTAAGGTGTAAATCGGTCGGCGGACACATGAGGTGTTCCGTGCGGAGACCTTCTGTTTGCGGAGGTGAGACGGGCTCAGCATTTGAGTTTCTTGTGAAAGGTGGCCATATACGCCTAGTACTGAAGTGTTATGTAGGTACAGGTGTACTCGCTGACACTTTCGAACGACGTATGTGTCGTGTTGTCCGGGTGTGTCCTGATTGCAATCACTGTCCCTCGCAGTAATAGAGTACCACTTGTTCACTGAGCGGTGACGTAGTAAATACTAAAGAAGTCAGAAATTCATATTGTATTGATTTATAAGTATTTTGCAACCTTGTATGATTTAGAGATAGTACAATTAAAAGTTTACAATTTCCCCATACTTTAGCTGTAATAGCACTATGTGCTTTGGGCATGTCATATCATCGGTAAAGCGTTTCTTGTTTGATTGTGGAGCCCATGATGTGCCGTGCTCAGAGAATGTCATTTGCTACTTAAAACTTGATTATAAGGATCCACTTGTAGGCGAGTCATTTATGCTATTCCTTACCTATGTTTAGTGTCCCCTTGCATCTGTCTAGTGAGACGGTTAAGTCTTGCTGAGCCTTATGCTCACGTTTGCGCTTTAACGATTTTTGCAGGTATTAGTTTTATTTCTGCTGTTCAGGTTGTACATGAGACTCGAGGTGTCGAGATAAATCTCATGTGAGCCACGCCGCTGCTGTTTGTTCTTCGTGTTGCTAGTGAGAATCGTCCTAGGACATGGACGTCTTCTCTCCTGCTTAGTTAGGTGAGATTATGAGTATGTATTTTCCGCTGCGTGTGTACTTCTATTGTACACTCTTTTGTAAACTCTTCTTATTATGAAATGAAAATTTTATATGTTTTGGTATCCTTTTTGTGTGTGCTGTTAGGTGCCGCATCGCACGGTACCACCCAATGAGATCCTCGGATGTGTGGACTCCGGTCCCCACAGACATGGTATCAGAGCTTCATTGGGAATAGCACGCTCGAAAAGAGCCTATTTTCGAAAACTCCGAAGTAGTCGAGTGAGGTTTAGCTATATGCCCATTAAGGACTATTACTAGTATAAGTTTTAAAGGTGGTGAACTAACTTGTTATATTATTCTGTAACGACGCTCTGTCTTCAAGGTAAGAGGTAAGGTACGCCGCCGAGAGCGGATCAATCTCGGTAAACTCTGCATATGAGATATGGTATGTGAAATTTCCGTGGCTTAGCACGGAAAGTCAATATGAGTCTCTGAAACTTTCCATGTTTCTGAGAACATATGACACGCGGTACCCCAGCGTGACACAAAATTAGTGGGAGCCCCCGTCGGGTGGTGTATAACCCGATAGTATGTATCTCTAGAACTATTCATGTTCTATGGGATCATGCGAAACACGTATGCCCGAGCGTGTATAAGTCGGTTCGTACGGGAGTCTTTGCTGTACAGACGTATTTACAGCCATGTACCTCGAGACATGACTTCGCTCGAGGGCGACTCACACCAGAGTCGTATGCATTTACTTTTGATTATATCTTATTGTGACTGCCTGTCGTGTTTCCCCGTGCCGCCCTTGAGGTGTGAAGGTGTGAAAGGGGATTGTTTGTCTTCTGCAGGTACACTAACTCCGGTAGCGACCCGTGTAGAATACGTTTGCGAGTGATCGATATTAGGACCACCTATAGACGTATCCGGATGTACCGGGTTAGATTTTTCTTTTGGTAAGGCACGTAGTACCGTCAGTATCACACTTGATACTTTGACCATCCCCCACGAAAGAAATGACTTCATATTCATATTGAGCCCAAGTATCAGTTGCTGATATCTTGTGGACAAATTAAAATGTTTCTTTTCAAGAGTAGGTGAACCAAAGTTCTTTGCTCCTGGCGAGAGTTTAGCTCGACTTCGCCGGAGTAAGACTTTGGTTAAGTTTGAAGATCCATAGTGATATGCTATGGATAAGAAGGTCGTCAAGTCTCTTTTAAGATTCCATTTGGTTCTAAAGAAAATGATTAGTTGTGAATCAAGTTCTAGCCATCGGACTTGAGTTTTGAGCTAAGTTTCAAAATTTGAGTTTGTTCCCAAATTCTTGTGTTTCGAAGCCGGTGAGTTCTGTTTTCGAACAGAATTGACCTGACGTTGAAAGTCCATATCTCTTCAACCTGGAGGGCTTTGGAGGCAAGTGAATACTTTTTGGAAAGCTTTTGAAGTCTTCTAATAGTTTCCTATTGACCTCCAAGCGAAAAGATGCTTTTATGGTGATGAAAATGCACCATTATCACAGCAGCTGCTGTTCTGAAACTACACGGACCAGCATCTGAACTTTTGTCATATTTCCTTGAAGAAAGCTCTTCTATTCCATTATGATACATTTCTGGAAAGTGGAAAAGCTATTCTACAACTTTGTTATTCAGTGATACCTCAAATTTAGTTTAAAACTAATTAAAAACAGAGTTGAAGATAGTACATGTATATCGATGCTATCCGAAACAGCCAGAAAAATTTTGAACTTTAAATAGCCATAACTGTTAAACTAGAAATGCAACCTATGCATGTTTATACATGTATGGAAAACTTAGAGAGTCCTCTACAACATTTCTATAGAACTCCAGAGCAGAATCCATCTCTAACATACTCAAAATTTCAGATTTCTAAAGTTGATCAAATCTGGACAGCGAGTGGACCGTCCTGTATACAGTTACTGTTTCTCGCATAACTCGCTGTATAATTGTCGAAAGGCTTCATAAGTTTCATTTCTGGAATCTTTAGAATGTATGCAACAAGTTTGCTATGTATTACTTTTGCAAATATTGATGTTTGTATATCTGAAATTGTGGACAAAATCAGCCTTAAACAAAGGAGGTGCTGTCCAAATTTTCAGAAAAACTGTCAACTTGCAAATGCCATATCTTCTCAACCATAAGTGCTACGAGGGCAAGTAAATACTCTTTAGAAAGATTTGGAAGTCCTCTACATGTTTTCTGTTCAACACCAGACCAGAATCCTTTTCTAAATGGGTGAAATTTGGATAATTGCAGAGACTGTCCAGGCATACCCAAACTTGACAGCAATCTGTACACCTCTGAACTTAATCCATAACTCGCAGACCTTTGATCCAATGGTGCCACGCGAGTAACCGTTGGAGAGGTTAGAGAGTCAGCTACAATTTTTGAACTTGGCTCCAGACCTGAATCGCTCATCTACCTATTCCAAATCGAGTTTGAATACAGAGTGGTCAATCTGAACTGAATTCAATTCTGAATGCTGAAATTCTACCCAACTTCAGAAATGCATATCTCTTAAACCAAGACTGATCTGAAGACAAGTAAGTACATTCTGGAAATCTTATTACACTGGCTACAACTTTGTAAATAAGAATATTTCCAGATTTCCATCAGAACAGCGTGAAAACTTTAGATCAAAACTGCTACTGTTTAAGCAGATTCTGCTGAAAGTGCAGAGAAATCTGCTAACTTTAAAATTGCATAACTTGCAAACCAGAGATGATCTAGAGGCAAACCAATACTTTTTGGAAAGGTCTTGATGTGTATTTTAACTTTGTTATTCACCTCAAGATCTGATTTTACAATTAACTGGATCAAAATCAAGTTTGCGTTCAGACTGGTCATTTGTCACCATAGTCTGGCCAGTTTGAACTTTTGGTTTTTGTTAGGCATTCGGTTCTCGATTTCAACTCGAGGAATGTCATAACCGACCAAGAGTTGGGATTTAACTATTTACCAAGTCGAATGGAGTGTTAAACTCATTCGAAGCCTTTTCCCTTGGATAGGCATACTAGTGTTTGATTTATGTGACTTGCCACATCACATCTTGTGATGTTGAACGCAGATCGCAATTACTCGAGTTGCATCTCGTCTTCCCAGAAGGATTGTTTGGAGTACGCTTCAACATCCTGGTTTGGAACTTTAAGGGGGAAGGCGAGCACTCAAGTAATGGTGGTATTCAACCATCAACCTTGGTTACAACGAGTCGTGTCAACAAGAAGACAATCAAGTAAGATTACATCTTCAAGAGGATCCAACATCCACCACCAGATTGAGTTACTCAAAGCAGAAGTGTGACTTCAACTCCACTAAAGTGATCACTAAGGATATCAGTTCCTCTTGCCAGATCGAAGCGAAGGTTAAGTGAAGCATCACTAGAGACCTATAGTTAGTTGTTTTGCTCCTGCTGAAGATACAATCAAGTTGAGTAGAACATGAACAAGCTTTCGAAAGGTCGAGGTAACGTGGTATATTTCCCACATTCCTTGTAAATCGTTATGTTATGAATTCCTTAACTGTGGTCGAGTCATGAAAGCAACACTACTCATTGAGTGTCTTTCACGGCCACGGTTTCCAATTCTTGCAAATCATCGGACAGTACTTGAGTTTTGTGGGTGTGGTTCATTTAATCTTGCTCAAACTATAAAAGCTACTGCACCATGCATGTGCACCGTTTGCATCATACATCTGCATCATTTGCACCATACATATGCATCATTTGCACCATACCATATGCATATTCATTGCACCATACAACATATGATGCATCATGAAGCATCATTACCAATGTAACACCAATGATGGAATGCATGATAATACTAAAATTTAGAGCAAGACTGTGTACCCCATTCAAACTATTCTAAGGTGTCTAATGACTATGATCATTTCGCTATATTCATTTGACTTCTTACATTGTTGATCTTCTTTCCATTGAGTGATACCTGGGCAACCGATCACTCAACCTCCCTTGCAACTACACAAACACTTGAACTTCCATCCTTGACTTGTTTAGGTTCAAGTACCGTGATTGTTGCAACTATACCGTTCGTCTGTCAACCTCGTGAAACTCTTTGGGTCCATCTAAGATCTTATGTTGTTATATGGTAACCTTGCTATACTAATTACCTTGTAGTTACCATATTATTGAGTTCTTTGCTGTGTTGAAACATATGAGGATACTGAATCCTTACATCCTCATGTGCCACCGCAAAAAGGTCTTCATCTTCTGCTTCTATTGTTTGAAGACGTTGATATACCCAGAAACCTTGTAGTCGTCATATCTTCAATATTCCTGCTGTTTTGATTACATAAGAGTGTTGAGTGTCTTGCTACTCTTATGCTACGGCTAAGGAATCCTATGGTTGACTAAACATCAAAAGAAGTTAGTGATTGTTGTTTAACCTTGTAAACCATCTTAACTCATGTCAAGGGAAATACCACATTAAGTTGAAAGGACCTATGCAAAACCAAGCAAGCAACCAAGAATCAATGCAAGAAAAGTTTCAAACTATCAAGGTGACCTAGAGAAGCAAAGAACAAGTGCAAATTCTTCAAATCAAGACTAGGACAGGACAAGATGTCATGTCAGTGCAAGAGTACAACAATAAAGGATCAGTAACAGACATGAAAGTTTTACGATGTGATATTGTCATGTCGAGCATCCTGTCAAGGCTATTAACCTAAAGACTGAAATCTCCTGAAGCAGACTTTAGAATTTCTTAAGATGCCTGAAGATAATCACTATTTCGTAGAACCCAAGTTTCCAAGGGCATTGCCATTTTCCTTAGTCAATGACCCTCTTTTACGGATCGTTCCCTCATCGTTCTGTTATTCTACCTGTTAGAATCTCGGGACGAGATTCCTTTAAGGGGGAAGGATTGTAAAAGCCCGTTTTTCGGAAGAACAAAAACGCAAAAATGCGAACTTAAAAATTTTGAAAATAGACTTGGAAATCCAAACTCACATGAGCCATATGAGTTAAACTATGTTCACTAAAAATAGGGACTTGTTAAAACTTTACATATAGAACATGGTTGTTCATGTGGAATGGAACTTAAGGTGAAGAATCCTTAATTTCCAAGTATTCACATTTTCAATGAAAAATTAAAGGAGAAAAGAAAACAAAATAGAGAGAAAGAAAAAGGAATTATTCCAACCCTAAAATGGGACATCCAAAAATATTCAAATCTCAGGCCGTAAATTTTTCCATGACCTACTAATATTCCAATTAGACTCTCGGTAAAGTTTCAAAATTTTTGAAGCCCATTTCCCATTTATTGGACACGTACTGAGAGTTTAATCAACGTCGACTTCAAATTTAAACTTTGTGCTCAACCTTGTCCAAATCAACTCGAAATTTTTCCTGAGGTCCCTTATGGTTCAAAAAGGTTAACTTCAAAGTTTCAGGATTTTTGAACCTAATCTACTATTTATATCCTTGAGTCAAGTATCACCACTTGAATTCAAATTCAAACCTGAGTTCAAATTCAACTTGCTCAGTTTTGAAATCTGATTGCACCATAAAATTCTCCACATTTTATTTAGTCACTGGGCCAATGTTGACTATTTTTGAAGCTTGTTTGCTAGCTCCATTTGAATTTTGAAAAGAGAAGGAAGAAGAGAGTGGGACCCACATGTCAAACTTATCCTCAGTACTAGGGAAAAGGTGGACCCCACTGGTAACCAACTCAATGGAGAGAGATACTTTACATCTGGACTGAGGTGGATAAGAGGGAAATTGGAGTGGGCCCCACATGTCATTCTTAACCAAAACTCAAGTTTGCTTCTCTCTCTGTCCTTACCACGCGCGCCCTCCTTCCTTATCCTCTCACTCCCGCCCCGCTTCCTCTCCCAAGCCGCACCGCCGCTTGCCCCCGGCTCCTCCCGTCGGCAGTCCACGGCGACTGCGCCTAGCCCGCGCTCGGCAGCCCACGGCGCCACTAGCTCGCGAGCGCTCCACCGCCCTGGCGCTTCGCCTCCCCGCTCGCCTGCCAGCGCCGCACCTCCATCTCGCCGCGGTAGCGCGCCGCCATCCGGCCGCTCGACCCCGCGCCTGCTCTTGCTCGGCCACAGCGCGCGTCGCCTCCCAGCTACGCCCGCGCGACGCCCGACGACGGCGCTGCCCTTTCCCCGCCTCTGCTCCCGACGGCGTCCGGCCCACGGCAACTCGCGTCGCACCTCCTCCACGCCGGCTCGCGCGCCGCCCCACCTCTGCTCCGGCGCCCGAGCAGCACCAGCCGCACCGCGCCGCTTCCTCGCCTCCCTCCGGCGCGTGTCCACGCGCCGCCGATGCCGCGCTGCTGCGCCCCACGCCCGGAGCCGCACCACCCTGCCGGCCGTCCGTTCGCCGGCGTCCCAGCAGCGCCCGCGCCTTGTCCACGCCTCGGCCGCGCCAGCCGCGTCGAGCGTGCTCCCATGTCCGCGCGGCCGCGGTCGACTCTCCACTGCTCGTCGAGCTGTCGCCTCCCACCGCCGTCCTGATGCTTGCCATCCGCTCCAACACACGCCCTGACCTGCGACATGCCACGCCTGTTCTTTGTCTGCGTGCGCTCGCCGCCCTCGGTACGTCGTCGCGACGTTCCACACCATGGCTGCACCCAACCAGCGAAGCGAGTGACCTCTGAGATGTGTGAAGTGCAAGAACACGTTGATGACACAACGGCGACGACAATTGGCTCAAGGTTAGCTCTGATTTGTGCAAAGATTAGATGGGACAGAGCTGCAGCCTAGGTATTCGATGAAATGTTCACAAGGAAAGAACCAACTTCGTTGATGTTCAGAGCTGGTCTTGATGCAGGGGTATGGTGATGTGGCAACTCGACAAGCCCAAGTGCCAAGATACCCTTTGAATGGTGATGAAGCGACGGAAATCTTGTACACACCCAAGATGTTCGGCGAAATGCCTACAAGGTGAGCCTTGCCCTGAAATACCTTGCTTGATGTCACCGACGTCCGTTCGTCGTGATCGCTAAGGTTACTCATATGTCGTCAAGCCGTACGTCCATGTTCCGCGTTAATATCATTTCTATAGGAGTCCCCAAGTTGACCTCCTTTGTCGTTTGTATCACGTCGGCCTGTCCGTACGTGCTCGTGATGCTCCACCATGAGTCGCGTCGACGTCGTTGACCATATGACGTCGTCGTGACGCTCCGAGTCGTTATCGTGTCCTGGCTTCGAGATGAAGGATGCTTGTGATGTGTGTGGTGCTGAAACACCAGCACGACTCGTCGTACAACGGTCGTTTAGCCAAATTAGGGTTTTGTCAAGGCGAGACTCGTCGAGTCCTAGGTGTAGCCTAGATGCTAGATGAAATGCCTTCTAGGTCAAACCGAGTGCATTGGTGACCACCGATGACCTAGGGTAGAATAATGCGAGAACGTCGCGACCAACAAGGAGAACTAGACCAGGGGTAACCTTGGATAAGAGTTCCTTGGTCTTGTCGAGGATGTTCTCTAACCGATCACAGGATTGGTTAACTTGGTGTACCACTTCATCGACGGCAGGTTCGTCGAGTCGCTTATCAACAACCGAGTCGACATCACTAGCCTTAAGACTCACAAGGTGGTGTTCGGGATTCCGCTCACCCCCTTTGACGAGTCTGGGTCGATGTGGACGTGGCTAATCCGATCTTCCCGTGATGGCAAAGCATGACCGTCACGACAAGGTCTCGCATCATGTTCGAGTTCCAGGAGTTCACCGAGCTCATCTGGACAATCTTGCAAAGGACACTGCAATAGTGTCACGTAAGCACTTGAACGATGCTCGAGAAGCTTGCCGTATAAACTACTTTACCTAAAGGTCATTTGAACGTTGTCTCAGTACTCACGTCAGGTTAACAAGGCTCGTTATGATGTCTTAAGTCCAAAGAATGTTGACCTCACTTCACTCCCAAGTGTCGCTAGGGTTTCACCCTGGTTCATCCTTATCAGGACCCTGCGACCACACTTGTCCCGTAATTAGGTTTACTCCTTAATGAGTTTGTGTAACTTCATTGGTCGACTTCTAAGTCACAACCTCTTGTTGCACAGTTCACTCATGCCTTAAGCTTTCAATGCTCCATCTTGATCGCTTAGTCTTCCTTACATCACACAGTCCAGTAATACTTCTTCACCATTCTACCTTATCACTCTTTGTGCGGCATAGCTCCAAGTGTCGAGTGCTAAATTGCGATGTGTCATTACATTGCACCTTTCAGTGCTTATCTCGACACTACTATGCCACCTTGACTCGTAGGTCATCCTTACCCTACCAGTCCAACACTTTCACACCATTCAGCTGTATCGTCCTTGAGTGGCATAGCGTCGAGTGTTGAGTGCCAAGTTGCAATGTGTGCTTACATTGCACCTTTCAATTCACATCTCGATACTACTATGACCACTTGACTTCATCCTTTGTTCATTCACACAACAAAGGCATATCTGTCCTTCCTAGTCGAACTCCTCATTCTTAGAGTTTACACAACCCCGTGGAGTCTTTTCTTAAATTACTTAATTACTTATATGCATATCATGTCGATAGGAAACGTGATGGTAGATGATCGACGAGAAGCTTCGCTTGGAGGAGAAGGCCAAGGTGTTTCCACTGAGGTTCCATGGCAGGTTCTCTAGAGGAAGATCAAGCCCTAACAATTGACATTTGTTCAGTCGCAAACTAAGGCAAGCCCCGGTTTGCATTTAAGTCGTTTATGAGCTTTTGCTTTATCACTATGATGAATAGTATATGAATTGTGCATTACGTTTAGGGTGAATGATACTCCACTTGCATGACCAAAAATCCCAGGGGTTTATTTGGCACGAGTTACAGTTTGACCTATAGTAACTGCTTTGCTAATGCATAGGAAATCCGGTAGAAGTCGAGTAGTTGGAATCTACTCGTGAGAGATGTATCTCACAGGATTGGTTGAATAGAAAATGGCTTAATATAATGAAATTGAGACTGGGCAGGGAATGGATAGGAAGCGGCGAGAATTGAGTCTCGGTCGCATAGCCCTGCCTGTGTCGATTAAGGCCCGTCCGTATGCAGCCCCTTCGGACAAGCTTGAATTGTACCGGCAATATAATGGACATATGGAATCCAATAAACTGATGTAACTTGATAACTGGGATGTTGAGACCCATTAACTCACCATCGATAGGGGTGGGTTGAGGACAGTAAGGTGTAAATCGGTCGGCGGACACATGAGGTGTTCCGTGCGGAGACCTTCTGTTTGCGGAGGTGAGACGGGCTCAGCATTTGAGTTTCTTGTGAAAGGTGGCCATATACGCCTAATACTGAAGTGTTATGTAGGTACAGGTGTACTCGCTGACACTTCCGAACGACGTATGTGTCGTGTTGTCCGGGTGTGTCCTGATTGCAATCACTGTCCCTCGCAGTAATAGAGTACCACTTGTTCACTGAGCGGTGACGTAGTAAATACTAAAGAAGTCAGAAATTCATATTGTATTGATTTATAAGTATTTTGCAACCTTGTATGATTTAGAGATAGTACAATTAAAAGTTTACAATTTCCCCATACTTTAGCTGTAATAGCACTATGTGCTTTGGGCATGTCATATCATCGGTAAAGCGTTTCTTGTTTGATTGTGGAGCCCATGATGTGCCGTGCTCAGAGAATGTCATTTGCTACTTAAAACTTGATTATAAGGATCCACTTGTAGGCGAGTCATTTATGCTATTCCTTACCTATGTTTAGTGTCCCCTTGCATCTGTCTAGTGAGACGGTTAAGTCTTGCTGAGCCTTATGCTCACGTTTGCGCTTTAACGATTTTTGCAGGTATTAGTTTTATTTCTGCTGTTCAGGTTGTACATGAGACTCGAGGTGTCGAGATAAATCTCATGTGAGCCACGCCGCTGCTGTTTGTTCTTCGTGTTGCTAGTGAGAATCGTCCTAGGGCATGGACGTCTTCTCTCCTGCTTAGTTAGGTGAGATTATGAGTATGTATTTTCCGCTGCGTGTGTACTTCTATTGTACACTCTTTTGTAAACTCTTCTTATTATGAAATGAAAATTTTATATGTTTTGGTATCCTTTTTGTGTGTGCTGTTAGGTGCCGCATCGCACGGTACCACCCAATGAGATCCTCGGATGTGTGGACTCCGGTCCCCACAGACATTGTAAAAGCCCGTTTTTCGGAAGAACAAAAACGCAAAAATGCGAACTTAAAAATTTTGAAAATAGACTTGGAAATCCAAACTCACATGAGCCATATGAGTTAAACTATGTTCACTAAAAATAGGGACTTGTTAAAACTTTACATATAGAACATGGTTGTTGATGTGGAATGGAACTTAAGGTGAAGAATCCTTAATTTCCAAGTATTCACATTTTCAATGAAAAATTAAAGGAGAAAAGAAAACAAAATAGAGAGAAAGAAAAAGGAATTATTCCAACCCTAAAATGGGACATCCAAAAATATTCAAATCTCAGGCCGTAAATTTTTCCATGACCTACTAATATTCCAATTAGACTCTCGGTAAAGTTTCAAAATTTTTGAAGCCCATTTCCCATTTATTGGACACGTACTGAGAGTTTAATCAACGTCGACTTCAAATTTAAACTTTGTGCTCAACCTTGTCCAAA
Source organism: Tuctoria greenei (assembly GCA_036927565.1). Lineage (NCBI taxonomy): Eukaryota > Viridiplantae > Streptophyta > Magnoliopsida > Poales > Poaceae > Tuctoria > Tuctoria greenei. The sequence continues at coordinate 69,515,585 of JAYESD010000005.1, forward strand.
TCAACTCGAAATTTTTCCTGAGGTCCCTTATGGTTCAAAAAGGTTAACTTCAAAGTTTCAGGATTTTTGAACCTAATCTACTATTTATATCCTTGAGTCAAGTATCACCACTTGAATTCAAATTCAAACCTGAGTTCAAATTCAACTTGCTCAGTTTTGAAATATGATTGCACCATAAAATTCTCCACATTTTATTTAGTCACTGGGCCAATGTTGACTATTTTTGAAGCTTGTTTGCTAGCTCCATTTGAATTTTGAAAAGAGAAGGAAGAAGAGAGTGGGACCCACATGTCAAACTTATCCTCAGTACTAGGGAAAAGGTGGACCCCACTGGTAACCAACTCAATGGAGAGAGATACTTTACATCTGGACTGAGGTGGATAAGAGGGAAATTGGAGTGGGCCCCACATGTCATTCTTAACCAAAACTCAAGTTTGCTTCTCTCTCTGTCCTTACCACGCGCGCCCTCCTTCCTTATCCTCTCACTCCCGCCCCGCTTCCTCTCCCAAGCCGCACCGCCGCTTGCCCCCGGCTCCTCCCGTCGGCAGTCCACGGCGACTGCGCCTAGCCCGCGCTCGGCAGCCCACGGCGCCACTAGCTCGCGAGCGCTCCACCGCCCCGGCGCTTCGCCTCCCCGCTCGCCTGCCCGCGCCGCACCTCCATCTCGCCGCGGTAGCGCGCCGCCATCCCGCCGCTCGACCCCGCGCCTGCTCTTGCTCGGCCACAGCGCGCGTCGCCTCCCAGCTACGGCCGCGCGACGCCCGACGACGGCGCTGCCCTTTCCCCGCCTCTGCTCCCGACGGCGTCCAGCCCACGGCAACTCGCGTCGCACCTCCTCCACGCCGGCTCGCGCGCCGCCCCACCTCTGCTCCGGCGCCCGAGCAGCACCAGCCGCGCCGCGCCGCTTCCTCGCCTCCCTCCGGCGCGTGTCCACGCGCCGCCGATGCCGCGCTGCTGCGCCCCACGCCCGGAGCCGCACCACCCTGTCGGCCGTCCGTTCGCCGGCGTCCCAGCAGCGCCCGCGCCTTGTCCACGCCTCGGCCGCGCCAGCCGCGTCGAGCGTGCTCCCATGTCCGCGCGGCCGCGGTCGACTCTCCACTGCTCGTCGAGCTGTCGCCTCCCACCGCCGTCCTGATGCTTGCCATCCGCTCCAACACACGCCCTGACCTGCGACATGCCACGCCTGTTCTTTGTCTGCGTGCGCTCGCCGCCCTCGGTACGTCGTCGCGACGTTCCACACCATGGCTGCACCCAACCATCGAAGCGAGTGACCTCTGAGATGTGTGAAGTGCAAGAACACGTTGATGACACAACGGCGACGACAATTGGCTCAAGGTTAGCTCTGATTTGTGCAAAGATTAGATGGGACAGAGCTGCAGCCTAGGTATTCGATGAAATGTTCACAAGGAAAGAACCAACTTCGTTGATGTTCAGAGCTGGTCTTGATGCAGGGGTATGGTGATGTGGCAACTCGACAAGCCCAAGTGCCAAGATACCCTTTGAATGGTGATGAAGCGACGGAAATCTTGTACACACCCAAGATGTTCGGCGAAATGCCTACAAGGTGAGCCTTGCCCTGAAATACCTTGCTTGATGTCACCGACGTCCGTTCGTCGTGATCGCTAAGGTTACTCATATGTCGTCAAGCCGTACGTCCATGTTCCGCGTTAATATCATTTCTATAGGAGTCCCCAAGTTGACCTCCTTTGTCGTTTGTATCACGTCGGCCTGTCCGTACGTGCTCGTGATGCTCCACCATGAGTCGCGTCGACGTCGTTGACCATATGACGTCGTCGTGACGCTCCGAGTCGTTATCGTGTCCTGGCTTCGAGATGAAGGATGCTTGTGATGTGTGTGGTGCTGAAACACCAGCACGACTCGTCGTACAACGGTCGTTTAGCCAAATTAGGGTTTTGTCAAGGCGAGACTCGTCGAGTCCTAGGTGTAGCCTAGATGCTAGATGAAATGCCTTCTAGGTCAAACCGAGTGCATTGGTGACCACCGATGACCTAGGGTAGAATAATGCGAGAACGTCGCGACCAACAAGGAGAACTAGACCAGGGGTAACCTTGGATAAGAGTTCCTTGGTCTTGTCGAGGATGTTCTCTAACCGATCACAGGATTGGTTAACTTGGTGTACCACTTCATCGACGGCAGGTTCGTCGAGTCGCTTATCAACAACCGAGTCGACATCACTAGCCTTAAGACTCACAAGGTGGTGTTCGGGATTCCGCTCACCCCCTTTGACGAGTCTGGGTCGATGTGGACGTGGCTAATCCGATCTTCCCGTGATGGCAAAGCATGACCGTCACGACAAGGTCTCGCATCATGTTCGAGTTCCAGGAGTTCACCGAGCTCATCTGGACAATCTTGCAAAGGACACTGCAATAGTGTCACGTAAGCACTTGAACGATGCTCGAGAAGCTTGCCGTATAAACTACTTTACCTAAAGGTCATTTGAACGTTGTCTCAGTACTCACGTCAGGTTAACAAGGCTCGTTATGATGTCTTAAGTCCAAAGAATGTTGACCTCACTTCACTCCCAAGTGTCGCTAGGGTTTCACCCTGGTTCATCCTTATCAGGACCCTGCGACCACACTTGTCCCGTAATTAGGTTTACTCCTTAATGAGTTTGTGTAACTTCATTGGTCGACTTCTAAGTCACAACCTCTTGTTGCACAGTTCACTCATGCCTTAAGCTTTCAATGCTCCATCTTGATCGCTTAGTCTTCCTTACATCACACAGTCCAGTAATACTTCTTCACCATTCTACCTTATCACTCTTTGTGCGGCATAGCTCCAAGTGTCGAGTGCTAAATTGCGATGTGTCATTACATTGCACCTTTCAGTGCTTATCTCGACACTACTATGCCACCTTGACTCGTAGGTCATCCTTACCCTACCAGTCCAACACTTTCACACCATTCAGCTGTATCGTCCTTGAGTGGCATAGCGTCGAGTGTTGAGTGCCAAGTTGCAATGTGTGCTTACATTGCACCTTTCAATTCACATCTCGATACTACTATGACCACTTGACTTCATCCTTTGTTCATTCACACAACAAAGGCATATCTGTCCTTCCTAGTCGAACTCCTCATTCTTAGAGTTTACACAACCCCGTGGAGTCTTTTCTTAAATTACTTAATTACTTATATGCATATCATGTCGATAGGAACGTGCTGATAGGTGATCGACAAGAAGCTTCACTTGGAGGAGAAGGCCAAGGTGTTTCCACTGAGGTTCCATGGCAGGTCCTTCGGAGGAAGATCAAGCCCTAACAATTGACATTTGTTCAGTCGCAAACTAAGGCAAACCCCGGTTTGCATTTAAGTCGTTTATGAGCTTTTGCTTTATCACTATGATGAATAGTATATGAATTGTGCATTACGTTTAGGGTGAATGATACTCCACTTGCATGACCAAAAATCCCAGGGGTTTATTTGGCACGAGTTACAGTTTGACCTATAGTAACTGCTTTGCTAATGCATAGGAAATCCGGTAGAAGTCGAGTAGTTGGAATCTACTCGCGAGAGATGTATCTCACAGGATTGGTTGAATAGAAAATGGCTTAATATAATGAAATTGAGACCGGGCAGGGAATGGATAGGAAGCGGCGATAATTGAGTCTCGGTCGCATAGCCCTGCCTGTGTCGATTAAGGCCCGTCCGTATGCAGCCCCTTCGGACAAGCTTGAATTGTACCGGCAATATAATGGACATATGGAATCCAATAAACTGATGTAACTTGATAACTGGGATGTTGAGACCCATTAACTCACCATCGATAGGGGTGGGTTGAGGACAGTAAGGTGTAAATCGGTCGGCGGACACATGAGGTGTTCCGTGCGGAGACCTTCTGTTTGCGGAGGTGAGACGGGCTCAGCATTTGAGTTTCTTGTGAAAGGTGGCCATATACGCCTAGTACTGAAGTGTTATGTAGGTACAGGTGTACTCGCTGACACTTCCGAACGACGTATGTGTCGTGTTGTCCGGGTGTGTCCTGATTGCAATCACTGTCCCTCGCAGTAATAGAGTACCACTTGTTCACTGAGCGGTGACGTAGTAAATACTAAAGAAGTCAGAAATTCATATTGTATTGATTTATAAGTATTTTGCAACCTTGTATGATTTAGAGATAGTACAATTAAAAGTTTACAATTTCCCCATACTTTAGCTGTAATAGCACTATGTGCTTTGGGCATGTCATATCATCGGTAAAGCGTTTCTTGTTTGATTGTGGAGCCCATGATGTGCCGTGCTCAGAGAATGTCATTTGCTACTTAAAACTTGATTATAAGGATCCACTTGTAGGCGAGTCATTTATGCTATTCCTTACCTATGTTTAGTGTCCCCTTGCATCTGTCTAGTGAGACGGTTAAGTCTTGCTGAGCCTTATGCTCACGTTTGCGCTTTAACGATTTTTGCAGGTATTAGTTTTATTTCTGCTGTTCAGGTTGTACATGAGACTCGAGGTGTCGAGATAAATCTCATGTGAGCCACGCCGCTGCTGTTTGTTCTTCGTGTTGCTAGTGAGAATCGTCCTAGGGCATGGACGTCTTCTCTCCTGCTTAGTTAGGTGAGATTATGAGTATGTATTTTCCGCTGCGTGTGTACTTCTATTGTACACTCTTTTGTAAACTCTTCTTATTATGAAATGAAAATTTTATATGTTTTGGTATCCTTTTTGTGTGTGCTGTTAGGTGCCGCATCGCACGGTACCACCCAATGAGATCCTCGGATGTGTGGACTCCGGTCCCCACAACAACCAAGTTCGGGAGGAATTGTGGTTGAGTTGATCAGGAGGTTGCGCAGCATGTTTGAATCAAGAACAATGCATATGAAGGTATCGTGGATGTCATTGGAAGATGTTTTCACATGTGCAAGGAGTGCATGGACTTGGCTACATAGTTCCAAGGCGTGATGAAGAGATGTGGACGTAAATAATTGGTCGGAAAGGTCCAACCGACTAGGTTATGGACTCAGGCTGCGGCTGAGTCGGGTTTGACTCAAATATGGAAAGATTTGAGTTGGTTATAATAGGATTTCGTGTGGGTCACGAATTTGAGTTATTTTAGGAATGCGGTATATGTTCCTAAGGTGTTTGGAAGTCTTAAGATTGCTTCTATGTGCGTATAGAAGAGTCCTAAGTAGTTATGGAAAGTTTCGATTCGTGATCGGATTAGGATTGGAGTCCTAATTGAGATTGGGTTGGCCTAAGGGCTGGTTATATAAGCAAGGAAGGCCAGAGCTCGTGGTACACAACTTTGGGGCTGTTCCTCTTGTGTTCTATTGAATAAAATTCGCAGTTTAAAGGAACTTTTGTGCCTTGTTAAGCCGACTTGTTTCAGACAAGTTTTACTCGTCGAGTTTCTGGACAGCACTACTTTTCGTCGGTGGTTTTATCATAACTCGAGTTTTACAGATCCAATTGATGTGATTATATTTGGGTTGTCTTCAAAACTTGATTATCTATCATCTATCAAAATTTCACGGTCATTGGATTTGTGGTTTCTGATCTACACGAGTTTCTTTGCAGCGTTCCAGAACTGTTTTTCCCGGGTAGGACAGATTGACCTTTGTTCAACCTTTTGATTATAACTTGAGTTTCTCTCAACGGATTTGAGTGATTCTTCTTGTGTTTTCTTCTTGAATTGATTCTCTCTGATATATATCACTTTTGTTCCGATGAAACACGTTTAGATCAGTCTCGCACACGATTTCTTTAACAGATCATTTTTCTGCCGAAGGGGTTGGGATTTAATTGTTTCCGCTGCGCAAGATTTTTTAAATCTACCATTCATCCCCCCCCTCTGGTAGCTTTTCACGTGCTCTTCGATCCTACAGGTACCACATAGCACAACATAAAGGAACTCAGAATTCATAACATAAAATCTCATTTTACAAGATTCCATGAATTTTACAATAAAATTGATATACAGCAAAGTCTTCATGATAAACTCTCTCAAACCAAAGGTACAACAGTAGTGGTTGTATCCAGCCCGCAGATAATCCACTCTAGCAACACACAAGTAAAGCAGAGGCGTATTCCCACAAAAATATTTAATATGCAAACGTGAGCACGAAGCTCAGCAAGACTTAACCGTCTCATCTAAACATGAGACTCCACATGTAGAAACTTAAGACATGGGAAGGTAATGTGCATAAAAAGGACACACCTAAGAGTAGATCCTTATTTCAAACTTTTCGCACCAAGTTAATGGTTGGCAAAAGTAAATTTAGTGAGCTCATCCAAGTTGTAATACAATATACATCCTATGAGAAGATTTCATATGAGTCAAATTCAATATGTGGTTCCAATTAACTATGCTCACTACGTCACGACTCGGTGAACAAGTATACTCAATCCATTTCCGCAAGCAGCGATGATTCGAATCAATGACACCCAGATAACACGCCACACACACCTGTCTGGAAAAGGTGATCAACCAATCCCGTTAACATCATGTGTGGCAACCTTTCACAAGACACGCAAACGCCATGCTGATCCCACCTCCGTGGAAACAACAAAAGTTGGCGGGTTATGCCTCGACACCCAGGTTAACATGTTACATTGGTTTACTGGGTCCCATAAACCAGCATGCATCCGGTAGAGTTCAAACATTCTCAGCAGGGCCGCATAGGGTGCAGTCCATGATTGACACACGCAGAACTACTCCCGATCCTATACCTCCTACCCGATCTTATTTCATTTATCTCACGAGTAGGATCCAACCTCTCGACTTCTAACCACATCTCAAGAGCAAGACCCATTACTCAACTTCTAGAATCCAAATTGATCTCTCGTGAGTAGCTTGTGACTACTCGACTTTTGCTAAATCTCACGAGTAGATTTAACTACCCGTCTTCTAACTACATCTCGCGAGTAGCTTGTGGCCACTCGACTTTTACTAGTCTCGCGAGTGGATTTCCACTACACGACTTCTACCGTCAATATTAGCATAGCTCAAACGATAAGAGGGTCACTTAATCTACCCAACAACCCAAGGTCTTTCTAGTCATGCAAGTGGATTATGATCCATAACCTAGACCTAATGCACACGACAATTCTAATCAAGCAAGTGATAAAAAATAAGAATTTTGTAAAGCTTCTTATATGTAAATCGAGGCTTGCCTTTGGCTGCGAACTACACCAATGTTAATGAAGTCAATGTCTTGATCTTGTGTCTGACACCCGGTTTCAAAAATGAACCAAGTGCGACACATATGTGTGGTCAAGATGTTCATCACACATACATGAGTGAATCACAAACGATATACAGAAAATAACCATGTCACAAGAGTAAATAGGTACCTTATTACAATAATCCAATGGTTCACGAATAACAAGTCTCAAATAATTGCAGCGGAAAAATAAACCAAATAGCATGAATTGACGATAGCATGCAACCTAGTACTCCACATGATCCTCATAGTACTCTCGAGCATCACCTGTAACTATTTTAGTGGGGGGATAGCAAGGGTGAGTACATGTTGTACTCACCATGTGTGAGAAAGTATGACATGTAGCTAAAAACAAGGATGATAATAAATGGCTAATTGAAGAAAAGTACAGTTAAATTCATAATTTTGTAAAAGCACCATACTATGTCTAGGTGAGAATACTTCCCATCATATTCCAAGTAAACATCATGATCCATATCCATCATCCTCAATGACCATCATAATTCATTTATAGATTAACATCGATCCATATGCCAATTTCAGACCTTCATAACCATCCATACTCATATAACATAACCCAACTCATAACCATATCTGAACCATCCCAAATGCCAAGTTCAACTCTAATCATGGAAGTTGTCGAGGTGCTCATAACTGGGAGCATAACTATCATGATAGTTTTTTAAAATATGCAGGGTTTGTACCACTTTACCCACATGTTTGTGATATGATCACCTTTCGGTGACTAAGGAACCTCCATAATGCCATCTCACACTTCCGTTGGTGTGTGGACAAGGGATCACAAAAAAACCTTTTCAAAAGGGACTACTAGTATGTACAGACCCACTAAGGTTTCACCAACAGACTTGAATCTCCGTTCTCCCTCCCACTGGCCCCCTCGTGTGTCATAAATATCCCAAGGTGGCCCTCCTCAACCCCCATTCCTGCCATCACCCATTGGTCCATACAGTACCAGCAGCACACTTAATTATTCAGCTATGCCGCGTGCATACTTGGCCTTGTGGTAGTATTGTTGTCCTGGCTTATTCTTGCATGAACCGGTTCTTAGATCTAAGGTAAGCGAAATAACCATATCATCAAACCTAGTCCACAACTCATGCTTGCTTAGATCAGCCCATATCCATGTTGCTTAAGTCATCATTATCATCAATTCACATAGTCCATACATATATTAGTTCATAATGAGTCATTGGGTTATTTCCAATCCAAAATTAAGCAAGGTGAAGCAAAACCGGAAAATATCCTGTCCAACTCTCTACAATATATCCCAAGCAACAAGGATGGTCATACATGTCTAGTAAACATCTATCAGGGGTTCCCCATCAATTTGATACAAGCATGCAGTTTTGTAAACAAAACATTTCAAAATAGGATCAAAATGACCAAGGACACTTGCTTTGCTCCTGCAGCTGGTTTGGATCTAAAGCTTCGAAGTTCTGGTGCTGGAGGTCCTCGTAAACACCTTCTAGAGCGTTACCTTCTATTCCATGCGACAATCATTCAAGACAAACATTACAATCAATAAATGCTTATATAGTACTCAATATGTCATGATATGCATGAACAGTGCAATTATGTGGTAATACATGTTATTAGGTTGCTATTATTGCTTACTATCAAGTTACAATCAAGTTTTACATGTTAGAGCAAGTTTTGAGTTATTTCGGAGAAAGTTGGAAAAGTTTCAGGAATTCCAGAATTGAAGGATCGGACTAGTCAGCACCATGGGCGAGACATGTCTGCTCTGGACCAGAAAGTTCAACGGACACTAGTCCGCACTAGACCGGACAAGTCCGCTACGACTAGGGTTCGGCAAATCTCCAACTGGAGCATGGTTTAAGTTATGTATGGAACCATAATTGAGGTAGAAAAGATAGATATAAGGTATTTACCGTGAGTTCAAGGGTTCACTAGTCAAAGAATAGATGAAACGCGAGAACTCGATGGCTAGACCATCGAAGACAAAGAATTGGCGAAGAAGAATGTTGATGTCGAAGAATTGATGAAGAAGATCGCAACAACGGCGACAATATTGATTGATCCTCCTCTCTTTAATCTTCCTTTTTCTCCCTGTCTCTTCTTGCGGTGAGAGCTCCTTCCTTCTTCAAGAACGGCGGCACACGACATGACAGGGCTAAGGGTTTTCTATCATGGGGCAAAAGGATGAAAGGTGGGTGGTGGGGTGTTTATATAGGAGGAGAGGCTGTAGGGTTGTGGTGGAATCCAAGTATAAGGCGGTGGGAACAAGTAGAGGCCTTGGCGGGGTCCCACTTGGGCCTCTCAGGGGTGAGGCACGGTGTGTTTGGGCCCAATTAAGGAAATTACCCAATAACTCGTCGTGGAGGGAAAATACAATCTGAGTCAAAACCCTACATACTGGACTAGTCCGTAATGAGGCCGAACAAGTCCGTTTGGGGGCATAAAGTTCAACGGAGAAGTCCGGTGTCAAGTCGTACAATTCCGTTCTCGTAAGGAAAGATGATCGGACATGTTCGGTACCAGGCCGAACAAGTCCGGGGTGTGTCCAGTTTCAAATCCGGTCCAAGTTTTTGTGAGTTTCCAGTAGTGATCATTGGACTAGTCTGTATACACAACGGACAAGTCCAGATGGGAATAGAAAAAAAAATCGGATTACTCCATAAATTTAACGGACAAGTCCGGAGATCATCACAAACGTTTTATGAACTAATCCGTAGCAATTAGCGGATAAGTCTGCGAAACAACAGTAGCTAAAATCGGACTAGTTTAGGGTCCAATCCGAACAAGTCCGTACTAAGTGAGGCTAATAATTGATGTTTTGGCTATAAATCATTTTAATATTGTTCCTTTTTGTGTTGCATTATGTTAGACATGTATAAGAATGAATGCAATGCATGATAGATGAAAATGGGGGTGTTACAAACCTACCCTCCTAAAATGAATCTCGCCCTCGAGATCTAACGTAGTACGAAAAATATAGGGAAATTCTCTCTTGAGATCATCTTCACGCTCCCAAGTTGCTTCAGATTTAGTATAATGCTTCCACTGTACTTTGAACCATCGGATCACCTTGCCTCTTGTGACTCTCTCCTTTGTTTCCAAGATTTTGATAGGTTGCTCTACATAAATCAAATCTTCCTCTAACTCCAATTCATCCATTGGTACTTGTTCTCCCGGTACCCTTAAGCTTTTCTTGAGCTGAGAAACATGGAACACATCATGAACATCAGAAAGTCTTGCTGGCATCTCCAATTTATATGCCACTTCTCCACGTTTCTCCAAAATCTTGAATGGTTCAATATAGCGAGGTGCCAACTTGCCTTTGACGTTAAATAGCTTATGACCTCGCATACGTGACACTTTGAGATACACGAAGTCTCCAACTTCAAAAGCCAGATTCCTTCACCGATTATCCGCATAGCCTTTTTGTCTTGATTGAGCAGCCCTTAGGTTCTCACGTATTATTTGAACATGCCTTTCAGCATCTTGTACCACATCAGGTCCAAATATCTTGTTCTCTCTTGTTTCATTCCAAAACAAAGGTGTCCTACACTTCCTCCCGTATAGTGCTTCATAGGGTGACATTTTCAAGATGTCTTGGTAACTATTGTTGTACGAAAATTCAGCATACGACAAGCTTTTGTCCCAGCTGCGTCCATGCTTCAAGGCACAAGCTCTCAACATATCCTCTAATATTTTGTTCGTCCTCTCGATTTGACCATCAGTCTGTGGGTGATATCTGAAGCTGAAATTTAACCTGGTACTCATAGCTTCGTGTAGTTTCCCCCTAAACCTAGAGGTGAATTGACAACCTCGGTTAGAGACTATCCTTTTCGAAACTCCATGCCAACATACAATATTCTCCATATACAACTCGGATAACTGTGTCGTGCTATACTTGGTCTTGATAGAAATAAAATGAGTAGATTTTGTCGACCTATCCACAATAACCCGTATAGAGTCATAACCGCACTGGGTACGTGGTAATCTAACTATGAAGTCCATACCAATTTCTTCTCACTTCCACTCCAGATCTTCAATGGTTGTAATAATCCAGCTGGCCTTTGATGTTCATCCTTCACTCGTTGGCCTGTGTAACATAATGCAACATATTCAGCAATGTCCTTCTTCGTCCCATCCCACCAATAACAAGTTTTCAAGTCCATGTACATCTTTGTACAACCATGATGAATGGAATAAAGTGGGTCATGTGCTCCCTTCAATATCACCTTCGGATATGCTTCACATTAGGCACGACAATTAGTTTCCCAAGCATAGTGTACCATGATCATCTTCATCGAACCTCCATTCTCTCCCTTCTTGGATCCTTTCCTTTACTTCTTATATTTCCCCGTCCTTTGTTTGACCTTCTCGTATTTGTTGTTCCAATGTTGGATTTACTTCCATTATTCCCATTTCATTCTCAAATCCAAGTTGCAACCGTTCAAACTCCTTACATAACTTGGATGGAAACTCTCGAAATATAAGTTAGTGTCTTGCTCCTTTTCTACTCAAGGCATATGCCACTACATTAGCCTTCCCCAGGTGGTAGTTGATTCCCACATCATAATCCTTGAGCTCCAACCATCTTCGTTGCCTCAAATTCAGATCCTTGTGCGTTAGTATGTACTTGAGGCTCTTGTGATCTATGTAAATCTCACATCTATGTCCAAGGATGTAGTGCCTCCAAATCTTCAAAGCATGCACTACAGCTGCAAGTTCGAGATCATGCATAGGATACTTTAGCTCATGTTTCTTCAATTATCTCGATGCATAAGCTACCACTTGACCTTCTTGTGTGAGCACGCACCCAAGTCCCTTCCTTGAGGCATCACAGTAAATATTGAAGCTCTTACTCACGTCTAGCAATATTAGCACTAGTGTGGTTGTGAACCTCCTCTTTAACTCCTCAAAGCTCTCCTAGCAAGCTTGAGTCCATTGGAATGCCTTCCCCTTCATTAACAATTCAGTCATGGGCTTCGCTATTTTGGAGAAATCCTTCATGAATTGGCGGTAGTACCCAGCCATTCCAAGAAGACTCTAAATTTCCTTCACATTCTGTGGTGGCTCCCACTTTAACACATCTCTCACTTTTCACGGGTCGATCCATACTCCTCCTCCAGGGATGATATGGCCCAAAAATTATACTTCCTGTAACCGAAGTTGGCACTTGGTGAATTTGGCATACAACTAATGTTCCCGTAATTTCTTCAATGTAAGCTTCAAGTGCTTCTCATGTTCTCCCTCGCTTCTTGAGTAGATCATAATATCATCGATGAACACCACAATGAACTTATCCAAATACTCCATGAAAACCTTATTCATGAGATACATAAAGTATGCAGGCGCATTCGTCAATCCAAAAGACATAACGGTGTACTCATAGGATCCATACTGTTTCCGAAAAGTCGTTTTAAGTATATCTGATGGTCTAGTCTTCATTTGAAAGTATCCTGATTGCAGGTCAATCTTGGAGAACTACAGGCGCCCTTAATTTGGTCGAACAAATCCTCTACACGGGGCAGCGAGTACTTGTTCTTGATCGTCACCTCGTTGAGAGATCTATAATCCACATACATCCTTTGGGTTCCATCCTTCTTGTCTACGAAGAGCACTGGTGCTCCCCATGGTGACGAGCTTGGGCGTATAGAACCCTACTCTAACTGCTCTTGAATTTGCTTCTTAAGCTCTGTTAACTCCTCAGGAGGCATCCTATACGGCCTCTTAGCTATAGGTGTTGTCCCAGGTATCAAATCAATGGCCAATTTGATGTCACGATCAGGCGCATACCTGACAACTCATCCGGGAACACATCTGGATTCACGAATGATCGGAATACTCTCCATTGTCACACCTTCCACATGACTCTGCATTGCTTTATCTATTGTGGTTTGGGCTGTCTCAACTTTGATGCGAGTGTCGTGCTCGCTTGTCAACAGCACAATCCTCTCGGTGCATTGAATCACTCCATTATACTTGCTCAGTCAGTCCTTTACAAGTATTATATCTATCCATTGGGAATCCAGGACAATGAGATTGCCAAGAAAGTATACCCCCCTTATTTTAATGCTCACTCTCGAACACACTATATTTGTTCTCATCTCTCTAGCAAGAGATTTTACCAACATAGTGTGCTTCATATGAGATATAGGAAGATTATACTTGGCAACATACTTCGATTAAATGAATAAATGGGATGCTCCAGAATCAAATAAAACAATCACGGGGTTAGGGTTGGCAAGGAACATACCAATCACGATGTCATCAGCTTGCTGGGCCTCCTCAGTGGAGACGTGATTCACATTGCCATGAGCAAAGTTTTGTTGTCCATAGTTTCCTTGTGGTGCTCCTCCATTCGGCCATGGGTAGGTTGGCCTTGGCGCATTTTTCATTGGTCCATAGCTTCTTTTGGGACATTGACTTGCAAAGTGCCCTACCTCTCCACATGCATAGCACGTCTTGCTGCCCGTAGCACCAGGAAAACTTGGGTGCAACTGATTTTGAGCATTAACTACCATATTGGGACGTGGTGTAGGTGGCATAGAATAGCGTGGCACTTGCATAGCGGGGCGTTGCTGTTGTGGCTTACTTGGGCGCGGTGGAAAGCAGTGCGGTACATAGGAGCGGATGGGTTGTAATATGGTGCATTTGGTGGTGCATAGCGGGGGCGGACATTGCTTCCTTGCGGCTATCCCTGTTATGGCATCTTCCTCTTGTTATCTTGCTCCATCTCATGAATCTTGTTTTCATCCACAGTAGCCTTTTCCACAAGCTCCTGGAAGTTTGCATAATCACCATTAAGCAGCTGAACTTGAATCTCATTACATAGACCCCTCATGAACAAGTATTGCTTCCGGCTGTCTGTATTAACATCTTTCTGGAGCATAACTTGAGAGTTGAGTGAATTTATTAAGGTACTCACTCACACTCGTCCTTCCTTGCTTGAGGTTTTCAAATTCTTGCCTTTTTAGGATCATGACACCTTAAGGAACATAATGCGAACAGAAACTCTCCTTGAATTCAGCCTATGTGATTCTCTCCTGATTAGCATGGGCATTGCAAAAAAGCTTCCCACCAATCTGCATCTGCTCCAACTAGTTGATGTGAGGCATAAAGGACCTTCTCCTGGTTACTGCACTAGATAATAGCAAGCTTTCTCTCAACAGATTTTAGCCAATCAATAGCTTCCATAGGATCATTGGCTTGAGCAAAAGCGGGTGGCCAGGTCCTCATGAACTCTCCCGGGCTTTTATAAGGTGGTGAGGGCGGCGGTGGAGGTGGTGGTGCAGGCATGTGGGGCTGGTTATGGTTGTTGGCTTGCAGTTGTTATAAGGTTTGCATCATGGTTTGCATGAGCTGATTTTGCATAGCCATCAAGCGCTCAAGGTTGCTGGCTTCAGGTCCAAGGGGGATATTCTGAGGCACCCCATTGTTCTGCTAATCACCATTGGCATTCTTTTGGTTGCGGGTCACCCTCGGCATTTGAGGAAAAAGAGAAGGATATGGAAGAATTTTAGGAAATATATCCAACTATATGCATCAAGGGATATGAAACTAAGCAACTACATATATAAGCCTATATGGAGAGGTGGACAAGTGCCGAACCACCCCACAATCCTCTATTAAGCACACAGGCACACAAGCAATCATCACAAAAATAACAGCACACTAACCAACTTTGACCATTACTAAGTGTTCCTATGTGCTCTAAAGTGTCCATTCTAGCTAGGCTGCGTTGTGAGACCTATGTGTGATGTATACATTGGCTATGACGATAAAAGTTTTGAATACTGCCAAAACACCTTTTTAACAAGGTCTGACTCTAGGTCCGAGTGAAAGTGCATCTAGGACTCCCTTGTGGGTTTTGGATGATTTATGACAAGCAATTGGGATCCTAACCTCTTTGTTGAGATGAGTACAGCTTCTAATAGAAAAATGAGCAAAGTACCAAAAAGAAGGAAGAATGAGGAGCCAAGTGGAAATGAGCTCAAGGAATAAGAATAGTAGATCAATGTGTATGGAGTGTGTTAAGAAAACACATCCCAAGAGCTCAATCACAACTTAACACACACATTGCACAAAGTTACACAGGACAAGACTAGTCCGACTAACACCGGACTAGTCCGATATCCTTTCTGCACGAAATCAGACAAGTCTGATATCTATCGGACTAGTCTGATATCCTTTCTGACTAGGATTGGACTAGTCCTCCCCAGTGCGGACTAGTCCTCAAAACACTTCACAAGTCACACAAAATCGAACAAGTCTGATCACAACCGGACTAGTCTGATATTCTTTCTGATCCAAATCGGACAAGTCCGATGTCTGCACGGACTAGTCCGAAATACCCTCTGATCTGAATCGGACAAGTCCTCCAAGTGCGGACTTGTCATCCTATACACTTAGGGTTTCACATGTTCGGACAAGTCCGATGACTATTAGACTAGTCCGAAGATTTCCAGTAGCGAAATCGGACAAGTCCGTTCCTAGCCGGACTAGTCCGATATTTCAGAAAACTTAGGGTTTGCTACACACAGCACACCGGACTAGTCCGGTGACCACCACGGACTAGTTCGATCTTTCTGAACCCTAACGGTCACTTTTAGAAACCTATATAAATAGAGTTGTATGGCCATATTTTACACTCTCTCGAACCCTAGCGCCGTCACACCTCCCAAGAGACTCAAAAACCACATCTCTCCATGAAATTAAGTGCAACAAATATCAATCCTTTGAGGATTCACTCTAGTTCATTGGAGAGACACATTCAACACCACATTGAGCTCTTGGTTTGATTCTATAACACACTCCTGCGATTTATTTGTGATTTTTTACTGTGTTCTTGGTGGTATTTTGTGTTGTAATCCAAGGGAGCTCTCAACGTGTGAGAAAGCCCCTTGAATTCGGTTATTCACCCCTTTGAGATAAGTGGAATAGGATTGGCTTTCGTGGCGATCCGACGAGGGTAGGGTTGGAGAAGACCCGGTCCTTTTGTGGGCTCCTCAGCGTGGATGTAGGTTGCCTCTGTGGGAACCGAACCACGGGATAAATCTCTTGTGTTCTTTTTGTGCTCATTGCCCTTACTTCATATCAATCTAGGGTTACAAATTGATCTTGATTACTTTACGTTGAAATATCAAGTATAAGCTTGAATTGTGATATAACCTGATTCATAACCTTGTGACACTTTGTTTAATCGTATACTTCCGCTGCATATATTGAAGAACAAAGTTAATCAATCAAACCTAATCAATCTAGTCCGTATACACCGGACTAGTCCGCACTTTACTGGACTAGTCTGATTTCTCTGGTTTTGAACTATTTGTTAAGTGTTGCAGGATCCGACAATTTTCAAAAAGGCCTATTCACCCCCCTCTAGGCCACATTCAATTGGTATCAGAGCAGGTTCTTCAAGAAAGAGACTAATCGCTCAAAGGAGATCATGTCGGGCATGAAGGACACCCACAAGATCAACAACCAAGAGAAGGTTGATGATGAAAAGAACCTCAAGGTGGAAAAGCTCCTCGAAGCCATTCAAGACTTCGAGGACGACGATGAGGAGACGCTGTAGCTAAAGGCGCTCCTAAGAAAGAAGACACTTTCCAAAGGGAAAGTAAAAGTTGAAGAGAAGAAGAAGGGGAGTAGTCACACCGACTACTCCCGATATCCTTTTAACTCTGAGCTTCTCACTTCCAATAGCAATCATTATTTATCTATCCCACTTGGAAAAGCCCCACACTTCGATGGAAGTGATTACTCAATGTGGAGGCAAAATATGAAAATGCATCTAATCTCCCACAATCCAAGTTTGTGGCATATTGTGTGCACAGGGATAGATATCCCGGACGACGACGAAGAGCTCACCCCCAGCCAAGAGCAGGCAATTCACCGAAATGCTCAAGCCACGGTTGTAGTTACCTCTTCACTCAGTCGGGACGAGTTCACCAAGTTGGATAGACTCAAAATTGCAAAGGAGATATGGGACACACTACAAACTGTGCATGAAGGTGACCAACATGTGCGTGAAGCAAAAATCGAGATGATTGAAGGCGAGTTAGGAAGATTCGCAATTGAAGAGGACGAGTCACCCCAAGACATGTACAATCGATTAAAGACACTCGTCAACAAGGTCAGATCATACGGAAGCAATAAATGGAATGACCACGAGGTGGTAAAGCTCATCCTTAAAGCTTTTATGCCTCACAACGTCACACTATGCTCCATGATTAGAGAAAGCCCCGGATACAAAAGGTTGACTCCGAATGAACTGCTTGGAAAGATCATCAATTTCGAGATGATGGAAAAGCAAGTAAAACATGTCAAGGAAATTGCCGATCTCACCCGGCAAAGAAGAAAGGGGTTGCTTTGAAGTCCACTCTCAAGCCACTATCCAAAGAAGCTAGAGAAGCACAACTAGAGGAAGATAGTGACGACGAAAGCAGTGAATTGGATGAAGAAGACATGATATTGTTCATGAAGAAATTCAGGAGAATAATGAAAAAGAGACAAGGTACAAAGTCAAGCGAAGGAAAGTACAAGGAAAGAACGAAGCCAAAGTTGAGGCGGGCATGCTATAATTGTGGTGAATACAACCACTTTATAGTTGATTGCCCATACGAGGAGAACAAGAAGAAGATCAAAGAAGCCAAGCCTCAACCCAAGAAATTCTTCAAGAAGAAGAAACAAGCCGAACAAGCGCACATTGGAAAGGAATGGGACTCAAATGACGAGTCCTCATCATCCGAAGAAGAAGAGATGGCTAGCATAGCCATCGAGAAGACATCCAAGAAGTCTACCCTTTTCCCCACACTTCGCGCATGGAAGGGAGATGGCACTTGCCTTATGGCAAAGGAAGGTAAACGCAAGGTAACCATTAAACCCCCTTCCGTGCATTCCTATTCTAGCAATGATGAACTCAATAGTGATAATGAGGACATGCTTATTGTACTAGATAGGAAAACAACTACTAAAATGAAATTTTTGCTTGATCAACTTGTTGAGAAGGGGAGATTAATACATCATCAAGAGGACATGATCATCTCCCAAAAGAAGGAATATGTCGAACTTGACAAACTTCTAGAACTTGAAAAGGAACGAAGCAAATCACTAGAGCTTGAGTTAGCTTTGAGCAAGGAAACTTGCTTGGAGCTAACTGACTCAAATGCCACAATCAGGGACCATCTTGCTGACCTAATCAAGGTCAACAAGATCCTTGAAGTGCAAGTTGAGTCACTCAAGCTGAGTGAACCGTCCTCCTCTTCGAGTTCACCTTCTCAACTAACTAAAACTCATTTTGCTCATGCTTGCACATGTAAGAAAAGTGACACCAGTTTGAAGGATAAGCCAACTTCTACAAAGGAAAAACATCCTGCCCAAAGTGGCATATTTGACAAGGAGAAGATCAAATATGCACATAGTGCATACTTGGTCAAAAGACCTCCAAATGTCAAATATGGCATTGGTTATTGTTATGGTGAAAAGCAACATGCTAGAAGCCATAAGAATAACAAGGAGAGGATAACCTTTGTGAAAGGAAGGCCCTCTCAAATTGGAAAGTCACAGATTAAGACTGTAACTGCACAGGAACACCGGACTAGTCCGGTCAGTGTTCGGACAAGTCCGGTCCTCCGGACAAGTCCGGCCCCCCAGACTAGTCTTGTACATAAACAACAACAGCTATTGTTTAAAACGTTTGATGCCTCCTATGTGTTAATGAGAAATAATTTTGGCAAGGTTTATGCTCATTATGTTGCGCCACGCCATGGGAACACCAAGTCTCATGTGTGGGTGCCCAAATGTATTGTAACTAACCTCCAAGGACCCAAGCAAGCTTGGGTACCTAAAACCAAGGCATGATTTGTTTTTGCAGGCCTATTCCTCCGGTGGATCTAAATGGGTGCTAGACAGTGGCTGCACCAATCATATGACCGGGGAAAGAAGAATGTTCGTGGAATATGAAGAGAATGAGGACCCAAACGAGGGCATCTACTTTGGAGATAATACTCAAGGAAGGGTGCTCGGTACCGGTAAAATTGCAATATCCTCCAAACACACACTCTCTCATGTTTTACATGTTGAATCTCTAGATTATAACCTGCTGTCCATATCTCAATTATGCGACAAAGGTTATAATTGCTTGTTCACAAACGAGAGTGTGACCGTTTCTAGGAGGAATGATGGTTCTGTTGCATTCAAGGGTATGTTAAAGGGAAAGCTCTATCTTGTTGACTTCAACAAGGATAAAGCTGAACTTGACACATGCTTGAATGCAAAGACCAACATGGGTTGGCTGTGGCATAGACGGCTAGCGCATGTTGGTATGAGGAACCTTCAAAAACTCCTCAAAGGCGATCACATCTGAGGTTTGAAGGATGTTGTATTTGAGAAAGACAGGCCCTGTAGCGCGTGCCAAGCTGGGAAGCAAGTTGGAGCACCTCACCCCGCCAAAAACGTCATGACTACAAAAAGACCACTCGAGCTTCTACACATGGACTTATTTGGTCCACTAGCCTACATAAGCATCGGCGGTAACAAATATGTCTTAGTTTTCGTTGATGATTTTTCTCTCTTCACTTGGTTTTCTTTTTGCATGATAAGTCAGAGACACAAGGAACACTCAAGAAGTTCTTCAAGTGAGCTCAAAACGAATTCTCATTGACAATCAAGAATATTCGAAGCGACAACAGCACGGAGTTCAAGAACACACAAGTGGAGGAGTATCTTGATGAAGAAGGCATAAAGCACGAATTTTCAGTGACGTACTCCCCACAACAAAATGGAGTTGCCGAAACAAAGAATCGAACACTCATAGAGATGGCAAGAACAATGCTCGATGAGTACAAGACGTCGGATCAATTTTGGGCGGAAGCGATTAACACCGCTTGCCACGCCGTAAATCGACTCTACCTTCATCGACTACTCAAGAAGACATCATATGAGCTACTCACCGGTAACAAACTAAATATTTCATATTTTCGAGTTTTCGGTTCTCCATGTTATATCTTAAACAAGAAGCCTAGGACTTCAAAGTTCGAATCGAAGTCCGATGAAGGTTTCCTGCTTGGTTATGATTCGAACACCTACGCCTATAGTGTTTTCAACAAGACCTCCGGACTTGTTGAAGTAGCACGTGACGTAGTGTTTGATGAGACTAATGGATCCCAAAAGGAGCAAGTTGATCCATGTGAACTAGGTAAAGAAGAAGCTCCTTGTGAAGCATTGAAAAGAATGGCTCTAGGTGAGGTTCGACCACAAGAGCCACCTCCACACGTACATGAGGAAGATGAACCACAAGAGGAGACCAACGATCAAGGGGGAGCTTTAACACAAGATCAACCACAAGGATACGAAGATAATCAACAAGTCAACAAAGACGATCACTTAGGTGGAGAAGAAGATGATCATGAAGATATAACTCCTCAAGTGCCACACCCAAGAGTACACCAATGCGTCCAAAGGGATCACCCAATCGACAACATCATCGGTGACATCCAAAAGGGAGTAACCACTATATCTCGCATAGCTAACTTTTGTGAACACTATTCGTTTGTATCCTTTTGAAACCACGTAGGGTTGAAGATGCATTGAAAGATCCGGACTGGGTGGTGGCAATGCAGGAAGAATTAAACAACTTCAAGTGAAACGAGGTGTGGGAACTTGTGGCAAGACCCAATGCAAACATCGTCGGCACCAAGTGGGTCTTCCGCAACAAACAAGATGAACACGGGGTGGTGGCAAGGAACAAGGCACGACTTGTGGCCAAAGGGTATTCACAAGTCGAAGGTTTGGATTTCGATGAGACTTTTGCTCCAGTAGCTAGGCTTGAATCTATTAGAATATTACTTGCATATGCTACTCACCATGATTTCAAGCTGTATCAAATGGATGTGAAAGCGCCTTCCTCAACGGACCAATCAAGGAAGAGGTGTACGTGGAGCAACCACCCGGGTTTGAAGACAAAGAGTTCCCCGACCACGTATTCAAATTGTGTAAGGCTCTCTACGGCCTCAAACAAGCTCCTAGAGCTTGGTATGAGTGTCTTAGAGATTTCTTAATTGAAAATGTCTTTAAGATTGGCAAAGTAGATTATACACTGTTTACAAAGAATTTTGATGATGATCTTTTTATTTGTCAAATTTATGTTGACGATATAATCTTTGGGTCAACTAACCAATCTTTTTGTGAGGAATTTAGTAAAATCATGACAGACAGGTTTGAAATGTCAATGATGGGAGAGTTAAAGTACTTCTTGGGTTTCCAAGTGCGGCAACAGAAGGAAGAGACATTCCTAAGCCAAACCAACTACACGCGGGACATACTCAAGAAGTTTGGCATGGACAAGGCAAAGCCCATAAAAACCCCTATGGCAACGAATGGCCACCTAGACCTCAATGAAGATGGACCTAGCGTCAACCAAAAGGTATATCGCTCCATGATCGGATCTCTACTCTATTTATGTGCATCTAGGCCAGATATTATGTTGAGTGTATGTTTGTGTGCAAGATTTCAAGCCAATCCTAAAAAGGATCTTGAGATATTTAGTTCATACACCCAACCTTGGCCTTTGGTACCCAAAAGGCTCAAAATTCAATCTCATTGGTTACTCCGATGCAGATTATGCCGGGTGCAAAGTAGATAGAAAAAGCACTTCCGGTACATGCCAATTCCTAGGGAGATCCTTAGTTTCTTGGTCCTCCAAAAAACAAAATTCTATTGCCTTATCCACAGCCGAAGCGGAGTATGTTGCAGTCGGGAGTTGTTGTGCACAACTCCTTTGGATGCGACAAACTCTAAGGGACTATGGTTACAATATGAACCATATTCCACTCCTTTGTGACAATGAGAGTGCCATTAAAATTGCCCACAACCCAGTTGAGCACTCCAGAACTAAACACATAGACATAAGACACCACTTTTTGAGAGATCATGCCATGAAAGGAGACATAGCCATTTCACATGTAAACACTCAAAAGCAATTGGCCGACATATTCACCAAGCCACTTGATGAAAAGCGTTTTTGTGAACTCCGAAATGAACTAAATATCCTCGATGCTCGGAGTTTGGCTTGAAATGTTGCATACCTGTATGAATTCTTCAAATATGTTGATTGGATTGTGAAAATCATCTCTCTCATTTTTTCCGAAAAACTATGTCAATTACTAGATCTTGGTGAATTATGATCATTGCTTGATTGTTGTATGCTTACTGATCATATTTATCAAGATTATTTGATGTGTTTTGCCTCTCTTTTCTCTAAATATGTACCTTCAAATATATATGAATGGGCTAAGCAATTCTTGCCTGGTGACCAAGGACTTGTCCGTGTTTGCCCGGACTAGTCCGCCCATGCAGACTAGTCTGTATAGTGCCGGTTAGGCCGGACTAGTCCGATAGACAACGGACTAGTCCGATATAGCCCCTGGAAAAGTTCGGACTAGTTCGGTCTTCTCTGGACTTGTCCGATTTTTCGTGTCCATAACCCTAGCCGCCTCTAAACCCTAATTTCCTCTCTCTTCGTGCTCGAGCTCCCAAGGCGATTCCTTGCTCCCTACACAAAAAAGCTTCGCATTTGGGCAGAAATCAAGCTTGTCCACTTGTGGATTGAAGCTAGCGGACTTGTCCGGCCTTCAACACCCTCATCTCCAAATTTCAAGCAATTTTTCCGGTAATTTTCGTTCAAACCCTAGAAATTCCAAATTTCCTCATTGTTGATCAAATAGCCTAGTATTCCTCGCTACATACATGCTCTCTTATGTATTACGTGTATGCTAAGGTCATTGTGCATTAGAATTCACCATTTGTCCAGTCTCTTAGGTTTTTGAGGATGAACACCGGACTAGTCCGGTCCATGCACGAACAAGTCCGGTCCCCTGGACTAGTCCGTGCCTGTGCACCGGACAAGTCCGATGTTTCTGAACTCAAAACCTAATTCTTCAATTCCTCAATGCAATTCCTTGCTACCCTTTCACACCATTGCCTTGTGTCATTCATTATCATTCATAACACTCATTCTCAGGTTATGTCGAGCTCCGACAATGATGTCTTCGACTTTGAGGCCGAGATGGACCACGAGGTGGCACCTCGGACCTCGACGGGTCTTGGCAAGAAGCGTCAGGAAAGACCCTCCGAGCCAGCTCAGTCTCCTCCATAGGCTCGGAGGAAAGTGCTAGCCAAGAAGCCATCCTCCAAGGTGCCTGCTTCTAGGGCTACCACCTGCGGTGGCCCTAGCGCGGCAAGTGCCCGCCTAGCAAAAGGCAAGGGCAAAGGAATAGCAACAGGTCCGGTTGGCCCGTTGAAACTTCATGCTCCAAGGGAAGGGGTCCGGGACCCCAATGAAGAGAAGTTCCACGAGAAGGGAAGTGACTCGGCGGCCAAGTTCAGAAGCATCGATTGCTATGGCCGACCAAAGCAAGCGGCTGATGGAAGGTTCTAGTGCAACTTCCATGTTGATTTCTACAGATTGGTGTATCTCCCAATGAAGACACCAGTTGTGCGCAGTCAGTGGATTGACTGGGCACATTTTGAGAAGAAGGGTTGCTCACCATTCACTGATGTAGTGAGAGCCATTGAGAAGCATGGACTGAGAGATCTGTTTGCTTTCAGAAATAACTGGAATGATGAAGTGATTGTGCAGTTCTTTGCGACCTGTCACTTCTCTAGTGAGGATGAGGAGAGTGTCACTTGGATGACCCATGGATCCAAGTACAACATTACTCAAGAAGATTTTGCTAACCTGCTTCACCTTGACACCACAAGATTTGATTGCTTGGTCATACACAACATTGGTGTCATTGACAAGGATAGGATGAAGTTTCTATATGAGCCAAACTCAAAGTTCAACCCTCCTTCCACCAAAAACATGAAGCCATTCTTTGTGGTGTTGAACAGAGTGTTAAGGAAGACAATTGCTCCCAAGGATGGAGATGTTGGGAGTGTGCAAGGATACCTCAGGACTCTGATGAGGGTCATAAGCAAGGACCGCCCATTTGATGTGGCAGAATACTTTTGGAATGATATGGTGAACATATCCTGCACTCCCAACAGATCTTGCGGATATGCTCCTTACCAAATGTTTGTGATTGAGAAAGTCACCGGCATTGAGTTTGTGAAAGATGTGGAGCATCTCCCCTTGAGGCCTCAAATGCCTCAAAAGTCGAGTGTGCAGGCTGCTCCCTCACCGGCCTCCAGTCCCGAGGCACCGGCAAGGTCAAGAGAAGATGCTAGGGCTGCCCCTGCTTCTAGTGCAGCCCCTCAAAAAGGTTCAGCAGTGGTATTCTCAAATACCTGGCTGCTATCTTTGCCTCCTGCAAAAAGGCCGAAGTGAAGGCCCATAAGCTCAACAAGAAAAGAAAGGAGGACATGAAGTATATCAAGGCAAATGTGAAGCAAATTTGCCAAAAGCTGGAGATTGAGCCAATTGGGTCTCCAACAATCTCTGAAGACTCAAATTCTGATTTCACCGAGCTCGGGCCCTTAACCCCCTCCGAGCTTGCCTACTTTGGCGTTGGGGGCTCGAGTACCTCCGCACCTCCTCCTCCTCATCATCATCAAGCTGAAGATGAAGATGATGAAGACGACAATGAGAGGACCGACAGCGAAGAGTGAAGACCCTAGGACCCTCCTCTCCTTCTTTTTGGTGTCTTGATGCCAAAGGGGGAGAGATTGAGGGGGAGTCTTAGTCTTAGCTGCAGTTTGCGAGGAGAGAGCTCTATGCTTTGTTTTTTAACTCTTTTGTGGCTTGTAATGTTTTCACAATGATCTTATGTTAATTATGGTTCTGTGATGCAATGATTTGATCCTTTGAGTAGTATTTATAAAAACTGTGATTTTGCTCTAGAATGACATATATGCTTGCTATTGGGTAACTAATGTCAATTATGCCATTCTCAATGTTTCAGTGCACTTAGTTATGTATCCCACCATAAAGAATGCACATATGGACTATGCTTTCACTACTTGATGTATTTTGGACTCATATGTGCATGCTTTATGAAAATCTCAATTTTTATCATATTTTGTGAAATCTTAATTGGTTGTCATCAATCACCAAAAAGGGGGAGATTAAAAGTGCATCTAGGACTCCCTTGTGGGTTTTGGATGATTTATGACAAGCAATTGGGATCCTAACCTCTTTGTTGAGATGAGGGAAGGTTCTAATAGAAAAATGAGCAAAGTACCAAGAAGAAAGAAGAATGAGGAGCCAAGTGGAAATGAGCTCAAGGAAGAAGAATAGTAGATCATTGTGTATGGAGTGTGTTAAGAAAACACATCCCAAGAGCTCAATCACAACTTAGCACACACATTGCACAAAGTTATACAGGACAGGACTAGTCCGACTAACACTGGACTAGTCCGATATCCTTTCTGCACGAAATTGGACAAGTACGATATCTATCGGACAAGTCCGATATCCTTTATGACTAGAATTGGACTAGTCCTCCCCAGTGCGGACTAGTCCTCAAAACACTTCACAAGTCACACAAAATCGGACAAGAAAATCGGACAAGTCCGATCACAAACGGTCTAGTCCGCTATTCTTTCTGATCCAAATCGGACAAGTCCGATGTCTGCACGGACTAGTCCGAAATACCCTCTGATCTGAATCAGACAAGTCCTCCAAGTGCGGACTTCTCATCCTATACACTTAGGGTTTCACATATCCGGACAAGTCCGATGACTATCGGACTAGTCCGAAGATTTCCAGTAGCGAAATCGGACAAGTCCATTCCTAGCCGGACTAGTCTGATATTTCGGAAAACTTAGGGTTTGCTACACACAGCACACCAGACTAGTTCAGTGACCACCACAGACTAGTCCGATCTTTCTGAACCCTAACGGTCACTTTTAGAAACCCATATAAATAGAGTTGTACGGCCATATTTTACACTCTCTCGAACCCTAGCGCCGTCACACCTCCCAAGAGACTCAAAAACCACATCTCTCCACGAAATTAAGTGCAACAAAGTTCAATCCTTTGAGGATTCACTCTAGTTCATTGGAGAGACACATTCAACACCACATTGAGCTCTTGGTTTGATTCTCTAACACACTCCTGCGATTTATTTGTAATTTTTGAGTGTGTTCTTGGTGGTATTTTGTGTTGTAATCCAAGAGAGCTCTCAACGTGTGAGAAAGCCCCTTGAATTCGGTTATTCACCCCTTTGAGATAAGTGGAAGAGGATTGGCCTTTGTGGCGATCCAACGAGGGTAGGGTTGGAGAAGACCCGGTCCTTTTGTGGGCTCCTCAACGTGGATGTAGGTTGCCTCTGTGGGAACCGAACTATGGGATAAATCTCTTGTGTTCTTTTTGTGCTCATTGTCCTTACTTCATATCAATCTAGGGTTACAAATTGATCTTGATTACTTTATGTTGAAATATCAAGTATAAGCTTGAATTGTGATATAACCTGATTCATAACCTTGTGACACTTTGTTTAATCGTATACTTCCGCTGCATATATTGAAGAACAAAGTTAATCGATCAAACCTAATCAATCTAGTCCACACTTTACCGGACTAGTCCGATTTCTCTGGTTTTGAACTGTTTGTTAAGTGTTGCAAGATCCGACAATTTTCAAAAAGGCCTATTCACCCCCCCCCCCTCTAGGCCACATTCACCGAGCTCCAGCAAGGTCTAACAATAGGTTCGACTTGTTTTGGGTAGCTCCTGGAAGGTCCAACAATAGGTCTGACTTATTTTGGCTAGGTTCGAATTGCTTTGGCTAGGTTCGACTTCTTTGTCTAGGTGTGACTTGTTTTCGCTACGTCCAACATCTTTGTCTAGGTCTGACTTGCTATGGCTAGGTAGCATCGGTAAGCTCCAGCGCTAGGTCTGACTAGCTTTGGTTAGCTCTGGTGCTAGGTCCTGCTAGCTTTGGTAAGCTCTGATTCAAGGTTCGGTTAGCTTTGGCAAGATCCGGTGCTAGATTGCAATGGTTCTGCTTTTACTTTGATTTGATTCGAACTTGCTTTACATCTATGGAAAGTTTGCTTATTATTATTTTACTAATTTTTTGGTGTGTTTTGGTGGTTATGGTTGATACCTTTTTGCCAAGGTTTGCAACATGCTTATGTGAGGTGCTCACGTAAGGTGTTGTGGTTTCGGAACAAACGAGAGTCGGACTTGTGCTCGGAAGTATTGGTTGTTTGTTCATGTGCAGGTGTTGCTTGAGTTCAAGACATGGCTGATGACAGGATATATTGAACTAGTCTTAGGGAGAAGATGAGGTTCAACAACCAATTTCGGGAGAAATTGTGGTTGAGTTGATCGGGAGGTCACGCAACATGTTTGAATCAAGAACAATGCATATGAATGCATCGTGGATGTCGTTGGAAGGTGTTTGCACGTGTGCAAGGAGTGCATGGACGTGGCTGCGTGGTTCCGAGGTGTGATGAAGAGATGTGGACATAAAAAATTGGTCAAAAAGGTCCAACCGACTAGGTTACGGACTAAGGCTACAACTGAGTCGGGTTTGACTCAAATATGGAATGATTTGAGTTGGTTATGATAGGCTTTCGTGTGGATCACGAAGTTGGGTTTTTTTAGGAATGTGGGATACGTTCCAAAGGTGTTTGGAAGTCTTAAGATTGCTTCTATCTACGTATGAAAGAGTCTTGAGCAAATATAGAAAGTTTGGTTGAATCTGAGTAGGATTTGAGTCCTAGTTAGGATTGGATTGGCCTAAGGGCTGGTTATATAAGCAAGAGAGTCCAGAGCTCGTGGTGCACGACTTTGGGGATGTTCCTTTGGAGTTTTGATCAATAAAATTCGTATTCTAAAGGAGCTTTTGTGCCTTGTACATCCGACTTGTTTTTGTCAAGTCTTTCTCGTCGACTTTCTGCACAGCACTACCTTGCTTCGGTGATTTTATCATAACTTGAATTTTAAAGATCCAATCAACGTGATTATTTTTGGGTTGTCTTCACAACTTGATTATATATCATCTATGAAAATTTCACGGTCATTGGATTTGTTGTTTTTTATCTACACGAGTTTCATTGCAGTGTTGCAAATCTAGTTTCTCTCGGATAGAACAGATTGACCTTCGTTCAGTTGTGTCTTCGTGACTTGATCCTCTATAATATATACCACTTTTGTCACAGTTGAACATGTTTAGATTAGTCACACACACGATTTCCTTAATAGATCAATTTTCTACTGAGGGGTTTTTGTTGCTTCTGCTGAAAAAGTTGTAATCTACCATTCACCCCCCCCCCCTCTGGTAGCTTTTAACGTGCTCTTCAATCCTACAATGGTATCAGAGCTACGGTGCTCTAATCTTTGTGATTTGCATGTATTTTTGACTAATCATCATGGATAAATACTCCGCAAAACCATGTGTCTTCAGTGGTATTGATTTTCAGGTATGGAAGGCACGTATGGAAGATTTCATCCAGACACAAGGCTTTGCAATATGGGAAAATGTGTACAAGCCTTACGACGTGCCATCAAACGATCAAGTCACGACTATAAACATGAGATATGTTGACAACAACAACAAGGCTCGCAACTTGATCATAAAAGGATTAACTCAAAGTGACTTGGATCGTGTTACTCACCTCCGATCTGCATATGATGTGTGGAAAGCACTCTGCAACTACCACGAAGGATCCAACACGATCAAGGAGGTAAGGCAAGACATGTTCAAAAAGGAGTACATGCGCTTTGAAATGCAATCAGGTGAGTGCATCGACGATCTCTTTGCTCGCTTTAACAAAATTCTCATCAACTTGCATAGCGTCAATGTTAATTTTTTAGATGCTAAGAATGCTAGGGAATTACTAAGTGCATTAGACATGTCAATTTGGCAAATGAAAGTGGCATCTATTTGTGAATCTACAGTCATGAGTACACTTACTTTTGATGTTATATATTCTAGATTGAAAACTCATGAAATTGACATAATCTCACGTAAGAACCCCAACAAGTCTCCTGCATTTGTTTTTGAACGTGACATGCCTAGCTCCGGCCAAACTTCATCTTGTGCTTTGTTGTCCTCTCTAACCCTTGAACAGATTGAAAAGTTTCTAGAGGAAGAACTTGCACTCATCTCTACTCGTTTCTCAAAAGTATTTCAAAATGTGAAAACTAGAAGGAGATCTTAACGATGCTTTGAATGTGGTAAAACAGGACATTTTTGCATGGATTGCCCTAACCTTTCAGGTGCTACTTCCCATGATGAAAAGCAAACAAGTACGAAGCACTCCTCTGCAAACAACAACAAGAAAAATAAGGGTTTTATAGGACGCCAATTGGTGAATAGTTTTATCTCCGCACTTCAAAAACTTGGCTCGAGCGATGTGGACATCGGAAGTGCATATGAAGATGATTTGGCAAACTTGTGTTTCATGGCCGGCAAGTCAAGATCAAGTATGGAGAAGGCAGAACAAAACAGCGATAATGAAGAGGTATGTCCTACTTGCAATGAAATGTGTGATGCTATTTCTCCTGCCACTGTTATAGTCAAAAAAGGACAAAAAGCTTTGGGACAATGCTTTTAAAATTGAGTCACTAGAATCTGAAATTAATCATTTGAAATCTTTGATTCCTAGTGATGATTCTTGTTCCTCATGTGATTTAATATATGAATAGTTGTCCTCTCTAAGAAGTGCACACACCTCCACACTTGATAAACTTGAGTTCGAAATTGAAATGAAGAAAGAGCTTGCTGCACATAATGATAGAATCTTGAAAGATGCTAGATGTTCTATAATTGATTTGCATTGTTCTACTTGTGATGATCTTGATAAGAAACTACAAGATGCTATGTAAGAAATTTCTATATTGAACAATGATTTATGTTCTCATGAAGTTAAATATTATTCCAATTGCAAACTAAAAGGAAAAACTTTATGTGAAAACTGCCTAGACTTGTCTAAGAAACTTGATGATATGAATAGGACACTAGAGTGTTTTTGTAATGGGAATAAAAATCTAAACTTGCTGCTGAATTCTTCCAAGTCTTGCAATGATAAAACTGGTGTAAGTTTTGATTCTCATGCTCATGCTAAGGCACATCCACCTAAAATTGTAAAGTCATTAGGAAGTGCTTCGATTCAAACAGTTTCTAAACAAAAAGAAGTGGTTTTCAAATCAGCAGGAGTGTTGTCTCATTCGGTTTCAAATAAAATGTTGCTTGCTCATCTAGACATGAACACCAAGTTAAATTTCATTGTACCTACTGTGGTAGAGATGGTCATGTCATAGATTTTTGTTATAGACTAGCTAAACAATAGAAAATGGAAAGAATGATTGCTAGATCTAATAACTTTCATGCAAAATTTGCTTCACATGCTAAACCGAATGATAGGAACATGCAACCTGCTGTAATGAGTCAAAAACATGGAAAGTTTGCTCCCAAACCTACCGTTTTTCATGCTACACATGTAACACCTTGTAGGTCAGTAGTTGGGTACAAAAATCCTCAAGCTTTGTCTCATAAACCTGTTGTTTTATCTCAGCTTTCGTGTGTTATTCCTGCTAGACATTGTGTGACTCAGTACTGGATTCCTAAATGCCTTTTGACTAACCCCAGTATTGAGTCATCGACGTATTGTGCTTCTATGTAAATTACACACTTGAGGAAGGAGAACATTTGGATTGTGGATTCAGGTTGCTCACGCCACATGACCGGTAACAAAGAATGGCCCCCCTCCATCTCTTTTGTGTAACGTGTAGAGAATGTTACTTTTGCTGATAATTTTTCAACTCCTATAGTTGTTAAGGGTTCGGTTAGAGTAAATGATCACTACACTTTGAAGTATGTGGCACTTGTCAAAAATTTGAAATACAACTTGCTTTCTGTTTCACATTTGCTAGATGAAAATCTGGAAATTATTTTAATAAAAATTGCTGCAAAGTTGTAGGTACAAATAGTGAGCTTATTTTTAAGATGTCTTGATTTGGAAGAGTTTTTTAAGCTGATTTGATATGTCTTCTTCTAAGGATAGGTGTCTAGTTGCTAATGATTCAAAAGTCTTATATTTTTGGCATCATAGACTTAGTCACGTAGGCTTTGATCATCTCACGCGTGTTAGTGCTCTTGATCGCATACGTGAGCTGCCTAAGCTTAAAAAGGACAAAGAAATTGTGTGCTCTTCTTGTAGACATGCTAAGATGGTTGTAGGTTCACATGATCCTCTCACAATGACCATGACAACTGAATCGGGTGAACTTTTGCATCTTGACGCCGTATGACCTTCACGTGTTCAATCCTTCGGAGGTAAATGGTATGTTCTTGTGATTGTTGATGACTATTCTAGATACTCTTGGGTTTATTTTATGGCATATAAGAATGAAGCCTTTAGTCACTTTAGAATTTATTTCTTAGATTATCACTTGATCACCCAGGATATTTCAGAGGAATTAGAAGTGATAATGGAACCGAATTTAAAAATCAACCCTTTGATCATTTTTGTGTTGAAAAAAGAATAGATCATCAATTCTCTTCACCATATGTACCTCAACAAAACGGTGTTGTAGAGAGAAAGAATAGAACCTTAGTTGACATGGCTAGGACTACACTTGATGAATATCAAACTCCTAGAAAGTTTTGTGCAGATGCAATTGCAACCGCTTGTTATGTTTCAAATCATTTTTTTGCGTGCTAAGCTAGGCAAAACACCATATGAGCTTCGGTTTGGACATAGGCTTAGTGTCACACACATTAGGATTTTTTGTTGCAAATGATTTGTTAAGAAACATGGTAATCTTGATAAATTTGAAGCTAGGTCTGTTGATGGCATCTTTCTTGGTTATCCATCTCATACTAGAGGCTATCATGTGCTTTTACTTGACACTAACAAAATGGTGGAGAGTTGTGGGGCTTCTTTTCATGAAGCTAGCCCAGGTACTAGCTCAAATATTGCAGGTCTAGATCCATATCCGCAGGGGGAGAGTATTTTCGTTGAAGATGAGGAAGAACTGGTGCTGCTGCCCAAAAATTCAGCAGCTCCTGATTTTGATTCACAACCAGCACCGATGAACACTATTGCTGGTCTAGATCGTCCTCAAGTCACAAGCTCATCGATTTGTGTTGAACATGAAGAAGTAGAAGAAGCTTGTGAAATGTATACTACCCTCCGAGTCTTCAAAAGTCATCCTCCACAACAAATCATTGGAAGCTTGCACGAACCAGTCACATGGTCCAAGTTTTGCGATCCAAACTCTCACGCTCATTCTGCTGTTGTTGCTTCTTTTGAACCCAAAGATATATCACATGCACTCACTAATGAATATTGGATTATTTCCATACAAGAAGAGTTAGATAATTTTGAAATAAATCATGTTTGGAAAATTATATCTCCACCTCAAGGTCACACTTTAATTGGAACTAAATGGGTGTTTAAAAGTAAACAAAGTGAGGATGGGGTTGTGGTTAGTAATAAGGCTAGGTTGGTTGCTCAAGGTTTCACACAAATTGAAGGTCTAGATTTTGTTGAAACTTTTGCTCTTGTTGCTAGATTAGAAGCCATAAGAATTTTGTTAAGATTTTGCTACATCTAAAGGTTTCAAGTTATATCAAATGGATGTTAAAAGTGCTTTTCTTAATGCCTACATAGAGAGGAGGTTTATGTCAAGCAACAACCAGGTTTTGAAAATTCAGATTTTCCTAATCATGTTTACAAACTGTCCACAGCCGTGTACGGTGTCAAACAAGCCCCTAGAGCATGGTATGATAGGTTAAAACATTCTTACTTGAAAAGGGGTTTACCATGGGCAAGGTTGATAAAACTCTTTTTATGCTTAAGCATGGCAATGAATCATTATTCGTTCAAGTGTATGTGGACGATATTAGCTTTGGTTGTGCTTCTCATAATCTTGTGTCCAAGTTTTCAGCTATGATGAGTTCAGAATTTGAGATGAGTATGATGGGAGAATTCACGTACTTTTTGGGGTTGCAAATCAAGCAAACCAAGGAGGGTACTTTTGGGCATCAAACGAAGTATACAAGAGACCTTCTTAAGTGCTTCAACATGGACAAAATCAAGCCTCTTCGGACACCAATGGGTACAACAACAACACTTGAACTTGATGAAGATGGTGACCCGGTCGATCAAAAAGAATATAGAAGCATGATTGGATCACTTTTGTACCTCACAACATCGAGATCGGACATACAATTCAGCGTATGTCTTTGTGCACGGTTTCAAGCTTCCCCACGTACTTCACATCGTCAAGCCGTCAAGAGAATTCTCAGATACTTACATGGAACTCAAGAATTTGGCATTTTTCTTCCTTCTTCTTTAACTGTTACTTTGAAAGCTTTTTCGGGTGCTGATTTTAGAGGTTGTAGGATTGATTGGAAAAGTACTTCAGGTGCATGTCATTTTCTTGGTAATTTACTTGTTGCTTGTTCCTCTAGAAACAAAGCTCAGTTGCACAATCCATAGCGCAATCTGAATATGTAGTTGCTGCTAGCACTCTCATAAATTCTTTGGATTGTTCAAACTCTTAAGGACTATGGGGTTGATCTAGATAGTGTTCCATTGTTTTGTGATAACACTAGTGCGATTTGCATTGCTAAAAACCCCGTGGAACATTCTACAACAAAGCACGTTCATATTAGGTATCACTTTCTCCATGATAATGTTGAAAAAAGAAACATTGTGCTTCACCATGTGGGTATCAAACAATAATTGGCTGACATTTTTACAAAACCTATGTATTTCACTCGTTTTTGTTTCATTCCTAGTGAAATAGTGGTTATGCATCCTCATGGCTTAAATTGAGTGGGAGTTTTAAAACTTGGGAAGTCTGTGTGTGAATCTAAAATTAAAATAATATGAGCATAATATTTCATACATATATGACTTTGTGATTCCTTTTTCATGCTGAAAGTTCTTACTACATTACTCATGTTATACATTTTGTAGTTTTTGCCATGACTTGTAACTGGAATAATTACTTACAATAAATCTGGTCATGATCGAACTTTCTTGCTGTTTTGAACTTGATGCATGATCACAAGTGCTTTTAATCGTGAAAAATTAATCAATCAACTATTCTCATGTTGAGCCTTTATGATCAAATATAAATTGAGAAAAGATCAAGAGAATATGCATGCATCGCACTTCTTCTTTTGAGGTGGCTTATCATTGCACTTAGATATGAACTTGAAAGAAGTTGTGTATGACTAAAACCATGTCCTTAAGCTTCTGATTGTCAAATAACATAGGCTTGGCTTGGTTGGTTAGAATAAGGCTGATGTTGCATATAATCTCTTACAAATGTTATATGATCAAAATTCGTGCTTTAAATGATAATGAGATATAATAAAAATGCAGCAACAAGTGTCATGCTTTCAAGTTTTGAAAAAGTTAAGTTTGTGAGATTCTTGCTTAAATTGAAAATTACATTTGATCTCTAGCACGGCTTACAATACTTTATGTATTTTATTGATGTGATAGTGTAAGTTACTTGATAGTATGACTTAGATAAGCTTTGTTTTATATGTATGTGTTACAATATGCTCATAATAATTGAAATTTCTCTTTTGAACCTTGTTGAATACATTGTCAAGGGCGGGGGGGGGGGGGGGGGGGTTGATCACGCATTGCACACATTCACAAGTGTTTTGGCACGATTCTTCTAAGGGGGAAATTTTTGTTTTTCTTCTCATTTTATTTCTGATTTACAAAGGGGGAGAAATAAGTATAGCAGGAGAAATATTTGTTTGAAATTTCTTTCTTTCTCATTTGATTGTTTTCAAAACTTTTCATAAGCCAATGTTCAGATTTTAAGTGGTGTTGCCAATGCATTCATCAAGGGGGAGATCGTGAGACCTATGTATGTTGAATACATTGGCTATGATGATAAAAGTTTTGAATACTGCCAAAACACCCTTTTAACAAGGTCTGACTCTAGGTCCAAGCTCCAGCAAGGTCCGATAATAGGTCTGACTTGTTTTGGGTAGCTCCTGCAAGGTTCGACAATATGTCTGACTTATTTTGGTTGGTTCCGACTTGCTTTGGCTAGGTCCGACTTCTTTTTTAGGTTCGACTTGTTTTGGCTAGGTCCAACTTCTTTGTCTAGGTCTGACTTGCTATGGATAGGTCTGACATGTCTTTCCTAGCTCCGACGCTAGGTTCTACTAGCTTTGGTAATCTCCGACGCTAGGTCCGACTAGCTTTGGTTAGCTCCAGCGCCAGGTCCTGCTAGCTTTGGTAAGATCCGATTCAAGGTCCGGTTAGCTTTGGCAAGGTCCGGTGCTAGATTGCAATGGTTCCGCTTTTACTTTGAATTGATTCGAACTTGCTTTACATATATAGAAAGTTTGCTTAGTATTCTTTTTCTATGTTTTTGGTGTGTTTTGGTGGTTATGGTTGATACCTTTTTGCTATGGTTTGGAACATGCTTATGTGAGGTGATCACGTAAGGTGTTGCGGTTTTAGAAATAACGAGAGTCAAATCGAGGACTTGTGCTCGGACGTATTGGTTGTTTGTTCTTGTGCAAGTGTTGCTTGAATTCAATACATGGTTGGTGACGGGATCCATTGAACTAGTCTTAGTGAGAAGATGAGGTTCAACAACCATTCTCGGGAGGAATTGTGGTTGAGTTCATCGGGAGGTTGCACAACATGTTTGAATCAAGAACAATGCATATGAAGGTATCGTGGACGTCGTTGGAAGTTGTTTGCATGTGTGCAAGGAGTGCATGTACGTGGCTACATGGTTCTCGAGGAGTGATGAAGAGATGCAAATGTAAAAAATTGGTTGGAAAGGTCCAACCGACTAGGTTATGGACTCAGGTTGCGGCTGAGTCGGGTTTGACTCAAATATGGAAAGATTTGTGCTGGTTATGATAAAATTTCGTGTGGGTCACAAAGTTGGGTTGTTTTTGGAATGTGGAATACATTCCTAAGATGTTTGGAAGTCTTAAGATTGCTTCTCTCTGCGTATAGAAGAGTCTTGAGCAGATATGGAAAGTTTCGGTTGAATCTGAGTATGATTTGAGTTCTAGTTAGGATTAAGTTGGCCTAAGGGCTGGTTATATAAGCAAGGGAGGCCATAGCTTGTGGTGCACGACTTTGGGGATGTTCCTTTGGACATTTGACCAATAAAATTCATAGTCTAAAGGTGCTTTTGTGCCTTGTTCGTCCGACTTGTTTTCGTTAAGTCTTTCTCGTCGAGTTTCTGCATAGCACTACCTTGTTTTGGTGGTTTTATCATAACTCGAGTTTTGTAGATCCAATCGACGTGATTTTTATTGGGTTGTCTTCAAAACTTGATTATCTGTCACCTGTCAAAATTTCACGGTCATTGGATTTGTGGTTTTGGATCTACACGAGTTTCATTGCAGTGTTGCAGATCTGGTTTCTCTCAGGTAGAACATATTGACCTTCATTCAATCTTTCGATCGTAACTTGAAATTTTCTAGACGGATTTCAGTGATTCTTGTTGTCGTGTCTTTGTGACTTGATCCTATATAATATCTACCACTTTTGTCACAGTTGAAAATGTTTAGATTAGTCGCACACACAATTTCTTTAACAGATCAATTTTTTGCCGAGGGATTTTTGTTGCTTCCATTGAAAAAGTTGTAATCTACCATTCACCCCCCCCCCCTCTGGTAGCTTTTCACGTGCTCTTCGATCCTACATGCGTCCTATATTCAATGCGGATCCGATACCAATTTGTGACACCCGGTTCCGAAAATGAACCAAGTGCGATGCATATGTGTTCCCATGAAGTTCATCACACATACACGAGTGCATCACAAACGATATATAGAAAATAACCACATCACAAGAGTAAATAGGTAGCTTATTACAATAATCCAATGGTTCACGAATTACAAGTCCCTAATAATTGCAACAGAAAAAAATAAATTGTACGACTCCACTCCACAGGCAATTGGCGATAGTAGGCAACCTAGTACTCCACATGATCCTCATTGTACTCGCAAGCATCATCTGTAACCGTTTTAGTGGGGGAATAGCAAGGGTAAGTACATGTCGTACTCAACAAGTGTGGAAAATTATGACATGTAGCTAAAAACAAGGATAATAATAAATGGCTAATTGCACAAAAGTACAGTGAAATTCAAAATTTTGTAAAAACAGCCTACAATGTCTAGGTGAGAATAATTTCCATCATATCCCAAGTAAACATCATAATCCATATCCATCATCCTCAATGACCATCATAATTCATTTATAGATTAACATCAATCCATATGCCAATTTCAGACCTTCATAACCATCCATACTCATAACATAACCCAACTCATAACCATATCTGAACCATCTCAAATGCCAAGTCGAACTCTAATCATGGAAGTTGTCGAGGTCCTCATAACCGGGAGCATAGCTATCATGATAGTTTTTTACACGCTGCAGGGTTTGTACCACTTTACCCACATGTTTGTGATATGATCACCTTTCGGTGACTAAGGAACCCCCATAATGCCGTCTCACACTTATGTTGGTGTGTTGCCAAGAGATCACAAAATAGCCTTTCAAAAGGGACTACTAGTATGTACGCACCCACTAAGGTTTCACCGATAGGCTTGAGTCTAAATTCTCCCACCCACTGGCCCCCTCATGTGGCATAAAAAACCCAAGGTGGCCCTCCTCGACTCCCATTGCTTCCATCACCCATTAGTCCATACAGTACCAGCAGCACACTTAATTATTCAGCTACGCCGCGTGTATACTTGGCCTTGTGTTGGCATTGTTGTCCTGGCTTATTCTTGCATGAACCGGTTCTTTGATCTAAGGCAAGCGAAACCACCATATTCCAAACCATTCCACAAACCATGCTTTCTTATATCACCCCAGTTCTATGTTACTTAAGTCATCATTATTATCAATTCACATAGTCCATACGTATATTAGTTCATAATGAGTCATTGGGTTATTTCCAATCCCAAAGCAAAGCAAAGCAAAACCGAAAAATACCCTTTCCGACTCTCTACAATATATCCCAAGTGACAAGGGTGGTCATACAAGTCTAATAAACATCTATCATGGGTTCCCCATCAATTTGACACAAGCATGCAATTTTGTAAACAAAACATTTCAAAACACAATCAAAATAATCAAGGACACTTGCTTTGCTCTTGCGGCTGGTTTGGATCAAAAGCTTCGAAGTTATGGTGCTGGAGGTCCTCATAAGCACCTTCTAGAGCATTACATTCTATTCCGCGCGACAATCATGCAAATAAACATTATAATCAACAAATGCTCATATAGTACTCAATATATCATGATATGCATGAACAATGCAATTATGTGATAATACATATTATTAGGTTGCTATTATTGCTTACTAACTAGTTACAATTAAGTTGTACATGTTAGAGCAAGTTTCAAGTCATTTCGGAGAAAGTTGGAAAAGTTCCACGAATTCCAGAATTGAAGGACCAGACTGATCGGACATGTCTGCTCTGGACTAGAAAGTTCAAAGGACTAGTCCGCACTAGACCGAACAGGTCCACTACGACTAGGGTTTGGCAAATCTCCAACTAGAGCGTGGTTTGAGTTAAGTATGAAACCATAATTGACGTAGGAAAGATGGATCTATGGTTTTTTACCGTGAATTCAAAAGTTCACTAGTTGAAGAATAGATGAAACGCAAGAACTCGACGGCTAGATCGACGAATACGACGAATTGGCGAAGAAGAATATTGACGTCGAAGAATTGATGAAGAAGATCGCAACAGCAGCGAAGATCTTGATTGATCCTCCTCTCCTTCCTCTTCCTTCTTCTCCCTATCCCTCCTGGCGGAGAGGGCTCCTTCCTTCTTCAAGAACCGCGACACACAGCGTGACAGGGCTAAGGGTTTCCTATTGTGGGGAAAGAGGATGAAAGGTGGGCAGTGGGGTGTTTATATAGGAGGAGAGGTGGTTGGGTTGTGGTGGAATCCAAGTATAAGGCGGTAGGAACAAGTAGAGGCCTTTGTGGGGCCCCACTTGGGCCTCTCAGGGTGAGGAATGATATTTTTGGGCCCAGTTAAGGCAATTACCCAATAACTCATCATGGAGAGAAAATAGAATACGAGTTGAAACCCTACATACCGGACAAGTCCGTAATGAAGCCTGACAAGTCCGTTTGGGAGCAGAAAGTTCAACGGAGAAGTTCGCAGTCAAGAAGGACAATTCCGTTCTTGAATGGAAAGTTGATCGGACAAGTCCGGTACTAGGTCGAACAAGTCTGCTATGTGTCCAGTTTCAAATTTGGACCAAATTTTTGGGAGTTTCCAGTAGCGATGATCATAGTCTGTATGCACAACGGACATGTCCGGACGGGAATAGAAACAAAGCCGGATTAGTCCGTAAATTTAATGGA
Source organism: Tuctoria greenei (assembly GCA_036927565.1). Taxonomy (NCBI): domain Eukaryota; kingdom Viridiplantae; phylum Streptophyta; class Magnoliopsida; order Poales; family Poaceae; genus Tuctoria; species Tuctoria greenei. Next base: position 69,555,056 of record JAYESD010000005.1, read on the forward strand.
AAAGTCCGGAGAACATCAAAAATGATTTCTGGACAAATCTGTATCAATTAGCGGATAAGTCTGGGGAACAACAGTAGCTAAATTGGACTAGTCCGGGGTCCAATCCGGACAAGCCGTACTAAGCCAGGCTATTAATTTCTATTTTGGCTATAATTTATTTTAATCTTGTTTCTTTCTGTGTTGCATTATGTTAGACATGTATAAGAATGAATGCAATGCATGATAGATGAAAATGAGGGTGTTACATTGTGATGGAGCTTTGAGTCGATTTCTTCCATCACTAGTTCTTGTAGTCGCTTGAGGTAACCTTGCTCGCATTGACGTTCATGCTTGCGTGTCCTCCTCCAAGTGATATCCTTGTCCATCTTCATGGTGTATTCTATCGATATGAGGATGCGTGTATATGAGAATTGTAATTTTAAAATTTAATCAAAGTGAAATACAAATACACTAAAAAGATGGTCAATTATTAGGTGGGAATTCAAATGATGTATTGTTGTGGATGCGTTCGTGGGCCGCCAATATGGCCGGCGTGGGGCCCACGATGCCCACAACCGGGCTGCAGCAGCCCAGCCGCACCAGGAAGGGTGAAGCCTTATAAAAGATCAATTAGATTAAGGGAAGTTTAAATAATAAATAAGTTAGAGATTGGATTGAGTTAAATTAGGAAATATTAGATTGAGTTGAGTTTATATATAAGGAGATAGAATAAAACAGGAAATAGAGATTAGAGAGGAGTCCTGATTAGTTGGGGGGGGGGGGGATGTCCCCAACTGATCTAGTGTGTGCATCGGCAGGAGGGCGTGCGGCCAGAAGGGGGGGGGGGGGGGTCCTCCTCTATATAAGCAGCCCCCCTCCCTCATGTAAGCTTCATCCAGGAAAATAAGAATTGCCCCATTGGGTTGTTCTTCTCCTTGGATCATTGTGGCTACGAACCCTAACCCTAGCCGACGTGACATCTCCCCTCCTCCACCGCGGTACATGCTGCACAGCAACAGTCAAGCCTCCCTCTTCCTCTCTTCTCCCCTGCAAAGCCCTAGGCGCAGCCGACGAGGTCCCCTCCCCCACGTTTCACAGCAATTGGTATTTAGACACATTGGGGCAGCGACCATGTCCAGCCCTACAGACGATTCTAGGACCTTTACTCTCCAAGATCTAGGCAAGATGATGAGCCAGATGATGGGACAGATCGACTCCATCAACAAGCATTTGGATCACCATGACGTGTGCCTTGCACGCATTGAGAAGACCCCGAAGACAGAGAACTCCGAGCAGGAGGATCTGCAGCACACACCGCGAGGTAGCAACGGTCCCCGTGACATTGGTGGCGACAACGACCATGTCTTCCGGCGCCACCAGGTGCGCGCTGTTTCTTATGATGGAGGGCTGCGCCGTCACAAGATCATCTTTCCCAAATACGATGGGGAAACAGATCCTCTAACATGGCTCAACAAGTGTGAAGCATACTTCCGCGGCACATGAACGGTGCCTGAAGAAAAGGTGTGGCTGGCGTCTCTCCACTTGGAGGGTTTGTGGCCGACTGTTACATCTCGATGGAAAGTGAGTGCGGCATCGTGTCTTGGGAGCGGTTCGCGGACTTCGTCAACATGCGCTTCGGACCCCCGCTCCGCTCCAATGAAGGGTGTCGCCTCTCAACGCTCTACGCACCATTCCCCTGTGTCACGCACAACCACCACAATTTCTAGTAGTGGTTCTGCTGCACCTGCTTGAATGTGGCCTGGAGGGGGGGGAATAGGCCTTTTTGAAATTTGTCAGAACCTGCAACACTTAACAACCAGTTCAAAACCAGAGATATCGGACTAATCCGGTAAAGTGCGGACTAGTCCAGTGTGTACGGACTAGGTTGATCAAGTTTTATTTATTAAGCTTGATTCTAGGGTGTAGCAGCGGAAATATACTTGTAATTTATGTGTTGCAAGATTATCTACTAGGGTATATCACAAGTCAATCTTAAATTTGATATTTCAACGTAAAGTGAGCAAGATTAATTGAAACCCTAGATTGATATAATGTAAAAACAATGAACACAAAACTAGAACACAAGAGATTTATCCCGTGGTTCGGTTCCCACAAAGGCAACCTACATCCACATTGAGGAGTCCACAAAAGGACCGGGTCTTCTCCAACCCTACCCTCGTCGGATCGCCACGAAGGCTAATCCTCTTCCACTTATCACAATGGGGTGAATAACCAAATTCAAAGGGGGCCTTCTCACACGTTGAGGGCTCCCCTAGATTACAAACACCACCAAGAACACACTCAAAAGATTACAATGAAATCACATGAGTGTGTTAGAGAATCAAACCAAGAGATCAATGAGTGTTGAACGTGTCTCTCCAATGATCTAGAGTGTATCATCAAAGGATTGATCTTTGTTGCACTTAATTTCGTGGAGAGGTGTGTTTTTGAGGCTCTTAGGAGGTGTGACGGCGCTAGGGTTCGAGAGAGTTTAAAGTTGGGCCATGCACCTCTATTTATATGGGGTTTCTAAAAGTGACTGTTAGGGTTTAGAAAGATCGGACTAGTCCGTGGTGGACACCAGACTAGTCCGGTGTGCTGTGTGTAGCAAACCCTAAGTGTCCCGAAATATCGGACTAGTCCGGCTATGAGCGGACTTGCCCGATTTCGCTTCTGGAAATCTTCGGACTAGTCCGATGGACATCGGACTTGTCCGCACAGTGAAACCCTAAGTGGTTATGAGGACAAGTCCGCACTTGGAGGACTTGTTCGAGTTAGGTCAGAGAGATTTTCGGACTAGTCCGTGCTAATATCGGACTTGTCCGATTTAGATCAGAATGAATATCGGACTAGTCCGGTGGTGATCGGACTTGTCCGATTTTGTGTGACTTGTGAAGTGTTTTGAGGACTAGTTCGCACTGTGAAGGACTAGTCCGATTCTAGTTAGAGAGATATCCATCGAACTTGTCCGATTTTGTGCAGAGAGGATATCGGACTAGTCCGGTGTCAATCGAACTAGTCCGACCCTATATAACTTTGTGCAATGTGTGTGTTTAATTGTGATTGAGCTCTTGGGGTGTGTTTCCTTAACACACTCCATACACAATGATCTACTATTCTTCTTCCTTGAGCTCATTTCAACTTTGCTCCTCATTCTCCCTTCTTTTTGGCACTTTGCTTATTTTGATGTTAAAACCTGTGCTCATCTCAACAAAGAGGTTAGGATCTCATTTGCTTATCATAAATCATCCAAAACCCACAAAGGATTCCTAGATGCACTTTCAATCTCCCCTTTTTGGTGATTGATGACAACCAATTGAGATTTCACAAAATGTGATATAATTGAGATTTTCATAAAGCATGCACATATGGGTCTAAAATACATCAAGCAATGAAAACATAATCCATATGTGCATTCTTTATGGTGGGATGCATAACTAAGTACATTGAAACAATGAGAATGACACAATTGACATTAATCAATCAAAAGCAAGCATATATGTCATTTTAGGAGCAAAATCACATAACTCAACAATTGCTTCAAAAGATCATAACATTGCATCACAGAACCATAATTAACTTAAGAACATGGTTAAAGCTTTACAACCCGCAAAATAGTCCAAAAGCATACAAGAGAGCTCTCTCCTCGCATCCTACAGCTAAGACTAAGACTCCCCCTCAATCTCTCCCCCTTTAGCATCAAGACACTAAAAAGAAGGAGAGGAGGGTCCTAAGGTCTTCACTCTTCGCTGTCAGTCCTCTCATCGTCGTCTTCGTCATCTTCATCTTCAGCCTGGTGAGGAGGAGGAGGAGGAGGAGGTGCGGAGCCACTCGAGCCCCCAATGCCAAAGTAGGCAAGCTCGGAGGGGGTCAAGGGCCCGAGCTCGGTGAAGTGTGAGTCTGAATCTTTAGAGATTACAGGAGACCCAATGGGTTCGATATCCAGTTTCTGGCAAATTTGCTTCACATTTGCCTTCACATACTTCATATCTTCCTTTCTTCTCCTGTTGAGGTTATGGGCCTTCACTTCACCCTTTTTGTAGGAAGCGAAGATGGCAGCCAAGTATTTGAAGATCCCACTAGCTGATCCCCTTTGAGGGGCTGCCCTACTGGCAGAGGCAGCTCTTGCATCTTCAGTCCTTCTTGTCGGTGCCTCAGGACTAGAGGCCAGCGAGGGAGCATCCTGGACACTTGGCTTCTAAGGCATCTGAGGCCTCAAGGGTAGGTGCTCCACATACTTGACGAATTCAATCTCGGTGACCTTCTCGATCACAAACATCAGATATGGGGCATACCCACAAGACCTATTGGGTGTGCAAGATATGTTGACCATGTCATTCCAGATGTAGTCCGCCACATCAAACTGGCGGTCCTTGCTTATCACTCTCATCAATGTCCGGAGATAACCCTGCACACTCCCGACATCTCCATCCTTGGGAGCGATGGTCTTCCTCAAGACTCTATTGAGCACCACAAATAACGACTTCATGTTCTTTGTGGATGGAGGGTTGAACTTGGAGTTTGGTTCATATAGGAACTTCATCCTATCCTTCTCAATGACACCTATGTTATGGATGATTAAGTTGTCACGTTCGGAGGTGTTAAGATGAAGCAGACTCGCAAAATCTTCTTGAGTGATATTGTACTTGGATCCATGAGTCATCCAAGTAACACTTTCCTCATCTTCACTTGAGAAATGGCATGTTGCAAAGAATTGTGCTATGACCTCATCATTCCAGTTGTTCCTGAAGGCACAGAGATCCTTCAGGCCATGCCCCTCAATAGCTTCTACCACTTCAGTGAATGGGGAGTAGCCCTTCTTCTCAAAATGTTCCCAATGAATCCATTGACTGCCCACAACCGGTGTCTTCATTGGGAGATACACAGATTTGTAGAAATCTGCATGGAAGATGCACCAAAATCTTCCATCGGCAGCTTGATTTGGTCGGCCATACCAATCAATGCTTCTGAACTTTGCTGCCGAATCACTGCCCTTCCCGTTAAACTTCTCTTCAGTGGGGTCCCGGACCCCTTCCCTCGGAGCATGCAGCTTCAGCAGGCCAACTGGACCCGTTGCTATCCCTTTGCCCTTGACTTTGGCTAGGCGGGCACTTGCCGAGCTAGGGCCACCACCGGTGGTAGCCCTAGAAGCTGGCACCTTGGAGGCCGACTTCTTCGCTAGCACTTTCCTCCGAGCCTGTGGAGGAGACGGAGCTGTCTCGGAAGGACGCTCTTGGCGCTTCTTGCCAAGACTTGTCGAGGTCCAAGGTGCCACCTCATGGTCCATCTCGGCCTCCAAGTCAGAAACTTCATTGTTTGAGCTTGACATACCATGAGAATGAGTTGAGTGAGGCATGAATGAGAATGAATGATACAAGGCATAGGTGTGAAATGGATAGCAAGGAATTGCATTGAGGAATTGAAAAGTTAGGTTTTGAGTTCAGAAAAATCGGACTTGTCCGGTGTACGGGCACGGACTAGTCCGGGGGACCAGACTTGTCCGTGCATGGACCGGACTAGTCCGGTATTCATTCTTAAAAACCTAAGCGACTGGACAAATGCTGATTCCTAATGCGCAACAAGCGTAGAATAAATGTAATACATCAAGGAGGCATGTATATAGTGAAATATGCTAGGCTATTCGATCAGCAATGACGAAATTTGGAATTTCTAGGGTTTGAGTGAAAATTACCGAAGAAATCGATTGGAACTTGGAGATGAGGGTGTTGAAGGCCGGACTTGTCTGAGAGCTTCAATCCCGATGTGATGACGATCAAATTCCACCCAAACTTGCGAAGTTCCGATGGAGAAATCAAGGAATCGTCTTGGGAGCTCGAGTGTGAGAGAGAGAACGCGTGAGGCAAGAGTGGAGATGATGGGATTAGGGTTTGGCGGCGGCTAGGGTTAAGGACACGAAAAATCGAACAAGTTCGGAGATGACCGGACTAGTCCAAACTTTTCCAAATGACTATATCGGACTAGTCCATTATCTACCGGACTAGTCCGGCCTAACCGGCACTCCGCGGACTAGCCTGCATGGGCGGACTAGTCCGGGTAACCACGGACTAGTCCATGGTCACCAGGCAAGAATTTATTAGCCCATTCATATATATTTGAAGGTACATATTTAGAAAATAGGGAGGCAAATCAAATCAAATAATGTTGATGAATATGATCAGTAAGCATACAACAATCAAGCAATAATCATAATTCACCAAGACTTGATAATTAACATAGTTTTCGGAAGAAAATTGAGAGAGATGATTTTCACAATCCAATCAACATATTTTGAAGAATTCATACAGGTATGCAACATTTCAAGCCACACTCCGAGCATCAAGGATATTTAATTCATTTCGGAGTTCACAAAAGCGTTTTTCATCAAGTGGCTTGGTGAATATGTCAGCCAGTTGCTTTTGGGTATTGACATGTGAAGTGGCTATATCTCCTTTCACGGAGTGGTCTCTCAAGAAGTGATGCCTTATGCTATGTGTTTGGTTCTATAGTGCTCAACATGATTGTGGGCAATTTTAATGGCACTCTCATTGTCACAAAGGAGTGGAATACGGTTCATATTGTAAACGTAATCCCTTAGAGTTTGTCGCATCCAAAGGAGATGTGCACAACAACTCCCGGCTGCAACATACTCCGCTTCGGCTATGGATAAGGCAATGGAATTTTGTTTCTTGGAGGACCAAGAAACTAAAGATCTCCCTAGTAATTGACATGTACCGGAGGTACTCTTTCTATCTACTTTGCATCCGACATAATCTGCATCAAAGTAACCAATGAGATTGAATTTTGAGCCTTTTGGGTACCAAAGACCAAGGTTGGGAGTATGAACTAAATATCTCAAGATCCTTTTTACGGCTGTCAAGTGACACTCCTTAGGATTGGCTTGAAATCTTGCACACAAACATATACTCAACATAATATCTAGCCTAGATGCACATAAATAGAGTAGAGATCCAATCATGGAGCGATATACCTTTTGGTCGACGCTAGGTCCATCTTCATTGAGATCCAAGTGGCCATTTGTTGCCATGGGAGTCTTTATAGGTTTCGCCTTGTCCATACCAAACGTCTTGAGTATGTCCCGCGTGTAGTTGGTTTGGCTTAGAAATGTCTCTTCCTTCTGTTGCCGCACTTGGAAACCCAAGAAGTACTTTAACTCTCCCATCATTGACATTTCAAACCTGTCTGTCATGATTTTAATAAATTCCTCACAAAAAGATTGATTAGTTGATCCAAAAATTATATCATCAACGTAAATTTGACAAATAAAAAGATCGTTGCCAAAATTCTTTGTAAATAGTGTATAATATACTTTGTCAATATTAAAGCCATTTTCAATTAAGAAATCTCTAATACACTCATACCAAGCTCTAGGAGCTTGTTTGAGGCCGTAGAGAGCCTTACGCAATTTAAATATGTGGTCGGGGAACTCTTCGTCTTTAAACCCGGGGGGTTGCTCCACATACACCTCCTCCTTGATTGGTCGGTTGAGGAAGGCGCTTCGACTTGTGAATACCCTTTGGCCACAAGTCGTGTCTTGTTCCTTGTCACCACCCCGTGTTCATCTTGCTTGTTGCGGAAGACCCACTTGGTGTCGACGATGCTCGCATTGGGTCTTGCCACGAGTTCCCACACCTCGTTCCGCTTGAAGTTGTTCAATTCTTCTTGCATTGCCACCACCCAGTCCGGATCCTTCAATGCATCCTCAACCCTGCGCGGTTCCAAAGAGGATACAAATGAATAGTGCTCACAGAAGTTAGCTATGCGAGATCTGGTGGTTACTCCCTTTTGGATGTCACTGATGATATTGTCGATTGGGTGATCCCTTTGGACGCATTGGTGTACGCTTGGGTGTGGCACTTGAGGCGTTGTATCTTCATGATCATCTTCTTCTCCCCCTAAATGGTTGTCCTCGTTTATTTGTTGATTATCTTCGTATTCTTGTGGTTGATCTTGTGTGGAAGCTCCCCCTTGATCAATGACCTCCTCTTGTGGTTCATCTTCCTCATACACGTGTAGAGGTGACTCTTGTGGTCGAACTTCACCTAAGGCCATTCTTTTCAATGCTTGACAAAGAGCTTCTTCTTTACCTAGTAGACATGGATCAACTTGCTCCTTTTGGGAGTCATTAGTTTCATCGAACACTACATTACGTGCTACTTCGACAAGTCCGGAGGTCTTGTTGAAAACACGATAGGCGTAAGTATTCGAATCATAACCAAGCAAGAAACCTTCATCGGACTTCGAAGCGAACTTTGAAGTCCTGGGCTTCTTGTTTAAAATATAACATGGAGAACCGAAAACTCGAAAATATGAAATATTTGGCTTGTTACCAGTGAGTAGCTCATAGGATGTCTTCTTGAGTAGTCGATGAAGATAAAGTCGATTTACGACGTGGCAAGCGGTGTTAATCGCTTTCGCCCAAAATCGATCTGAGGTCTTGTACTCATCGAGCATTGTTCTTGCCATCTCTATGAGTGTTTGGTTCTTTCTTTCGGCAACTCTATTTTGTTGTGGGGAGTACGGAGCTGAAAACTCGTGCCTTATGCCTTCTTCATCAAGGTACTCCTCCACTTGTGTGTTCTTGAACTCCGTGCCGTTGTCACTTCGAACGTTCTTGATTGTCAATGAGAATTCGTTTTGAGCTCGCTTGAAGAACTTCTTGAGTATTCCTTGTGTTTTTGACTTATCATGCAAAAAGAAAACCCAAGTGAAGCGAGAAAAATCATCAACAACTACTAAACCATATTTGTTAACGCCGATGCTTATGTAGGCAATTGGACCTAATAAGTCCATGTGAAGTAGCTCGAGCGGTCTTGTTGTAGTCATGACGTTCTTGGCGGGGTGAGGTGCTCCAACTTGCTTCCCAGCTTGGCACGTGCTACAAGGCCTGTCTTTCTCAAACACAACATCCTTTAAACCTCAGATGTGATCGCCCTTGAGGAGTTTTTGAAGGTCCCTCATACCAACATGCACTAGCCGTCTGTGCCACAGCCAACCCATGTTGGTCGTTGCAATCAAGCATGTGTCAAGTTCGGCTTTATCCTTGTTGAAGTCAACAAGATAAAGCTTTCCCTTTAACATACCCCTGAATGCAATGGAACCATCACTCCTCCTAGAGACGGTCACACCCTCGTTAGTGAACAAGCAATTATAACCTTTGTCACATAATTGAGATATGAACAGCAGGTTATAATCTAATGATTCAACAAGTAAAACATGAGAAAGTGTGTGTTTAGAAGATATTGCAATTTTACCGGTACCGAGCACATTTCCTTGACTATTATCTCCAAAGTAGATGCCCTCGTTTGGATCCTCATTTTCTTCATACCCACGAAAATTCTTCTTTCTCCGGTCATATGGTTGGTGTAGCCACTGTCTAGCACCCATTTAGATCTACCGGAGGAATAACCCTGCAAAAACAAATTATGCTTTGGTTTAAGGTACCCAAGCTTGCTTGGGTCCTTGGATGTTAGTTACAAGACATTTGGGCACCCACACATGAGACTTGGTGTTCTCATGGTGTGGCCCAACATAATGAGCATAAACTTTGCCAAAATTATTTCTCATTAAGACATACGTGGCATCGAAAGTTCTAAACAATAATTGTTATTGTTTATGTATAGTACTAGTCTGGGAGGGCGGACTTGTCCGGAGGACCGGACTTGTCCGGACCCCGACCGGACTAGTCCGAACTTTTTCAGTTTGAGAGGGTCTTCTCTTTACAAAGGCAATCCTCTCCTTGTTATTCTTATGGCCTTTAGCATGTTGCTTTTCACCATAAGAATAACCAATGCCATATTTGACATTTGGAGGTCTTTGGACCAAGTATGCACTGGGTGCATATTTGATCTTCTCCTTGTCAAATATGCCACTTTGGGTAGGATGCTTATCCTTTGTAGAGGTTGGCTTGTCTTTCAAACTGATGTCAATTTTATTGCATGTAAAAGTAGAAGCAACCTCAGTTTTAGTGAGTTGAGAAGGTGAACTTGAAGAGGATGAAGGTTCACCTTGCTTGAGTGACTCAACTTGCACTTCAAGGATCTTGTTAACCTTGATCAGGTCAGCAAGTTGGTCCTTGATTGTAGCATTTGAGTCGGTTAACTCCAAGCAAGTTTCCTTGCTTGAAGCTAACTCAAGCTCTAGTGATTTGCTTCGTTCCTTTTCAAGTTCTAGAATCTTGTCAAGTTCGACATATTCCTCCTTTTGGGAGATGATCATGTCCTCTTGACGATGTATTAACCTCTCCTTCTCAACAAGTTGATCAAGCAAAATTTTCATTTTTTTGACTGTTTTCCTATCTAGTCCAATAAGCATATCCTCATTATCACTATTGATATCATCATCACTAGAATAGGAATGTATGGAAGGGGGTTTAATGGTTACCTTTAGTTTACCTTCCTTTGCCATAAGGCAAGTGCCATCTCCCTTCCATACGCCGAGTGTAGGGAAGAGAGTAGACTTCTTGGATGTCTTCTCGATGGCTATGCTAGCCATCTCTTCTTCTTCGGATCATGAGGACTCATCATTTGAGTCCCACTCTTTCCCAATGTGCGCTTGTTCGGCTTGTTTCTTCTTCTTGAAGAATTTCTTGGGTTGAAGCTTGGCTTCTTTAGTCTTCTTCTTGTTCTCTTCATATGGGCAATCAACTATAAAGTGGCTATACTCACCACAATTGTAGCATGCCCGCCTCAATTTTGGCTTTGTTCTTTCCTTGTACTTTCCTTCGCTTGATTTAGCACCTTGTCTCTTCTTCATTATTCTCTTGAATTTCTTCATGAACAGTATCATGTCTTCTTCATCTAATTCACTGCTCTCATCATCACTGTCTTCTTCTAGCTGAGCTTCTCGAGCTTCTTTAGATAGGGGCTTGAGGGTGGACTTCAAAGCAACCCCTTTCTTCTTTGCCGAGGTGAGGTCGGAAATTTCCTTGACATGCTTTGCTTGTTTTTCCATCATCTCGAAATTAATGATTTTTCCAAGTAATTCATCCGGAGTCATTTTCTTGTATCCGGGGCTTTCTCTTATCATTGAGCATAGGATGACGTTGTGAGGCATGAAAGCTCTAAGGATGAGCTTCACCACCTCGTGGTCATTCCACTTCTTGCTTCCATATGATCGAACCTTGTTGACGAGCGTCTTTAACCGGTTATACATATCTTGAGTTGGCTCGTCTTTTTCAATTGCGAATCTTCCTAATTCGCCTTCGATCATTTCGATCTGCTTCACGCACATGTCGGTCACCTTCATGTGCAGTTTGTAGTGTGTCCCATATATCCTTAGCAATCTCGAGTCCATCCACCTTGGTGAACTCGTCCCGACTGAGCGAAGAGGTGATTACTGCCTCGGCTTGAGCATTTCGATGAATAGCCTGCTCTTGGCTTGGTGTGAGCTCTTCGTCATCGTCCGGGATATCTATCCCTGTGCACACAATATGCCATAAACTTGGATTGAGGGAAATTAGATGCATTTTCATATTTTGCCTCCACATTGAGTAATCACTTCCATCGAAGTGTGGGGCTTTTCCAAGTGGGATAGACAAATAATGATTATTGTTGGAATTGAGACGATCATAGTTGAAAGGATATCGGGAGTAGTCGGTGTGACTACTCCCCTTCTTCTTTTCTTCAATCTTCAATTTCCCTTTGGAAAGTGTCTTCTTTCTTAGGAGCGCCTTTAGTTCTAGCGTCTCCTCATCGTCGTCCTCGAAGTCTTGAATGGCTTCAAGGAGGTTCTCCACCGTTAGGTTGTTGTCATCATCAACCTTTTCTTGGTTGTTGCTCTTGTGGATGTCCATCATGTCCGACATGATCTTCTTCGAGCGATTAATCTCTTTCTTGAAGAACCTGCTCTGATACCAATTGAATGTGGCCTAGAGGGGGGTGAATAGGCCTTTTTGAAATTTGTCGGAACCTGCAACACTTAACAACCAGTTCAAAACTAGAGATATCGGACTAGTCCGGTAAAGTGCGGACTAGTCCGGTGTGTATGGACTAGGTTGATCAAGTTTGATTTATTAAGTTTGATTATAGGGTGTAGCAGAGGAAATATACTTATAATTTATGTGTTGCAAGATTATGTACTAGGGTATATCACATGTCAATCTTAAATTTGATATTTTAACGTAAAGTGAGCAAGATTAATTGAAACCCTAGATTGATATAATGTAAAAACAATGAACACAAAATAAGAACACAAGAGATTTATCCCGTGGTTCGGTTCCTACAAAGGCAACCTACATCCACGTTGAGGAGTCCACAAAAGGACGAGGTATTCTCAAACCCTACCCTCGTCGGATCGCCACGAAGGCGAACCCTCTTCCACTTATCACAAAGGGGTGAATAACCGAATTCAAATGGGGCCTTCTGACATGTTGAGGGCTTCCCTAGATTACAACATGAAATACCACTAAGAACACACTCAAAAGATTACAATGAAATCACAGGAGTGTGTTACAGAATCAAACCAAGAGCTCAATGAGTGTTGAACGTGTCTCTCCAATGATCTAGAGTGTATCCTCAAAGGATTGATCTTTGTTGCACTTAATTTCGTGGAGAGATGTGTTTTTGAGGCTCTTGGGAGGTGTGATGGCGCTATGGTTCGAGAGAGTTTAAAGTTAGGCCGTGCACCTCTATTTATATGGGGTTTCTAAAAGTAACCGTTAGGGTTTAGAAAGATCGGACTAGTCTGTGGTGGACATCGGACTAGTCCAGTGTGTTGTGTGTAGCAAACCCTAAGTGTCCAGAGATATCGGACTAGTCCAGCTAGTAGCGGACTTGTCCGATTTTGCTTCTGGAAATCTTCGGACTAGTCTGATGGACATCGGACTTGTCCGCACAGTGAAATCCTAAGTGGTTATGAGGACAAGTCCGCACTTGGAGGACTTGTCCGAGTTAGGTCAGAGAGACTTTCAGACTAGTACGTGCTAATATCGGACTTGTCCGATTTTGTGTGACTTGTGAAGTGTTTTGAGGACTAGTCCGCACTGTGAAGGACTAGTCCGATTCTAGTCAGAGAGATATCGGACTAGTCCGATGGATATCGGTCTTGTCCGATTTTGTGCAGAGAAGATATCGGACTAGTCTCGTGTCAGTCGGACTAGTCCGGTCCTGTATAACTTTGTGTAATATGTGTGTTTAATTGTGATTGTGCTCTTGGGGTATGTTTCCTTAACACACTCCATAGACAATGATCTACTAGTCTTCTTCCTTGAGCTCATTTCCACTTTGCTCCTCATTCTCCCTTCTTTTTGGCACTTTGCTTATTTTGCTGTTAAAACCTGTGCTCATCTCAACAAAGAGGTTAGTATCTCATTTGCTTGTCATAAATCATCCAAAATCCACAAGGGATTCCTATATGCACTTTCACTGCTCTGACATCTTCAATGACGGCATCCTCACGTCTGCGCCTCAAGTATCTCACGGCGGATGAGATGGCTGCTAAACGGGCAAGCGGAGAGTGCTATCACTGCCTGGAGTGGTACACGCCGGATCATAAGTGTGTCGGCAAGGGCATCTTCCTCCTGGAGCTAGATGACGACAACGACGATGTTGACACAGCCATTGCCGACCTGGGAAACTCCCTACACGTGCTGATCGGCATTGATCTCGCCAACACGATGAAGCTCCAGGTCGACGTCCGCAGCAAGCTATTGACCAAACTGGTCGACACGGGCTCCACTCACACCTTCATCAGGGAGCCCCTCATCCAGGAGCTCGTCCTGGTGATGTTGCCGCGATCATGCGTTAGTGTTCGGGTCACCAACGGTGACTCTATCTCCGACACAGGCATCTGTCCACGTGTACCCTTGATAATTGTAGGAGATCGCTTCGACGTCACATGCTATGCGCTACCACTTGACGGCTTCAACTTTGTTATCGGAGTTTAGTGGTTGCGGTCCTTGGGATCCATCCTCTGGAACCTCGAGAACCTCAAGATGAAGCTGTGGCGCGAAGAACGTGAGGTGGTCTAGACGGGCCTGCGTAGCTCATCCCCTGTCTGTGCTTCCCTGGCGCCACCTACCGACATGATGGGCGCCCTACTGGCAAGCTTCCAGGACCTCTTCGATGAGCCACGCGGCCTTCCTCGTCCACGGTGCCACGACCATTACATCAGGCTCCTGCCGGCCACCGCTCCAGTAGCCGTCTGGCCGTACCGCTACCCCCAGCTTCTCAAAGATGAGATTGAGAAGCAGTGTGCTGAGATGCTTCGCAAGGGCATCATCCGAGAGTGCACCTCCGTGTTCTCCTCACTGGTGTTGTTGGTCCGAAAGGCCGACGGCACGTGGTGTTCTGCATCGACTACTACTAGCTCAATGCCCGAACTTTGAAAGACAAGTTCCCTATTCCAGTGGTCGATGAGCTATTGGATGAACTCCGCGGCGCGACGTTCTTCACCAAGCTTGACCTCCGTAGCGGCTACTTCCAGGTGTGCATGCACCCGGATGACATCAACAATACGGCATTCCGAACTTATAAAGGCCACTATGAGTTCTTGGTGATGCCATTCGGCCTCACCAATGCGCCGTAAGTCATTGATGAACAATGTTCTTGACCCCTACATCAGGAAGTTTGTGCTTGTCTTCTTTGATGATATTTTGGTGTATAGCAGGACCTGGGCCGAACACCTCCAACATGTCAAGCAGGTGTTCCAAACAATACGGGCACACAAGCTGTTCCTCAAGAAGTCCAAATGCTTCTTCGTCCAGGAGTTTATGTCCTACCTAGGACACATCATCTCCTCTAAGGGCATGGTGATGGATCTAACCAAGGTGGAGGCGGTGGAGCGTTGGCCTACACCTCGGTCCCTACGAACCTTGCGAGGATTTATCGAACTCATTGTCTACTACTGCAAGTTCATTGCGGGGTATGGCGCGGTGGTCGCGCCCCTAACTGCCCTCCTCAAACGGGAGGCGTTCCGCTGGACCGACGACGTGCAGGACACCTTCCCTCAGCATAAGCAGGCGCCGATGACAGCGCCTCTACTTCAGATGCCGGACATCGACAAGCGCTTCGTCGTCGACTAGGATGCATCGCAAGCTGGTTTTGGGGCGGTCCTGCACCAGGGTGACGGTGCCATCGCCTTCTTCAGCCACGTCGTAGCTCCTCACCACCAGAAGCTACCGGCATATGAGCGCGAGCTAATCGGACTTGTGAAGGCCGTACGCCAGCTGCGGCCTTATTTGTTGGGTCGTCCATTCACTGTTCGGACTGATCACTTCAGTCTGAAGTATATCCTAGATCAGCGCCTAACGACAATACCTCAGCATGCTTGGGTGAGCAAGCTTTTTGGCTATGATCTGCAGGTCGAGTATAGGTCGGGACGTCTGAACGGGGCAACTGACACCCTGTCCCGCCGCGACGAGGAAGACGAGGCGATCCACGCCATCTCAGCGCCAGTCTTCCACCTCTTCGACTCACTCCGCGAGGAGATCGCCGCGGACTAGCAGGTGCAGCAGTTGCGCATCCAGCTCTTGGAAGGATCTGCGGCTGATGGCTGGTCCGAGCGCGACGACCTTCTCTTATACAAGGGGAAGTTGTTCATTCCTGAGATGTCCTCCATGTGGCCCTCCCTCTTTGCTGAGGCACACGATAGGGGTCATGAGGGCATCCAGAATACGACACATCGGTTGCGCCTCTTGTTCTACAACCCTTCGCTCCTGCATCGAGTTCATGCATCGAGTTCAGGAGTTTGTCCGTGGTTGTGCCACCTGCCAGCGCAACAAAACGGACCATCTACATCCCGCCAGGTCGCTACAACCTCTTACAGTACCTTCGGAGATCTGGAGTGATATCTCTATGCATTTCGTTGAAGGCTTCGCGAAGGTTGGAGGGAAATCGGTGATCTTGATGGTGGTGGACCGCTTCTCCAAGTACGCCCACTTCATCCCTTTGAGCCACCTGTACAGTGTTGCATCAGTGGCACGTGCACTCTTCAACGACATCGTACGTCTTCACGGCTTTCCCTGCTCCATCGTCAGCGACCGCGACACCGTCTTCACAAGCTTGTTCTGGTCAGACTTGTTCCGACGGGCTGTTGTATGCCTGCAGCACAACTCCACCTTTCACCCGCAGGTCATCAACAAAGTTATCACCATATACCTGTGATGCTTGGCTGGTGACCGACCCAAGATGTGGTTGTAGTGGCTTCCATGAGCTGAGTACTATTACAACACCTCTTACCAGACGGCCCTCAAGTGTTCGCCTTTCAGAGTGGTCTATGGCAGAGAGCCTCCATCCATTATCTCATATCAGCAGGGTGTATCCAGGATAGCTGCCGTTGACAAGCAGCTCCAAGATAGAGATGAATTCTTGGCTGAAATAAAAAACAGACTTGTGTAGGCACAAGTTACCATAAAGAGCTATCAAGACAACTCCCGTCGAGAGGTGGAGCTTCAAATAGGAGATTGGGTCTGGCTGCGGCTTTATTAGAGGACAGTTGTGGGAGTGATAGTTGCACCTCCCTCGAAGATTGGACCAAAATATTTTGGACCTTATCAGATTATTCAACACATTGGGACAGTGTCTTATAAACTTCAGCCTCCTCAAGCTAAGATACATGATGTCTTCCATGTGTCCTTATTGAAGAAATTTGAGGGTCTTGCTCCAGCACAGGTGGTACCTCTGTCACCTCTTCTCCTTGGGCGTGTTGTGCCTACGTCTGAAAAGATATAAAGGGCGCGCTTGAATAGAGGTGTTTGGAAACTGCTCGTCAAGTGGGCATGACATTTTGAAGCTGATGCATCATGGGAACAGCTAGAAGATTTCAAGATGAAGCACCCTGCCTTCAAGCTCGAGGACAAGCTCTTTGTTGGGAAAGGAGGAAATGTTGTGGATGCGTTCGTGGGCCGCCAATATGGCCGGCGTGGGGCCCACGATGCCCACAACCGGGCTGTAGCAGCACAGCCGCACCAGGAAGGGTAAAGCCTTCTAGAAGATCAATTAGATTAACGGAAGTTTAAATAATAAAGAAGTTAGAGATTGTGTTCAGTTAAATAAGGAAATATTAGATTGAGGTTTAAATAGAAGGAGATAGAATAAATCAGGAAATAGAGGTTAGAGAGGAGTCCTTATCGGGTGAGGTGGGGGGGTGTCCCCAACCGATCTGCTGTGTGGATCAGTAGGGGGGCGCGCGGCCAGGAGGGGGGTCCTCCCCGATATAAGAAGCCACACTCCCTCATGTAAGCTTCATCCGGAAAAATAAGAATTGCTCCATTGAGTTGTTCTTATCCTCGGGTCACCGTGGCTACAAACCCTAACCCTAGCCGCCGTGACATCTCCCCTCCTCCACCGCAGTACGTGTTGCGCAGCAACAGTCAAGCCTCTTTCTTCCTCTCTTCTCCCCTACGCAGCCCTAGGCGCAGCCGGGGAGGTCCCCTTCACCACGTTTCACACCATGTATCTAATGATTTCTCAGAAACATGAAGAACAGAAGTTTAATTCAAAACGGATGAAAGCAAGACTCTTGAGGGCTTACATTATACATTTATGTTATGAGAGCTACTGTTGATTAATTTTCAAAGTAAACAGGCTCAAGTAGGGCTGGGATTTTTACAGAAGATTATAAATGTTATATATGGACTACTTGAAAAGTTTCATATTTTAGAAGAAAGGATGTAACCATAACAAATCCCCATGGCTCGTCTCTTCTCTTTTACAGATAAATTCAGTGGATTTGTCATACAGCAAGTTGAGTTGCTCATACAGTGCTAGCTCTAAGGAGTCTATGTAAATTTATTTCACATTTTTCTATGTTTCCTATGAAGAGTTATGGATTTTACAAGCTGCACTAATATTCTGAAATAGCTACTGTTCTTTTTTTTGGGCATGTCATGGACTTGAGGCAAAAACTCACAGTTTTGACTAAGTTAAACATCTCTAATGGTTCCAAAACTTTTACTGGGAACCCTAAGGTACTAATATAAGACTGTGGCAAAGTTTCAGAATTTTTCAATCAGTGAATCTCCAAATATAAAACCCCAAAGCTTTTGCTTCAAAGAATTATTGAAAACTTTACAGACGTTTTCATGCAAATTACTTTGTACCACTGGATTTTACAGGTCAATGTGGTTGTAAGAAAATTTGTTTGAGAATTTTTATGAAACATACAGGGAGATATACAATTTCTAAGTTTGAACCATTTCCTCAATTTCTTTTCTATAAAAAACTCAAAAACTGGCTGACAGTGGGGTCCATGGTACAGCACCTTCTTCTAGCTCCAGACAGCACGCACTGGTGGCTTGACAGAGAGCGGTGCTCGGCCATTCCCGTGACGGAGAGCGCTAATAGGATGCGAATCAAAAAAGATAAATTACCAAAGACCCTGGAACACACGTCGGGCAATTTGACGACGAGCGGCAGTGACCAGAACGGTGCCGGCAACGATGGAGGCGGCGGCGAGTTTGACGACCATGGTGGAAACGCCTTGCAAACTATCGTATTAAGCTCGGAATTAGATCATAGAGCACCTATGTGCGATGGGGAATTCGATTCTGATTACAAATTGCATGGAAAGTGGAGCAAACATGGGTATTGACGGTGACCTAGGGTTTTGGCCAAAGTTGGGGAAAAATGCTCGCCCGGCATGAAGAGATCCTTATTTCCTAATTGATTTGGGCTGGGAAATGCATGAGGATGTCTAGAATCATTATATATATAGTAATTGTGGATTGTAGAACACAGGTGAAGAATTTTGAGGATTGACCCCAGCTGTTCTTAGTGAACCGCCGGTCAAAATGAGCCTAATTTGGCGGCTACATGCAAAAACTCGACAATCATGATGTAGTAAAGTTAGGAAACAACAAGGCAAACCTTTTGGGGCTCCTGGTAGCTCTGAAGGGGCTTTGCATCGACGGGGATACGATGAACCGACGTTCGAAGAAGAGGAACAGAGGATGACTGCCACTAGAACTCCAATTCCATTGTCGGGAAAGCACAAGCTAGTGAAGGAATTGATTAGGAGCCTAGGAGGCAGCGTAAATATGTTGAGCAGAGTATGGCGGCGCAAGAAAACGGAGTAGAAACTCCCTGTCTTGAAGAAACTTGATACGCATAACAGAGAGCATGAGTAGCGTCGGCACCCGTCGCGGGGCAAGGGCACGCACACGCTGCAGAGCTGCGGCTTCGACCAGGGCCAGGAGTTAGTAGTGGCGCCGGCCGACGGAGATCCACGGTGGATGACGAGCAGGGAGGAGCCGTGACCTTGCTGCAGAGAGGAGCAACCGTGGATAGCAATATGGAACAGCATGTGAATAAAAGGATCAGGCAGGGGAATAGGATGAGAGTGTATCGAGCAAGGCAAGGCAAGGGCAAGCTTCTCAGTGGCAGCATGCGCTGTCTCCGTGCGTGGCGTGCGGTGAGGGAAAGAAGAAAACAGAGAAGACAACACTGGCTGACATGTGGGACCCGCTTCTCCCCTTTTGTCTCTTTTACTTCCAATTAAAAAAGTAGACAGCATCTAAAACTCATAAAACCTGGCAGGTAAACCAAATCAAATATGAGTAATTTAATAGTGAATTCAAAAACTTGTATTTGATTAGTTTGGGTTTGATCGTAAATTTGAAATTCAAATTTCCTTATGTGTTGCTTAAATTCCTAGGACACACAAACTCCTAAAAAAGTAATAATTTGCCTGGTGGCCCTTGGAAACATATAGGGAATAGTAGTGAAGTTAAATTTGTATTTTGATCAAGTTTAATTTCAAGTCCAAATTAAATGTGAAAAATTATTTAATCAGACTAGTTTATTCTAGGTTGGATTCCTTTAAACTTGCATTATGTTTAATTGATTTTGCCTATTTGAATATGAATCGTTGATTTCACTTTATAGGTGTTATTTAGAAGTATTTTCCTTTGAATCCTATTTAATAAAGCAATATCATATGAAAATGGAATTTAGCATTTATGCTTATGCATTCGCATTTGACTTTGGACTGATGTTAAAATTAAATTCTGATTTAATTCTTGAATTGACATTTTGAAATCCCTTCGTTAAGTTCCAATAAACTAGCAAGATCCCAAAATAAGTCCAAAGTTTAAATTCCCTATTTTAGACATCATTTATTAACTAACTTAATTCATGTGAGTTTAAATTTCCAAATCACTTGAAAAAAGTGCACATTTTTGCCTTCTTGTGATTCTCAAGTATGGGATTTCACACCAGCCACCGGAGCAAGGCAAGTGCCCTTGAACATTTTGATCCTGTTTTTGAAATGTTTTATTTCGAACTTGCATGCTTGCGTCAATTGACGAGAAACCCATAAATAGGTGTTCACCAGACTTGTACGCCCATCGTTGTCGCTAGGAATGTAGTAAAGAGAGTCGGGAAGGGTACTTTATATTTTTGCTTCGCTTTGCTTAATTGGGATCGGAAAGAACCAAATAACTTGATTTTGATCTTTTGACCATGTAAACTATGTAAGATGATGATAATGACCCTTAGCAACATGTAATCTAGGGATCTAAGCAACCCAATTATGTGGAATGGGTTGCATGGAATGGTTGTATGCTTTCTTTAGATCTAAGGACCGGTTTGTGGAGCGACCACCCAAGGTTTAACAGTACCACATAGGGCCATTATGGGAATGACTTGTCCAATTAATTAGGTGTATTGTTAGCATTGTTTGTATCATTTGGAGGATCGGAGAATGAGAGTCAGTTGGGTTTGCACTAGTGGCGGGGCTGCCCTGGGATTCAAACGACACAAGGGGGGGGGCCTTGGATGGATGTGCTCAGTTGTGAGATATCACATTCGATAAAACCTTAGTGGGTGAATGTGGCCCAGAGGGGGTGAATAGGACTTTTTGAATTTTAGTCGGAACTTGCAACACTTAGCAACTTGATCAAATACCAGGAAATTGGACTAGTCCGGTAGAGTGCAGACTAGTCCGGTGCTGCGGACCAGATCGATCAAGTTTGATCGGTTATCTCTATCCTAGACTCCATGCAGTGGAAATATACTTATAATTAGAATGTAATACTTCAATGAAATTGGATGGTGCACAAGTTAACTCTATATTCAATGTTTTAACGTAATATGAAAAACCAATGAAAAGTAAAAACAAAATGCATAAAGTGACGACACAAGATTTTATCCCGTGGTTCGGTTCTCACAAAGGCAACCTACATCCACGTTGAGGAGCCAATGAAAGGACCGGGTCTTCACCAATCCTAACCTCGTCGAATCGCCACGAAGTCCAATTCTATTTCACTATCACAAGGGTAAATCAGCAAGTTCAAGGGGCCTTCTCACAAGTTGAGGTCTCCCCAAGATTACAAATCAAACACCACCAAGAACACACTCTTAAGATCAACAATGAAATAGCAAGAGTGTGTTAGAGAATCAAACCCAAGAGCTTAAACGTGTGGAATCGTGTCTCTCCTTTGATCCAAAGTGAATCCTCAAGGATTTGATCTTTCTTGCGTCGGATAGCGTCGAGAGATGTGTTTTCTAAGCTCTTGGAGGTTGTGATGGCGCTGGGAGTCGAGAGAGTTGAAAGTAGGGCCGTGCACATCTATTTATAGGGTGTTTCCAAAAGTTATTGTTAGGGTTTCGAGGGTCTGGACTAGTTCGTGGTGGAGTCTGTACTAGTCTGGTCTGCGGCGTGCAAGAAACCCTAAGTTCTCAAGAAGATTAGACTTGTCCAGCTTAGGGCGCACTAGTCCGATTTAGGCTTTGGAAAAGTTCGAACTAGTCCGGTTATTATTCGGACAAGTCCGGCTGTGGTGATCTCCTTAGTGCATTGGGGACAAGTTCGCATTTGGAGGACTTGTCCGATTTTAGTCAGAGAGGTTATCGGACTAGTCCAGATATTATTGGACTTGTCCGATGTCATGCAAAGTTGTGAAGTGTTGAGGACTAGTCCACACTGGGGAGGACTAGTCCGATCTTAGTCAGAAAGATATCGTACTAGTTCGTGGTGATATCGGACTAGTCCGGTCTGTGTAGACTTGGACTGTGCAGACAAGTCCGCAATGGGTGGACTTGTCTGATTTTGAACGGAGGGGTTATCGGAGTAGTACTGATACTATCGGACTAGCCCGGACTTGTATAAATCAGTGCAGTGAGTGAGTTTTCTTGTGATTGAGCTCTTGGGGTGTGTTTCTCCAACACACTGCATACGATGATCTAATCTATTCAGCTCTTGAGCTCTTTTCCATATAGATCCTCATTCTCCTTTTTTTTTGCGCTGACTCCATGTTTTCATTAAAACTTGCGCTCATCTCAACAATTTGGTTAGGATCTTATTTGTTTGTCATAAATAAACCGAAACCCACAAGGGATTCCCAGGTGCACTTTCAATCTCCCCCTTTTTGGTGATTGATGACAACCAATTGAGATTTCACAAAATATGATAAAAATGCAGAATTTTCATAAAGTGTGCACATATGAGTTAAGTACGAGTTAAGCAATGAAAACATAGGTCATATGTGCACTCTTTATGGTGAGGTGTAAAACTACATGAGTGTGAGCAATAATCATGATGAGAATGAAGTGATTGACATGAAAATACCAATTTCAATCATATATGTCAACTTCAAAGCAAAATCACAAATTTCATAACATGAGCACAAGCATAGTCATCCATCACACCACAATACTTAAAAAATAGAGATAACATAATTCAAGTTTTACAACCCAAAGAGACATAAAGAGAGACACAAATGAAGCACTCATCTCTCAACCTACAGCTTGGATCTAGTGACTCCCCCTCAATCTCTCCCCCTTTGGCATCAAGACACCAAAAAGAAAGAGCGGAGGGATCTAGTGGCTCATTCGTCGCTGTCAGTCCTTTCCTCATCTTCATCGTAATCTTCAGGTTGGGTAGGAGGAGGAGGAGCAGATCCACTCGAATTGCCCCCAATGCCAAAGTAAGCAAGCTCGGAGGGAGTCAAAGGTCAGATCCACTCGAAGTGCTCCCAATGCCAAAGTAAGCAAGCTCGGAGGGAGTCAAAGGTCAGATCAGTGAAATCAGAGGTTGAATCTTCAGAGATGACTGGGGATCCAATAGGCTCGATCTCCAGCTTCTGGCAAATATGCTTAACATTTTCTTTGACATATCTCATATCTGCCTTCCTTGCCTTGTTCAGCTTGTGAGTATTCACTTCGGCCTTCTTGCATGATGCAAAGATTGCTGGCAAGTACATCAGAATTCCACTAGGAGACCCTTTTTGGTAGGGTCCCTAGTGGTGGGAGCATACCTCTCATCTCCTCAAGCTCTCCTCGGAGCTTCTTCATTCGACAATGGAGATGGAGCAGCTTGGACATTGGCTTGGGGAGGCTTCTGGGGCCTCAAAGGAGCGTGCTCCACGTCCTTCACAAACTTGATCCCTATGACCTTCTCAATAATGAACATCAAGTAGGGGGCATAGCCACAGGATCTGTTCGGCGTGCAGGAGATGTTGACCATATAATTCCAGATATAGTCAACGATGTCAAACTTCCTGTTCTTGCTTATCACTTTCATCAAGGTCCTCAAGTAACCTTGGACACTTCCTGCATCCCCATCTTTTGGTGCTATTGTCTTCCTCAACACCTTGTTGAGAACCATGAAGAAGGGCTTCATGTTCTTGGTTGAGGGGGGATTGAACTTCAGGCCAGTGTCATAGAAAAAGTATGTCTTATCCTTGCTCAATACACCGATGTTGTGAATAGTCAACTCATTGTTGCCGGTGTCTCCAAGGGGAAGGAGTCTTGCAAAATCATCATAAGTAATGGTGTACTTGGATCCATGAGTCATCCAAGTCACCCTCTCCTCTTCATCACTAGCAAAGAAGCAGGTGGCATAGAACTGAGTAATAACTTCATCATTCCAGTGATATCTGAAGGCAAACAGGTCCTTCAGTCCATGCCTGGCAGCAGTCTCTACCACCTGATCAAATGCTCCACAACTCTTTCTCTCAAAATGATTCCAGTCGATCCACTGGCTGCAGACCAGAGTCTTCATGGTAAGGTACACTGTAGGATCGAAGAGCACGTGAAAAGCTACCAGAGGGGGGTGAATGGTAGATTTAAAAATCTTACGCAGCGGAAACAATTAAACCCCAACCCCTTCGGCAGAAAAACGATCTGTTAAAGAAATCATGTGTGAGACTAATATAAACGTGTTTCACAGTGACAAAAGTGATAGATATCAGAGAGAATCAAGTCACGAAGACAACACAACAATAATCACTCAAATCCGTCGAAAAAAACTCAAGTTATGATCGAAAGATCAAACAAAGGTCAATCTGCCCTACCCGAGAAAAAAAAACAGTTTTGGAACGCTGCAAAGAAACACGTGTAGATCATAGACCACAAATCCAATGACCGTGCAATTTTGACAAATGATAGAAAATCAAGTTGTGAAGACAACCCAAAAAGAATCACGTCAATTGGATCTGTAAACTCGAGTTATGATAAAACCACCGACGAAAGGTAGTGCTGTCCAGAAACTCGACGAGTAAAACTTGTCTGGAACAAGTCGAACAAAAAAGAACAAAAGTTTCTTCAAACTACGAATTTTATTCAATAGAACACAAGAGGAACAGCCTCAAAGTCGTGCACTACGAGCTCTGGGCTCCCTTGCTTATATAACCAGCTCGAAAGCCAACTCAACTCAGATCAGGAACCTAATCCTACTCTGTTCACGAATCGTAACTTTCCATAACTGCTTAGGATTCTTCTATACGCGGATAGAAGCAATCTTAAGACTTCCAAACACTTTAGGAACATATCCCACATTCCTAAACAACTCAAATTCGTGACCCACACGAAATCCTATCATAACCAACTAAAATCTTTCCATATTTGAGTCAAACCCGACTCAGCCGCAGCCTGAGTCCATAACCTAGTCGGTTGGACCTTTCCGACCAACTCTTTACGTCCACATCTCTTCATCACGTCTCGGAACCATGCAGCCACATCCATGCACTCCTTGCACACGTGCCAACATATTCCAATGACGTCCACGATACCTTCACATGCATTGTTCTTGATTCAATCATGCTGCGCAACCTCCTGATCAGCTCAACCACAATTCCTCCTGAATTTGGTTGTTGGAACCTCATCTCCTCTCTAAGACTAGTCCAATGGATCCCGTCACCAGCCATGTCTTGAACTCAAGCAACACCTGCACATGAATAAACAACCAATCCATACGAGCCCAAGTCAGCGACTTGACTCACATCAGTTCCGAACACAACACCTTACGTGAGAACCTCACATAAGCATGTTGCAAAACCACAGTAACACGATATCATCCATATCAACCAAAAAGGCACCAAAGACTTAGCAAATGAATACCTTTCCAGAGATGTAAAGCAAGTACGAAACATTGCAAATGAGAAACAGAAGCATTGTGGTCAAAATCCGGACCTTGCCAGGGCAACCCGGACCTTGAGCCAGAGCTAACAAAAGCTAGTAGAACCTAGCGCCGGGGATAACCAAAACTAGTATAACCAAGCTCCCGCCGGAACTTACAAAACTAGCAGGATCTTAATAAAAAGGTGTTTTGGTGATATTCAAAACTTCTATCGTCAAAGCAAGTGTATTCACTACAAGCCAATGTATTCAGCACATATAGGTCTTACAATCTCCCCCTTGATGAATGCATTGGCAACACCATTTAAAATCCGAACATTGGCTTATTCACATAAAAGTTTTGAAAGCAATTTCTCCCCCTTTGTAAATCAAAAGTAAAATGAGAAGAAAAATCCAAAAATTATCCCATATTATCTCTCCCCCTTTATTATCTCTCCTTATGCACATATTCTCTTTCTCTTCATGTTTATCTCTCCCCCTTTGACAATGTATTCAGCAAGTCATGAGCATATAAACAAATTATCTCTCCCCCTTTAGTTGTTATGAGCATATTATAACATATACATATAAACAAAGCTCATCCAAGTCATACTATCAAGTACCTTACATTATCACATCAATGAAATACATAAAGTAGTGTAAGCCATGCTAGAGATCAAATGTAATTTTCAATTTAAGTAAGTCATGATCTCACAAACTTAACTATTTCAAAACCTGAAATCATGACACTAGTTGCTGTATTTTATTATTTTTCAAAGCATAAATTTAAATCATATGATATTTGCAAGAGATTATATGTGCATCTGTCTTATTCTAACCAACCAATCCAAGCTTATGTCATTTGACAATCAGAAGCTTAAGAACATGGTTTTAGTCATACACAACTTCTTCCAAGTTCATATCTAAGTGCAACGATAAGCCATCTCAAAAGAAGAAGTGTGATGCCTGCATATTCTCTTGATCTTTTCTCAATTTATATTTGTTCATAAAAACTCAACATGTGAGTTGATTACTTGATTAATTCTTAATGATTAAAAGCACTTGTGAACATGTAACAAGTTCAAAACAGCAAGAAAGTTTGACCATGATCAGTTTTAGTGTAAGTAATTATTCCAATTACTAGACATGGCAAAAACTACAAAATGTATAACACGAGTAATGTAGTAAGAACTTTCAGCATGTAAAAGGAATCACAAAGTCATATATGTATGAAATACTATGCTCATATTATTTTAATTTCAGATTCACACATAGACTTCCCAAGTTTCAAAACTTCCCCATAATTTAAGCCATGAGGATGCATAACCCCTATTTCACTACGAATGTAACAAAAACGAGTGAAATCCAAAGGTTTTGTAAAAATGGCAGCCAATTGTTGTTCGGTATCTACATGGTGAAGCACAATGTTTCCTTTTTCAACATTATTTTGGAGAAAGTGATACCTAATGTCAATGTGCTTAGTTCTAGAATGTTGCACGGGGTTTTAGCAATGCAAATGGCACTAGTGTTATCACAGAACAGTGGAACACTATCTAGATCAACCCCATAGTCCTTAAGTGTTTGAACAATCCAAAGAATTTGTGAGCAAGCACTAGCAGCAGCTACATATTCAGATCTGGCTCTGGATTGTGCAACTGAATTTTGATTTCTAGAGGACCAAGCAACAAGTGAATTTCCAAGAAAATGACAAACACCAGAAGTACTTTTCCTATCAATCCTACAACCCCCAAAATCAGCATCCGAAAAAGCTTTCAAAGTAACGGTTGAGGAAGAAGGAAGAAAAATGCCAAATTCTTGAGTTCCATGTAAGTACCTGAGAATCCTTTTGATCGCTTGACGATGTGAAGCACGTGGGGAGGCTTGAAACCATGCACAAAGACATACGCTGAATTGTATGTCTGGTCTTGACGCCGTGAGGTACAAAAGTGATCCGATCATGCTTCTATATTCTTTTTGATCCATGGGTTCACCATCTTCATCAAGTCCAAGTGTTGTTGCTGTTCCCATTGGTGTCCAAAGAGGCTTGCTTTTGTCCATGTTGAAGCGCCTTAGGAGATCTTTTGTATACTTCGTTTGATGCACAAAGGTACCCTCCTTTGTTTGCTTGATTTGCAGCCCCAAAAAGTACGTGAGTTCACCCATCATACTCATCTCAAATTCTAAACTCATCATAGCTAAAAACTTGGACACAAGATCATGAGAAGCACAACCAAAGATAATATCATCCACATACACTTGAACAAATAATGAGTCATTACCATGCTTAAGCACAAAAAGAGTTTTATCAACCTTGCCCTTGGTAAACCCTTTTTCATGTAAGAATGTTTTTAACCTATCATACCATGCTCTAAGGGCTTGTTTGAGACCGTACAAGGCTTTGGACAGTTTGTAAACATGATTAGGAAAATCTGGATTTTCAAAACCCGGTGGTTGTTTCACATAAACCTCCTCATCTATGTAGCCATTAAGAAAAGCACTTTTAACATCCATTTGATATATCTTAAAACCAATAGATGCAGCAAAAGCTAACAAAATTCTTATGGCTTCTAATCTAGCAACAGGAGCAAAAGTTTCATCAAAATCTAGACCTTCAACTTGAGTGAAACCTTGAGCAACCAACCTAGCCTTATTCCTAACCACAACCCCATCCTCACTTTGTTTATTTTTAAATACCCATTTAGTTCCAATTAAAGTGTGACCTTGAGGTGGAGGTACAAGTTTCCAAACATTATTTCTTTCAAAATTTTCTAACTCTTCTTGCATGGCAATAATCTAAGATTCATTAGTGAGTGCGTGTGATATATCTTTGGGTTCAAAAGAGGCAACAAAAGCAGAATGAGCATAAGAGTTTGGATCGCAAAACCTGGACCGTGTGACTCATTCGTGCAAGCTTCCAATCATCTATTATGGGGGGTGATCTTTGTAAAACTGTAGGGGAACAGATGTCTCACAAGCTTCTTCTTCTTCATGTTCATCACAAATCGATGAGCTTGTGACTTGAAGATGATTTGAATCAGCATTGATGGTTGTCAGTGCTGGTTGAGAATTAACATCCAGAGCTGAACCAAGGTCTTTAGCTGCTGAATTTTCGGGCAGCAGCTCCAATTCTTCCTCATCTTCAACGAAAATGCTCCCCCCCTGCGGATATGGATCTGGACCTACAATGTTTGAGCTAGTACCTGGGCTAGCTTCATCAAAAGACACTTCACAAGTCTCCACAATTTTGTTAGTGTCAAGTAAAAGCACACGATAGCCTCTAGTATGAGATGGATAACCAAGAAACATGCCATCAACGGATCTAGGTTCAAATTTATCAAGATTACCATGTTTCTTAACAAAGCATTTGCAACCAAAGACCCGAAAGTGTGTAACACTAGGCCTATGTCCAAACCGGAGCTCATATGGTGTTTTACCTAGTTTAGCACGCAAGAAAACACGATTTGAGACATAACAAGCGGTTGCTAAACCATCAGCCCAAAATTTTCTAGGAGTTTGATATTCATCAAGCATAGTCCTAGCCATCTCAACTAAGGTTCTGTTCTTTCTTTCTACAACACCATTTTGTTGAGGTACATATGGTGAAGAAAATTGATGATCTATTATATTTTCAGCACAAAAGTGATCAAAAGATTGATTTTTAAATTCAGTTCCATTATCACTTCTAATTGCTTTTAAAGATCCTAGGTAATCAATTGATAATCTAAGAAATAAAGTTCTAAAGTGACTAAAAACTTCATTCTTAGACGCCATAAAGTAAACCCAAGAGTATCTATAATAATCATCAACAATCACAAGTACATACCATTTACCTCCGAAGGATTGAACACGTGAAGGTCCTACGATGTCAAGATGCAAAAGTTGACATAGTTCAGTTGTCATGATCATTGTGAGAGGAGTATGTGAACCTGCAACCATCTTAGCATGTCTACAAGCAGAGCACACAATTTCTTTGTCCCCTTTAAGCTTAGGTAGCCCACGTATGCAATCAAGAGCACTAACACGCGTTAGGTGATCAAAGCCTACGTGACCAAGTCTACGATGCCAAAAATATAAATCCTTTGAATCATTAACAACTAGACACCTATGCTTAGAGGAAGATATATCAAAATCAGCTTTAAAAACTCTTCCAAACCGAGACATGTTAAAAATAAGCTCACTATTCAAACTTACAACTTTGCAGCAGTTTTTATTGAAAATAATTTCCAAATTTTCATCTAGCAATTGTGAAACAGAAAGCAAGTTGTATTTCAAATTTTTGACAAGTGCCACATCCTTCAAAGTGTAGTGATCATTTACTCTTACCGAACCCTTAGCAATTATAGGAGTTGAAGAATTATCGGCAAAAGTAACATTCTCTACATGTGACACAAAAGAGAGGGAGGAGAACCAATCTTTGTTACCGGTCATGTGGCGTGAGCAACCTGAATCCACAATCCAAATGTTCTCCTTCCTCAAACGTGTAACCTACATAGAAGCACAATACATCAGTGACTCAATACTGGGGTTAGTCAAAAGACATTTAAGAATCCAGTACTGAGTCACGCGACGTGCAGCAGGAAAAACATGCGAAAGCTGAGACAAAACAGCAGGTTTATGAGTCAAAGTTTGAGATTTTTTACTCTTAACTACTGACCTATAAGGTGTTACTTGTGTAGCACAAAAATCAGTAGCTCCGGAGGCAAAAACAGAAGGTCCGGAGGTAAAATTTGAATGTTTTTGACTCAAAACAGCAGGTTGTACATTCGGTTCAATATGTGCAGCAAATTCTGCATGAAAGCTATGAGATCTAGCAACCATTCTTTCCCTTTTTTGTTGTTTAGCTAGTCTATAACGAAAATCTATGACATGATCATCTCTACCACAGTAGGTACAATGAAATTTAACTTTGTGTTCATGTCTAGATGAGCAAACAACATTTTTATTTGAAACCGAATGAGACAATACTCCTGCAGATTTGAAAACCACTCCTTTTTGTTTAGGAACTGTTTGAATCAACCCACTTCCTAATGACTATACAATTTTAGGTGGATGTGCCTTAGCATGAGCATGAGAATCAAAACCTAAACCAGTTTTATCATTGCAAGACTTGGAAGAATTCAACAGCAAGTTTAGGTTCTTATTCCCATTACAAAACCGATCTAATGTCCTATGCATGTCATCAAGTTTATTGGATAGATCAAGGCAATTTTCACATGAAGTTTTTCCTTTTAGTTTGCAATTGGAACAATATTTAACTTCATGACAACGTAAAACATTTTTCAATATAGAAATTTCATTCATAGCATCCTGTAGTTTCTTATCAAGATCATCACAAGTAGAACAATGCAAATCAATTGTAGAACAGCTAGCATCTTTCAAGTTTCTATCATTAAGTGCAGCAAGCTCTTTGTTCTTTTCAATTTCTAACTCAAGTTTATCAAGTGTGGAGGTGTGCGCACTTCTTAATGAGGACAATTGTTTATATATTAAATCACATGAGGGACATGCATCATCACTAGGAATCAAAGTTTTTAAACGGTTGATTTTAGGTTCTAGTGATTCAATTTTAGCAGCACTATCCCTAAGCTTTTTGACTTTTTTCTTAACAATAATAGTGGCACGAGAAATAGCATCACACATTTCTTCGTAAGTAGGACATACCTCTTCATTGTCGCTGTTGTGTTCTGCCTCCTCCATACTTGATCTTGACTTGCCCGCCATGAAGCACAAGTTTGCCAAATCATCTTCATCTTCATCACTTCCAATGTCCACATCGCTTGAGCCAAGTTCCTGGAGTGCTGAGATAAAACTGCTCATTAATTGACGTCCTGTAAAACCCTTCTTTTTCTTCGTATCTTTTGCAGAGGAGTGCTTTGTTCTTGTTTTCTTTTCATCCTGGGAAGTAGGACCTGAAAGGTTAGGGCAATCTGAACGAAAATGTCCTGTCTTACCACATTCAAAGCATCGTTGAGGACCGGAGCTTCCTCTCCTTCTAGTTATCACATTTTGCAATGCTTTTGAGAACCGGGTAGAGATGAGCGCTAGCTCCTCCTCTGGAAACTCCTCAATCTGTTCAAGGGTTAGAGAGGATAGCAAAGCAAGTGTACCACAAGATAATGTTTGACCGAAACTAGGCATGTCACGTTGAGAAACAAAAGCAATAGACTTGTTGGGGTTCTTACGTGAGATTATGTCAATTTCATGAGTTTTTAACTTGGAATATAGCACATCTAAAGTAAGTGAACTCATGACAGTAGATTCACGAATATATGTGACTTTCATCTCCCAAATTGACATATCTAATGCACTTAGCAATTGCCTAGCATTTTTAGCATCTGAAAAATTTACATTGACACTACGCAAGTTGCTCAGAATCTTATTAAAGTGGGCAAAAAGGTCATCAATAGACTCACCGGGTTGCATCTCGAAGCGCATGTATTCTTTCTTGAACATGTCATGCCTTACCTCTTTGATCGTGTTGGATCCTCCATGGTAGTCACAAAGTGCTTTCCACACATCGTATACAGATCAGAGGTGTGCAACACGATCGAAGTCGCTTTGTGTTAATCCTTGTATGATCAAGTTCCGAGCCTTGTTGTTGTTGTCGACATCTCTTAGATTTGTAGCTGTAACTTGATTGTTTGATGGTACTTCGTAAGGCTTGTATACCTTCTCCCATATTGCAAAGCCTTGTGCCTGGATAAAGCCTCCATGCGTGCCTTCCAAACCTGAAAATTAATACTAGCGAACATACAAGGTTTGGCAGAGTACTTCTCCATGATGATTAGTCAGAAACACGTGCAAATCACAAAGATTAGAGCATTGTGGCTCTGATACCAATTGTAAGATCGAAGAGCACGTGAAAAGCTACCAGAGGGGGGGTGAATGGTAGATTTAAAAATCTTACGCAGCGTAAACAATTAAACCCCAACCCCTTTGGCAGAAAAACGATCTGTTAAAGAAATCGTGTGTGAGACTAATCTAAACGTGTTTTGCCATGACAAAAGTGATAGATATCAGAGAGAATAAAGTCACGAAGACAACACAACAAGAATCACTCAAATCCGTCGAGAAAAACTCAAGTTATGATCGAAAGATCAAACAAAGGTCAATCTGCCCTACCCGAGAAAAAAAACAGTTCTGGAACGCTGCAAAGAAACTCGTGTAGATCATAGACCACAAATACAATGACCGTGAAATTTTGACAGATGATAGAAAATCAAGTTGTGAAGACAACCCAAAAAGAATCACGTCAATTGGATCTGTAAAACTCGAGTTATGATAAAACCACCAACGAAAGGTAGTGCTGTCCAGAAACTCGACGAGTAAAACTTGTCTGGAACAAGTCGGACGAAGAAGGCACAAAAGTTCCTTCAAACTACGAATTTTATTCAATAGAACACAAGAGGAACAGCCCCAAAGTCATGCACCGCGAGCTCTTGGCTCCCTTGCTTATATAACCAGCTCGAAAGCCAACTCAACTCAGATCAGGAACCTAATCCTACTCTATTCATAAATCGTAACTTTCCATAACTACTTAGGATTCTTCTATACGCAGATAGAAGCAATCTTAAGACTTCCAAACACTTTAGGAACGTATCCCACATTCCTAAACAACTCAAATTCGTGACCCACACAAAATCCTATCATAACCAACTCAAATCTTTCCATATTTGAGTCAAACCCGACTCAGCCGCAGCCTGAGTCCATAACCTAGTCGATTGGACCTTTCCGACCAACTCTTTACGTCCACATATCTTCATCATGTCTCGGAACCATGCAGCCACGTCCATGCACTCCTTGCACATGTGCAAACATCTTCCAATGACATCCACAATACCTTCACATGCATTGTTCTTATTTCAATCATGTTGTGCAACCTCCTGATCAGCTCAACCACAATTCCTCCTGAATTTGGTTGTTGGAACCTCATCTCCTCCCTCAGACTAGTCCAATGGATCCCGTCACCAGCCATGTCTTGAACTCAAGCAACACCTGCACATGAATAAACAACCAATCCATACGATCCCAAGTCCGCGACATGACTCACATCAGTTCCGAACACAACACCTTACGTGAGAACCTCACATAAGCATGTTGCAAAACCATAGTAACACGATATCATCCGTATCAACCAAAAACGCACCAAAGACTTAGCAAATGAATACTAAGCAATCTTTCAAGAGATGTAAAGCAAGTACAAAACATTGCAAATGAAAAATATAAGCATTGCGGTCAAGTTCTGGACCTTGCCAGAGCAACCCAGACCTTGAGCCAGAGCTAACAAAAGCTAGTAGAACCTAGCGCCGGGGCTAACCAAAACTAGTATAACCAAGCTCCCGCCGAAGCTTACAAAACTAGCAGGATCTTAATAAAAAGGTGTTTTGGTGATATTCAAAACTTCTATCGTCAAAGCAAGTGTATTCACTACAAGCTAATGTATTCAGTACACATAGGTCTTACATACACCAAGCTATAGAAATCTGCATGAAAATTGCTCCAAAATCTGGCATCTGTAGCCTTCTTGGGTCAGTTGTAGCAATCCACAAATCTGAGCTTGGAAGCCGTATCGCTTCTCTTGCTGTTGAACTTCTCCTTGGAGGGATCTCTGTTTCCCTGCCTCGGAGCATGCATCTTGAGAGGGCCGACTGGGCCAAAAGAAATTCCCTTTCCTTTGACCTTCACTTGGCGAAGAGCCGCCGAGATGGAGCCAGCTGTGTCCTTTGCCTTGGACGCAGGCTTCTTGGTAAGCACCTTACGCCGCACCTGAGGTGGGGAAGGTGCAGGCTCGGAGGGATGCTCTTGCCTCTTTTGAGCGCGAGACTCCGGAGCACACGGCAACAAGTCTTGTTCCATCTCATCTTCAAAGTCAGAGATGTTCTCATTCGACATTGTCCTGAGAGAGCATTGCACAATGTATGGATAAGAATTGATGACAAGGAAGTGCATTGAGGAATGAGAAAATAGGGTTGAGATCAGTTAGAAATCGAACTTGTCCGGTGTAGAGGTACGGACTAGTCTGGGGGATCGGACTTGTCTGTACATGGACCGGACTAGTCCGGTGTTCAACACCTCAAACCCTAACTAGACGACAAATGGTGATTCCCAATGCAAAACTAGTTGAAGGTAAATGTAATACAACAAGGAGGCATGTATTAACCGAGAGGAACTAGGCTATTTAGTCAACAATGAAGAAAATCATGATTTCTACGGTTTGGGAGGAAATTTTATCGAAAATCCTTGATTCTTGGACATGGAGGGGTTGAAGGTGCGGACAAGTCTGTGGTCTTCAATCCCTATGCAATGGAGATCGATTTCCACCCAAACTTGAAGGGATTTGATGGAGAACGGATGAAATCGCCTTGGGAGCAATTGAGCGAGGAGAGAGAGTGTGGGGCGAGTTGTGAGGATGAAGAAGATTAGGTTTTGGCGGCGGCTAGGGTTATGGAGTCGAAAAATCAGTCTAGTTTGTGGTTAACCGGACTAGTCCGGACTACCGGACACTCTGCGGACTAGTCCGGATAACCACGGACTAGTCCGTGGTCACAAGAACAGAATTGAAAAGCCCATTCGCATTTATATTCGAAGGTTCTTACAGAGAAAATAGGGGCCAAAACAATCAAGTAATCTTCATGAATATGATATATAAGCATACAACAATCAAGCAATGACCATAATTCATCAAGATCAAGTAATTGAAATAGTTTTTCGGAGAAAATTGAGATAGATGATTTTCAAAACACAATCAACATATTTTGAAGAATGCATACAGGTATGCAAGTTTTCAAGCCACATTCTGAGCATCAAGGATGTTTAGTTCATTTCGAAGCTCGCAAAAACGCTTTTCATCAAGTGGCTTGGTGAATATGTCTGCAAGTTGTTTATCGTTGTTGATATGGGAAATAGCTATGTCTCCTTTCACTGAGTGGTCTCTCAAAAAGTGGTGTCGGATGTCTATATGTTTGTTCCTAGAGTGCTCAACAGGGTTATGGGCAATCTTAATGGCACTCTCATTATCACAAAGAAGTGGAATACGGCTCATATTGTAACCATAATCCCTTAGAGTTTGTCACATCCAAAGCAGTTGTGCACAACAACTCCCGGCTGCAACATACTCTGCTTCGGCTGTGGATAAGGCAATGGAGTTTTGTTTCTTGGAGGACCAAGAAACTAGGGATCTACCTAGAAATTGGCATGTACCGGAGGTGCTTTTTCTATCTACTTTGCATCCGACATAATCTGCATCGGAGTATCTAATGAGATTGAACTTGGAACCTTTAGGATACCAAAGGCCTAGGTTGGGTGTATGAACTAAATATCGAAAGATTCTTTTTACGTTGGTCAAATGACACTCTTTTGGGTTGGTTTGAAACCTTGCACACAAACATACACTCAACATAATGTATGGCCTAGATGCACATAAGTAAAGTAGGGATCCAATCATGGAGTGATATACCTTTTGATCGACGTTTGGTCCATCTTCATTGAGATCCAAGTGTCCATTTGTTGCCATGGGAGTCTTTATAGGCTTCACCTTGTCCATTCAAACTTCTTGAGTATGTCTTGAGTATACTTAGTTTCATTTATGAACGTCCCTTCCTTTTGTTGCCTCACTTGGAATCCTAGGAAGTATTTCAGCTCTCCCATCATAGACATCTCGAACCTATCTGTCATAATCTTACTAAATTCTTCACAAAAGGATTTGTTAGTTGAACCAAAGATGATGTCATCAACATAAATTTGACAAATAAAAAGATCATTATCAAAGTGCTTTGTGAATAATGTATAATCTACTTTACCAATCTTAAAACCATTTTCAATTAAGAAATCTCTAATACACTCATACCAAACTCTAGGAGCTTGTTTGAGGCCGTAGAGAGCCTTACACAATTTAAAGATGTGGTCGGGGAACTCTTCATCTTCAAATCCGGGGGGTTGCTCCACATAAACCTCCTCCTTGATTGGTCCATTGAGGAAGACGCTTTTCACATCCACTTGACAGAGCTTGAAATCATGGTGAGCTGCATATGCAAGTAATATTCTAATAGACTCAAGCCTAGCTACGGGAGCAAAGGTTTCATCGAAATCCAAACCTTCAACTTGTGAATACCCTTTGGCCACAAGTCGCGCCTTGTTCCTTGTCACCACCCCGTGTTCGTCTTGTTTGTTGAGAAAAACCCATTTGATGCCGACGATGTCGAACTTGGGTCTTTTGTCGAGTTCCCACACTTCGTTCCGTTTGAAGTTGTTGAGTTCTTCTTACATCGCCACCACCCAATCCGGATCCTTCAATGCGTCGTCAACCCTGTGCGGTTCCATAAAGAATACAAAGGAGTAATGTTCACAAAAATTAGCTATGCGAGATCTAGTTGTTACTCCCTTTCAAATGTCCCCGATTATGTTGTCGACGGGATGACCTCTTTGAACGCTTTGGTGTACTCTTGGGTGTGGCACTTGTGGTCTTGAGTCTTCATGATTATCTTCTACTCCCCCTAGATGGTTGCCCTCATTGACTTGTTGATCATCTTCGTCTTCTTGATGTTGTTCTTTTGTGGGAGCTCCCCCTTGATCGTTTACCTCCACTTGTGGTTCATCTTCTTCATTTGCATTTGGAGGTGGCGCTTGTGGTTGAATATCGCCCAACGCCATTCTTCTCAATGCTTGACATGGAGCTTCTTCTCTATCTAGCACACATGAATGAACTTGCTCTTCTTGAGAGCCGTTAGTTTCATTGAACACTACGTCATGTGCTACTTCAACAAGTCCGGAGGTCTTGTTGAAGACACGATAGGCGTAAGAGTTTGAATCATAACCAAGCAAGAAACCTTCATCGGACTTTGAAGCGAACTTTGAGGTCCTAGGTTTCTTGTTCAAAATATAGCACTTAGAACCAAAAACTCGAAAATAGGAAATATTTGGTTTGTTACCCGTGAGTAGCTCATATGATGTCTTCTTGAGTAGTCGATGAAGGTAGAGTCGGTTTATGGCGAGGCAAGCAGTGTTAACCGCTTCCGCCCAAAACCGATCCGAGGTCTTGTATTCATCGAGCATTGTTCTTGCCATCTCTATGAGGGTTCGGTTCTTCCTTTCGGCAACTCCGTTTTGTTGAGGGGAATAAGGTGCTGAAAACTCATGCTTTATCCCTTCTTCGTCTAGGTACTCCTCAACTTGGGTGTTCTTGAACTCCGTGTTGTTGTCTCTTCATTTGTTCTTGATCCTCAATGAGAACTCATTTGGGGCACGCTTGAGAAACTTCTTGAGGGTTCCTTGAGTTTCTATCTTATCATGCAAAAAGAAAACCCAAGTGAAGCACGAAAAGTCATCAACAATTACTAAGCCATATTTGTTACCGTCGATGCTTATGTAAGCAATTGGACCGAATAAGTCCATATGAAGTAGCTCGAGCGGTCTTGTTGTAGTCATGACGTTCTTCGCAGGATGAGGTGCTCCTACTTGCTTCCCGGCTTGGCACGCGCTACAAGGTCTGTCTTTCTCAAAAAACAACATCCTTTAAACCTTGGATGTGATCACCCTTAAGGAGTTTTTGAAGATTCCTCATCCCAACATGTGCTAGCCGTCTATGCCACAACCAACCCATCTTGGTCTTTGCAATCAAACATGTGTCAAGTTCAGCTTTATCTTTGTTGAAGTCAACAAGATAAAGCTTTCCCTTCAACACACCTTTGAATGCAACCGAGTCATCACTCCTTCTAGAGACGGTCACACCCTCATTAGTAAACAAGCAATTATAACCTTTGTCATATAATTGAGATATGGACAGTAGGTTATAATCTAAGGAATCGACATGTAAAACGTGAGAAAGAGTATGTTGAGATGATATTGCAATTTTATCGGTACCGAGCACCCTTCCTTGACTATTGTCTCCGAAATAGATGCCCTCGCATGGATCCTCATTCTCTTTGTACTCAAGGAACATCATTTTCTCTCCGGTCATATGGTTGGTGCATCCACTTTCTAGCACCCATTTCGATCCACCAGAGGAATAGGACTACAAAATCAAATCATGCCTTGGTTTTAGGTACCCAAGCTTGCTTGGGTCCTTTGAGGTTAGTTACAAGAGATTTGGGCACCCACAAATGAGACTTGGTGTTCCCATGGCATGGACCAACGTAATGAGCATAAACTTTACCAAAACTTTTTATAAGAACATATGATGCATCGAAAGTTCTAAACAATAGTTGTTGTGGTTCATGAACATAACTAGTCTGGGAAACCGGACTTGTCTGGAGGACCAGACTTGTCCGTGTAGGGACCAGACTAGTCCGATTTTCATATGTGTTGACTATCTTGGATTTATTGGGATCATTAGTATTTCTAGCTAGAGAGGAGTTTCCTCTCACAAAGTCAATGCGCTCCTTGTTATTCTTATGGTTTCTAGCATTTAGCTTTTCACCATAGGAATACCCAATGCCATATTTGACATTAGGAGGTCTTGTGGCCAAGTATGCACTACGTGCATATTTGACCTTCTCCTTGTCAGATATGCCACTTTGGGAAGGATGCTTGTCCTTGGTAGAGGTTGACTTGTCTTTCAAGCTAGTGTCAGTTTTAAGGGGTTGAGAGGGCGATCTTGAAGAGTATGATGGGTCACTTTGTTTGAGTGACTCAACTTGCACTTCAAGGATCTTGTCAACTTTGGTTAAGTTAACAAGTTCTTCCTTGATGATTGCATTTGAGTCACTTAACTTCAAACAAGCTTCCTTGCTTGAAGCTAACTCAAGTTCAAGTGATTTGCTTCACTCCTTTTCAAGTTCAAGGAGCTCATTGATCCTGAGATACTCCTCCTTTTGGAGGATGGTCATATCCTCTTGACGATCAATCATCCCCTCCCTATCAATAAGCTTATCCATCAAGAATTTCATTTTGGCAGCAGTTTTCTTGTCTAAGCCAACTAGCATGTCCTCATCATCACTATAGTTGTCACTATCACTATCAAAAGAACGCAAAGAGGTAGATTTTGTTGTTACCTTTCGTTTACCTTCTTTCGCCATGAGGCAAGTGTCGTTGCCCTCCCATGCGCCGAGATTTGGGAATAGGGTGGACTTCTTAGTTGTCTTCTCGATGGCTATGCTAGCCATATCCTCTTCCTCTTCGGATGAGGACTCGTCATTTGAGTCCCACCCCTTTCCTAGGTGCGCTTGTCTAGATTGCTTCTTCTTCTTGAAGAATTTCTTGGGTTGAGGCTTCGTTTCCTTGGTCTTCTTCTTGTTTTGTTCATACGGGCAACCAACTATAAAGTGGTCATATTCACCAAAGTTATAGCATGCCCGCCTCAGCTTCGGTCTTGATTTTTCTTTGTGTTTTCCTTCACTTGATCTGCCCCCTTGTCTTCTCTTCATCATTTTCTTGAATCTCTTCATAAAGAGGATCATGTCCTCTTCGTCAATATTGCTGCTCTCGTCATCGCTGTCCTCTTCTTGTTGAGCTTCTCGAGCTTCTTTTGACAACGGCTTGCAAGTGGATTTTAGGGCGACCCCTTTCTTCTTTGCCGAGGTGAGGTCGGCAATCTCCTTGACATGTTTAGCTTGCTTCTCCATCATCTCGAAGTTGATGATCTTTCCAAGTAGTTCGCTCGGGGTCATTTTCTTGTACCTAGGGCTTTCTCTAATCATCGAGCATAGGGTAACATTGTGAGGCATTAAAGCTCTAAGGATGAGCTTCACTACCTCGTGATCATTCCACTTCTTACCTCCGTATGCTCGAACCTTGTTGATGAGAGTCTTTAACTGGTTGTACATGTCTTGTGGTGACTCATCTTCTTCTATGGCGAATCTTCCCAATTCGCCTTCAATCCTTTCGAGCCTCTCGCACATGACGATCGCCTTCATGTGAAGTTTGCAATGTGTCCCAGATTTCCTTTGCAATCTCGAGTCCATCCACCTTTGTGAACTCGTTCTGACTTAGTGAAGATGTGATGACTGCTGCAGCTTGGGCATTCCGATGAATTGCTTGCTCTTGGCTTGGTGTAAGCTCTTCATCATCGTCCAAGATATCTATTCCTATACACACAATATGCCAAAAGCCGGGATTAAGTGAGATTAAGTGCGTTTTCATTTTTTGCCTCCACATTGAGTAATCATTGCCGTAGAAGTGTGGGGCTTTTCCTAAAGGAATTGATAAATAATGGCTATTGTTAGAATTTAAATGATCGTAGTTGGAAGGATATCGGGAGTAGTCGGTGTGACTACTGCCCTTCTTCTTGTCTTCGATCTTCACTTCCCCTATGGAGAGGGCTTTCTTCCCTAGGAGCGCCTTGAGTTCAAGCGTCTCCTCATCATCATCCTCGAAGTCCTGAATGGCATCGAAGAGCTTCTCCAATTTTTGAGCTTTTTCATCTTCAACCTTCTCTTGGTTGAAACTTTTGTGCACATCCTTGAAGTCCGACATGTTCTCTTCGCGCGATTAGTCTCTTGCGAAGAGTCCTGCTCTGATACCAATTGAATGTGTCTAGAGGGGGGGGGGGTGAATAGGCCTTTTTGAATTTTAGTCGGAACCTACAACACTTAGCAACTTGATCAAATACCAGGAAATCGGACTAGTCCGGTAGAGTGCAGACTAGTCTGGTGCGTGCGGACCAGATCGATCAAGTTTGATTGATTATCTCTTTCCTAGACTTTATGCAGCGGAAATATACTTGTAATTAGAGTGTAATACTTCAATGAAACTAGATGTTGCACAAGTTAACCTTATATTCAATGTTTTAACGTAATATGAACAAGATCAAGTAAAACCCTAGATATCAATGAAAAGTAAGAACAAAATGCACAAAGTGAAGACACAAGATTTTATCTTGTGGTTCGGTTCCCACAAAGGCAACCTACATCCACGTCGAGGAGCCCATGAAAGGACTGGGTCTTCACCAACCCTAACCTCGTCGAATCGCCACAAAGGACAATTCTCTTTCACTATCACAAGGGTAAATCACCAAGTTCAAGGGGCCTTCTCACAATTTGAGTGCTCCCCAAGATTACAATCAAACTCCACCAAGAACACACTCTTAGGATCAACAGTGAAACAACAGGAGTGTGTTAGAGAATCAAACCCAAGAGCTTAAACGTGTGGAATCGTGTCTCTCCTTTGATCCAAAGTGAATCCTCAAGGATTTGATCTTTCTTGTGTTGGATTGCGTGGAGAGATGTGTTTTCTAAGATCTTGGAGGCTGTGATGGCACTGGGAGTCGAGAGAGTTGAAAGTAAGGTCGTGCACATCTATTTATATGGTGTTTCCAAAAGTTACCGTTAGGATTTTGATGGTCTGTACTATCCTGTGGTGGAGTCCGGACTAGTCCGGTGTGCGGCGTGCAGGAAACCCTAAGTTCTCAGGAAGATCGGACTTGTCCGGCTTAGGGCGGACTAGTCCGATTTAGGCTCTGGGAATGTTTGGACTAGTCCAATTATTATTCGGACATGTCCGGCTGTGGTGATCTCCTTAGTGAATTATGGACAAGTCCGCATTTGGAAGACTTGTCCGATTTTAGTCACAGAGGTTATCAGACTAGTCTGGGTATTATCGAACTTGTCCGATGTCGTGCAAAGTTGTGAAGTATTGAGGACTAGTCCGCACCGTGGAGGACTAGTCCGATCTTAGTCAGAAAGATATCGGACTAGTCCGTGGTGATATCGGACTAGTCCGGTCTGTGTAGACTTGGACTGTGCAGACAAGTCCGCACTGGGAGGACTTGTCCGATTTTGAACAGAGGGGTTATCGGACCAGTCTGGATATTATCGGACTAGTCCGGACCTGTATATATCAGTGCAGTGAGTGAGTTCTCTGGTGATTGAGCTCTTTGGGTGTGTTTCTGCAACACACTCCATACACAATGATCTAATCTATTAAGCTCTTGAGCTCTTTTCCATATAGATCCTCATTCTCCTTTCTTTTTGCGCTTACTCCATGTTTTCATTAAAACCTGTGCTCATCTCAACAATTTGGTTAGGATCTCATTTGTTTATCATAAATCAACTAAAACCCGCAAGGGATGCCTAGATGCACTTTCAGTGGGCCTGTACATGCTGGTAGTCCCTTTGTAAATGCTATTTTGTGATATCTTGGCCACACACAAACAGAAGTGTGAGACGGCATAATTGACATTCCTTAGTCACTGAAAGGTGATGAAATCACAGACTTGTGGGTAAAGTGGTACAACCCTATAGAGTGTGTAAACTATCATGATAGTCGTGCTCCCGGTCATGAGCAACCTGAACCCTCACATGATTAGAGTTATGGACTTGAGTATTGAATAATGGTTGGAATTGGGATTGGGTTGTGAATTCAGCTATGGAAAATTAAATGTGATAAAGTGGAAGGTTATGGTTATTTATGTTGGTTGGATATTTAATGGTTGAGAATGGTAAATGATAGAATTGGATATGGTATGTTGGTTTATTTGGGTTATGATGGGATTTGATTGCACTTAGTAATCCTATGTCACGTTTTAACTTTTGTTAATGAAATATACTTTTTCTTCAATGAGCCATTTATGTCATCCTTCTTTAAGCTATATGTCATACTTTTCCAACACTTTCTGAGTACGACAAGTGCTCACGTTTGCTATTTCAACATTAATTCAGCAGCAGGTGACACTTGGGAGTATCTTGAGGATCGCAAGGAGTACTAAGCGTGTATGTTACCGTGAATTGCATGTGAAGCTGGAGTCTGCTAGTTGCTTAGTTTTTTGCTGCTATATTGTTAGAGTTGTCATTTGAGACTATTTGGATAATTATAGTAAGGTACTATTTATTATCCGTGACATGGTAACAATCTGAATATCGTTTGTGATGCACTCGTGTATGTGTGATGAACATCCTGAGTACACATATGCGCTTCACATGGTTCATTCTCGCAGCTGAGTGCCACAGGAACCACACCCCTTCTCTAACCCCTGCCCACGTTAAAAACCCCCACCGCCTCTACCTTGTCGTGAGTCGCCATTTGTAAGAAAAACCCTAGCCGCAGGAAGGGAGAAGAAGGAAGGGAAGCTGGAGAAAGGAGAGAAGGAAGGAAGAAGAAGGAGAAGATGGCAAGATCATCGTCGCTGCTGCGTTCTTCATTATCAACACTCCATCATCTACTTCACGCCGCCACCTTTGTCATCAACGGATCTAGATGCCCGAATTTCATGCCACGTGGTAATTATTGAGCCGTTGCACTCGTGGTAATTACACTAGATCCAACTTTCCATGATGACTTTGATCCACTACTCGAATCCGACCATGCCTTAGAAGAAAATCTCGTAACTCGCTGGATCGCACGGACTAGTCTGGTCCTATAGCGTACTAGTGCGGCCTGTCCGGACTTGTCCGTCCCAAGTGCAAACTAGTCCCGTTTATGAATTCCAGAAATCCCTAAATTTCCACCAAACCTTCCGGAAATGACAAAAAACCAACATGAACACTTAAAACCTAGTTGCACCCAGTTAGTAAACAATAGTAGTGACTTA
The DNA here is from genome assembly GCA_036927565.1 of Tuctoria greenei. NCBI lineage: Eukaryota > Viridiplantae > Streptophyta > Magnoliopsida > Poales > Poaceae > Tuctoria > Tuctoria greenei. Next base: position 69,598,787 of record JAYESD010000005.1, read on the forward strand.
AAAACATGTATTACACCATAACTACCTCTTGCATGCGCATCATGGCATATTGATTAATATATGAGCATTTTATTGATTGCAATGTTGTTTCGCATGTGTGTATCGCGAAATAAAAGGAAACACTCAAGGGGGTACATTCAAGACCTTCAACACCAGAACTTCGAAGCACTTGATCCAACCAGCTACCGAAGCAAGGAAAGTGCCCTTGAACATTTTGATCTTGTTTTTGAAATGTTTATTTTGAAACTGCATGCTTGTATCAAATTGACAAGAAAACCCATGAATAGGAGTTTACTAGACTTGTATGTCCTGCCTTGTCGCTTGGGATGTAATGAAGAGATTCGGGAAGGGTATGTTACATTTTTTGCCTTGCATTTCTTAATTGGGTTCAGGAAGAACTAAATATCTTGAGTATGAACTTTTGATCATGTGAACTATGTGAAATGATGGTAATGAGCCTTAGCAACAAGGAACCTAGGGATCTAAGCAAGCCGGTTATGCGGAATGGATTGGATGGTATGGTGGATTTTGCTTGCTTTAGATATAAGGACCGGTTCATGGAGCGACCACCTAGGATTCAATAGTGCCACCATAGGGCCATTTGGAGAGTGGCTTAGCCAATTTATTAGGTGTATTGATAGCATCATTCGGATCATTTTTGAGGATCAGGGAATGGGAGTCATTTAGGTTGGCAATAGTGGCGAGACTACACTAGGATCCGAACAACACAAGAGGGGGCCGTTGGATGGATGCGCTCAGTTTTGAGACATCACCTCCGGTGAAACCTTAGTGGGTCCGTAATGCTGGTAGTTGTTGGTATTTCTCAACGTCTACAGTTCAACCTAGCAGCAAAGGCTAGTTCTGCAAAGGCACTAGGCTAACCTAAGCCAAACCAAGATGAGTTTCACAAGCACATGGAAAGTACCGTTGTAGCATCTCACGCATGAGTATTCTCTAGGGTATCGTATTTGTTTATCCCAAAGGAAGACAAGGGGGAAGAGTGGCATGGTCAAGAAAGAATAGGGTGTTCTAGTGAGGGATCCAGTAGGATGGGTAAATGAAGTAGTGGGGTAGTGTGACACACACCTAAGTGTAGGATCGAAGAGCACGTGTAAAGCTACCAGGGGGGAATGTAGATTAAAACTTTTCAGCGGAAGCAACGAAAACACCCCTCGATAGAAAACTGATCTGTTAAAAAAACCATGTGTGCGACTGATCTAAACGTGTCCAACTGTGACAAAACTAGTATAGATTGTAGAGAATCAAGTCACAAAGACTTCACAACAAGAATCACAAAAATTCATCGAGAGAAACTTAAGTTACAATTGAAAGAACGAACAAAGGTCAATCTGTCATACCCGACAAAAAACAGTTCTGGAACACTGCAACGAAACTCATGTACATCAGAAACCACAAATCCTATGACCGTAAAATTTTCATAGATGATATAAAAATAAGTTTTGAAGACAACCCAAAAAGAATCACATCAATCGGATCTGTAAAACTCGAGTTATGATAAAACAACCAAAGTAAGGTAGTGCTGTGCAGAAACTCGACAAGAAAGACTTGATGAAAACAAGTCGGACAAACAAGGCACAAAAGATTCTATAGACTACGAATTTTATTGATCAAAACATACAAGTAATGGCCCCAAAGTCGTGCACCACGAGCTCTGGCCTCCCTTTCTTATATAAACAGCCCTTAGGCCAACCCAAACTTAACTAGGACTCTAATCCTACTCAATTCACGAATCAAAACTTCCCATAACTGCTCAAGACTCTTCTATACGCAGATAGAAGAAATATTAAGACTTCCAAACACCTTAGGAACGTATCCCACATTCCTAAAATAACTCAAATTCATGACCCACACGAAATCCTATCATAACCAACTCAAAACTTTCCATATTTGAGTCAAACACGACCTAGCCGCAGTCTGAGTCCTTAACCTACTCGGTTGGACATTTCCGACCAATTCTTTATGTCCACATCTCTTCATCACACCTCATAACCATGTAGCCACGTCCATGCACTCCTTGCACACGTGCAAACACCTTCCAACAATGTCCATGATACCTTCATATGCATTGTTCTTGATTCAAACATGCTGCACAACCTCCTGATCAACTCAACCACAATTCCTCCCGAACTTTGTTGTTGAACCTCATATTCTCCCTAAGACTAGTTCAATGGATCCTGTCACCAGCCATGTCTTGAACTCAAGCAACACCTGCACATGAACAAACAACCAATACTTCCGAGCATAAGGACTCGACTTGACTCTCGTTAGTTATGAAACCACAACACCTTACATGAGCACCTCACGTAAGCATGTTGCAAACCTTAGCAAAGAGATATCAGCAATAACCACCAAAACACACAAAAAATTAGTAATAGAAAACTAAGCAATCTTTCCATAATCCAAAAAAAACAAGTTCAAAACATTGCAAATTAAAAGCAGAACCACTGCGATCAAGCACCGGACCTTGCCAAAGCTAACCGGACCTTGACCTGGAGCTTACCAAAGCTAGCAGAACCTAGCACCAGATCTTATAAAAGCTAGTCAAACCTGGCGCCAGAGCTAACCAAAGCTAGTTGGACCTAGCGCCGGAGCTTACTGAAGCTATTCGGACCTAGAGCCGGAGCTAACCAAAGCTAGTCGGACCTAGACAAAGAAGTCGAACCTAGCAAAAGCAAGTCGGACCTTACGTAGGACCTTGTTAAAAAGGTGTTTTTGTAGTATTCAAAAGTTTTATCGCCATAGCCAATGTATTCAGCATACACAGGTCTCACACTAAGCAATTCAAGTCTAAGGGGTAAGAAGCTACTAGTGAAGGTCAAGTTAGGGATGGAGCTACTCCTACTATTCTTTAAGTATTCATATACATTGCCTATTAGTGTACATGTGAGTATGTTATCCATGAGTACTAGGGCTTAGTGGTCCAACATATCGAACACGAGTTTACCCCTAACAACATTGGGATGATTCCCGCCTCGAGCCTGCGGCGTAGCTGAACGTGGGGGATTACGAAGTACGAACATGGTTGTCACCGCCTGCTGCCTACCCCTACAACCTGTGGGTATATGAGACATCCAACGCTACTTAATTATCTAAGCATCATGCTTACGTAAGAAGTAAATACCTTAAGAGCTGCAATACAAGTAAATAGCAAAGGCAAATGACTAACTTAAACATCGTTGAAACCAATGTTGGGACCAAGCACTAAATTACTCATATTAATACCTAATTAACTATAATGGTGGTGTATGATGTTTATGATAACATGATATAAGAATTATGACTAAATCATAACAACATCTACCTCTAGGACATACATGGACTCCACAACCAAACAAGAAATGTTTTATCCAAGTATATGAATAAGTAAAGACTAGTGATATTAATATAAAGCATAATGTCACAAATAAAAGAAAAGATACGTGAGCCATTCCTTTCCTGATTTGTACTTGGGACTAGAGGCTCCTCTCTACAGTCTAACATTCACTAAGGACCAAGAGAGCACTAGTGTAATATAAGAAAAAATGTTTGAGTGGTGTCTAGGATAAGTGAGACACCCCCTATTTATACACGGGGTAGAGGCGGTTCCCGCCACAATTAGCGTGTGAACCAGTCTTCACAGTCTTCAGGGCACCATAGGAGAGTGCCACACGTTGGCTGATCGAGTTTGGTGTGAGGAATAAGTTGGTCGAGCTAGGAGGTCTGCCGACCTGGTCCTGGCACCCCTCGGTGGTGTTTCCTCAGTTTGATGATAAGTGGGACCATGATTCATCCTCGCTTTAATTGGCATTGGAATCCCTCGGATACGCCTGGGAATGATTCCATGGATCCATGTGATGCCACATGTCATCACGTGATTTGCTGAGGTGGTACTTTTCAGGATTGCTCCCCTCATTCTCCATCAATTCTGCATAAAAACTTCTGCATGCACTATTTCTCCAAGTACAAATAGAATTATGTCAAATCTAATTATGATGTGTGTAAGAAATATTTATTCCCTCACATAATTGAGTTATATTGACGGTGGAAATTTTTATATAATGACTGTCAAAAAACTCCCCCAAGCTTACCCTTTGCACATCTCGAAGCAAAGATAAAGATTAAGGTTGTTGATCAAGAGTTGCTACAATGTTCTATTTTGCAGAAGTACCAAGTGCACAACAAATTATGTTACCTTGCATTGAATAAATTGGCTATGGTACCTCACCCTTTTTCTCGTCATTATGGGGCTTATGCCTCATCCTTTTCTTGAGTGGTTGAAAGATAGAACAACAAAGTGAGCATGCATAACCAAATGTGTGAGTTCCACTCAAATTTCCAGAGAATTTTGAATGGCGTTTGAATTTAAGTCTCTCAAATGATTCACTCACTCACTCCTATGTGGGAAGTAGTATTTGTATCCTCACCAAGGCAAAGACTTTCTCGTTCTACATCTAAATAAGGCTTGTATGTGGAGCTTGGTAGGAACTAAGAGTAGTCATATTTGTAACACATTTATTGCTAAGTCAAAAGAGTAAGCCTTAGGAGAAAACAAACCATACTTTTGATCAAGATTTGTACAAGTGTGATGGAATATTTGTGGAGTGGTAATATGAAGTTGACTCCTTTGTATGCACTCTCTTTATTATGGCGATGAAACATGGTAACTTATTATTTTTTTTCTCATCCCTTGTCCATGAGCATGCATTTTTTTGTTTTTCTTGTAGCCATGTCTTCTACTCCTCTTTTTTTTCAAATATTTTGAAGAGAGTATTATGCATGAAAATCATGGCGTATCTTTTGATGGTGGAATGGTATGATGGAATTTTGCTAACTTCTAGTGCAGAAGTTTAGCATGTGCCCGTGCAATCTTGATCTTAAGAGCATAAAAAGATTCTCACATAGGTCTATACTAGTTTTACTAGGCTCATTGTGAAGGCAAATGGCATATGCATAGGTTTATCAAATTCAAATCATCATATGGCTTTGGCAGGAATTTCATCAAATGAGGAACTCCCATTTTAGATTTTCTCCAAGAAATCAAGTTTCACTTTCAACCAGGATATTAGCAACTCTTATCACTATATCATATCCCACAACAACCTAGAATTGGATTTAACGTTTGCTACCAAAAAATTCAAAGTTTTAAGGCAAGAATATTATATGCCAATAAACGCAATACTTGGTGAATACTAAGTTGTAATACAGGGGACTAGAGAAAATAAAACAGGGCAACTATTCATCATTTCAACTTATGCAAAGCGAAAATATTCTTATCGCACATTTTTTATTTTATTAACCTAACCTATACTACATTATTATTATATATACTTTCTAGATGCAAATCTGGTTGAAAGAAAGAAACAAAATAAAGGAATGCAAATGTGATGTGATACATGAATGTGGCCTAGAGGGGGGGTGAATAGGCCTTTTGAATTCCCTGCACACTTAATAGAATCGTCAAATTTTGGTTGGCCGGACTAGTCCGGTCGTGTGGGCGGACTTGTCTGGTGTGCTAAAAATATGTGTGTTGATCAAGTGTTGATTGGGAATCTAAGTTTCTTTAGCAGCGGAAATGAGAACAACTGATATTTTTATTTGAGATTAGTATAAGAATGCAGGTAAAACTTATAATTGCCTTAGGTTGATGTTTTAGCACTTAAGTGATCTAGTGAAAAAAATTCAAATAAATAAGGCACAAGACACACAAATTTTCCCCGAGGTTTGATCTCACCACGAGATCTACGTCCTCGTTGAGGAGGCTCACACAGAGCCAGGTCTCCAACCCTTTCCCTCTTCAAGTCACCACAAAGGCCGACTTGATCTCACTATCACGGGTAATCACCAGGTTTGTGGGGCAACCTCACACGTTGAGGGCTCCCACGAGAATTACAACAAAGAAGTGATCAAATACACTCAAAATTATTACAATGCAGAGTATGAGTGTAGAAAGATCATACCCCAAGAGCTCGCAATGAAAGAACGACGATCTCCCAATCCCGAATCCAAGTGTTCAATTGATTTCACTCTTTTTGCACTTTAGATGTGTGGGGAGATGTGTTTTGGGCTCTTGGGATGAAGTGGTGGCGCTAGGGTTTGTTGTTTGATCAGTATTCGACGTGTGTGTTAATAGGAAAGCTGTGGACTCTCTATTTATAGGGTTTCCAAAAGGTAGCCGTTGAAAAACCCTAACACCAGACTAGTCCGGTCCTAGTCCGGACTTGTCCGGTCTCAGTGCATTTTGATGTCCAGAAAGTTTGTCGGACTAGTCCGGTCCAAGCTCGGACTAGTCTGGTGCTATGTGTAGGTGACTCCAGAAAGTTCATCGGACTAGTCCGCAGACTAGTCCGATCTCCACAAATGGGAGATTCCAGAAAGTTCAACGGACTAGTGCGGTCCATGATCGGACTAGTCCGGTCCCTCATATGAGAGACTCCAGAAACATCAAGGGACTAGTCTGATGGATGCACGGACTAGTCCGATCTCCCTATAAGTGGGATTCCAGAAAGATGAATGGACTAGTCCGGTCCATGATCGGACTAGTCCGGTGCTTTGTGAAAGTTAGATTAATTTTAATCCCTTACCCTCGCGCAAAGTTGTGAGCTCTTGGAGTGTGTCTTTCATACACTCCCTATACATTCAAAATCTAATTTGGTCTTCCAAGCTTCATCAAGATATCTTTCTTTGAACACCACTTCATTTATCATCTTTTTGTGTGCACCGAGCTGTTTCACTTGTTTGTCCTGCAATCATCTCAATAGTTTCATTAGGATCTCATATGTTTGTCATCAATTAGCCAAAACCCACAATGTATATCCTAGATGCACTTAAAATCTCCCCCTTTTTGGTGATTGATGACAACCATTTGAGATATCACAATTGAGAATAAAATCTTGATTTTCATAAGGTGTGCACATATGAGAATAATGATAAATCCACAAAAAAAGCTTCTCACATATGCACACACCTTATGGTGGGGTGCCTAACAGGTGTGTGATCAACAAGGTGTGATGAAGTAAAGGTAATCAATAATGAGCATTGAGATAATCATCCAAGCAACAATAAGCATCACACATAAGAGTAGAAATAGTGCATTACAAGGCTTTTTTAAAATAAATACATGTCCTTGATCACAAAAACATAAAGACACCAACTAGAGATGGTCTCAAGCTACTAGTGTCTCAAGCTACTAGTCTCAATCTCTCCCCCTTTGGCATCAAGGCACCAAAAATTGAAAAATTGAGGCGAATCACTCATCACCACTCTCTTCTTCAGTCTCGGTCCTGTCCTCATCTTCACCACCATCATCATCATTCGCCGGAGCAGACTCTTCCTCGGAGTCCTCGAAGGCGGGCGGGGATCCCACCGGCTCAATCTCCAGCTTGTCACAAATAGCTTTGATGTTGGCGTTGACATATTGTTGATGCTTCTTCTGCCTGACTTCAATCTTGCGGCAGCAGGCAAAGATAGATGTGAGCATTTTGAGCACACCACCGGAGGGTTCAGGGGCAGGTGCAGAGCTAGGAGGAGCAGCTGAAGATCTAGTGACATTCACATCCCGAGTTTGTTTAGTCCTCCTCTCAGCTTCAGGGGATGGAGGTGCATCAGGAGCCGAAGGTAGAGTGTACTCAGTGGGCTTTTGCAATTTCAACCCCGTATGGTGAACATCCTTGACGAAAGTCCAGTCACCTTCTCAATCATGTACATGATGTACGGGGCATACCCGCAAGACATGTTTGGAGTGATTGAGATGTTCACAATGTCATTGTAGATGTACTCAAAGACATTGAACGGTCTCCTCCCACCAATGACCTTCATTAGGGTCCTCAAGGTTCCTTGAATAGTCCCCGCATCTCCATCTTTCGGGGCAATTATCTTCCTCAAAATTCTGTTGAGGACCACATAGAAGGGCTTCAAATAATTGATATTTGGAGGGACATAGGGCATCCTTGTGTCATAGAGAAATTGGAGCTCATCCTTCTCCAAGGGTTGCAGATTGTGGATAACAAGATCATGATCCAAAGTGTGTTCAAGGTGGAGAATTCTTGCAAACTCATTATAAGTGACACTATACTTGGAACCATGAGTCATCCAAGTGAGATTGTCTCCATCACCACGAGCGAAGTAGAGGGTGGAGTGGAATTGGGTGATGACCTCATTGTTCCAATCATTCTCAAAGGAAAACAGTTCCTTTAGTCCGTGCCTCTCAAGGGACTCAACCACCTCACGGAAGGCAGGATACTTCTTTGACTGCATGTACCCAATGTTCACCCATTGACTCTTCACAACGGGATTCTTCATCTTCATGTACACATGCTCGTAGTAGTCGGCATGGAAGTTGCTCCAAAATCTTGGGTCTTTGCATTGTCGAGGTTTAGCATACACATTAACCTACCTGAAACTATCGGCAAGCTCACCCCCTTTTCCAGTGAAATCCTTACTTGAGCGCTGCCTGTTGCGGTGACTTGGGTTCTTCATTTTTAGGGGTCCAATGGGACCACTAGCAAGCCCTTTTCCTTTGTTGAGAGTCCTCTTTGGCCCTGAGGAGCTCTCACCAGCCTTTCCTTGGGCCTTCTTCACAACTACCCTCCTTTTCTTGGGCAAGTTGTCATCGGAGGGTGGAGAGTGCACATTTACATCATGCCTTTTCTTCATGTAGCTCTCCTTGGCCCTCTTCATCTTTTGGTGCTCAACTTCTTCATCAACATGAAAGGAGCTGTCATCGGAGCTTGAAGACATCGTGCCTAACAAGGAGTTCATGATTTAGATGAGAATGAACTAAGAATGAAGGTGATGTGAGGATTCAAATGTCAGAGACCGGACTTGTCCGGTTTCAGAGTGCGGACTTGTCCAGTGTACCGTACTAGTCCGTACCTGGGAGCCGGACTAGTTCGGCCTGGCACAAGAACCCTAACAAAACTAGAATCACAACTTCTATCTAAGGGTGCAAATGAGAATGAAGGTGAAAGGAATACATCTCTGAAGCTAATGTACTTCCTTGGAATCAAGAGAAATAGGCTAGAACTAGAAAAGTTGAGAGTTTGATTTTTGGGAGAAATTTTCCGAGATTTGAAGATTCACGTTGAAGGAGCACGAATCTTTCCGGATGAGTTTGGAGTGGAGTACCAACTCGTCGAGGGGAGGATTTCCCACGGAGAAAGCTTGGATTTTGAGGGCTCAACTCGAAAATCACTTTTGGGGGCTAGGGTTTGAGAGGTGAGGGTTCAACTCAAAGTGGAGGGAGGTTTGAAACTGTTCTGGGCCGGCCAGCTGCTTATATACGCGGCCGACCGAACTAGTCCGGTCAGTGGACGGACTAGTCCGATGCCCCTGGAAAACCTAGAAGGAGGGACTGTCCGGACTAGTCCGGTGGCAAACCTGACTAGTCCGGTGTCCCTGAAAAAAAAAACTGAGAATATAGAGATACTAATAGTGATCCAAGGACAAGCTTTGCAAATAATCTTGGTGATTATGACCAGAAAGCAATCAAGACAAAAAAACATGGTCATAAATTCCAAGGTTTCTTCATTAAAAATAGTTTTCTTAGGAGAAAAAGAGGTGAGGGGCAGTTTTAACAATAAAATGTAACATTTGAAGTATCAACCAGATGTGCAACGTTTCAAGCCACATTTCGAGAGTCAAGAATATTAAGTTCATTCCTAAGTTCACAAAACCTTTTCTCATCCAATGGTTTGGTAAAAATATTTGCAAGTTGTTTTTTAGTTCTAACATGAGAAATAGCAATGTCACCTTTTAATGAATGATCTCTAAGAAAATGATGACGAATATCTATGTGCTTAGTTCTTGAGTGCTCTACTGGGTTGTGTGCAATTTTTATAGCACTTTCATTGTCACATAGAAGTGGGATATGGTTAAGATTGTAGCCGTAGTCCCTAAGGGTTTGTCGCATCCAAAGTAATTGGGCGCAACAGCTACCGGCTGCAATCTATTTTGCTTCTGCTGTGGAGAGGGCAATGGAGTTTTGCTTTTTAGATGACCAAGAGTCTAGGGACCTACCAAGAAACTGACAAGTCCCTAACGTGTTCCTTCTATCGACTTTGCATCCTGCATAGTCGGCATCGGAATACCCTATCAAGTTAAAATTTGATCATTTGGGATACCAAAGGCCCAAGTTGGGTGTGTGCACAAGGTACCTTAGGATTCTTTTTACAGCAACTAAATGACACTCTTTAGGTGCAGCTTGAAACCTTGCACACAAGCAAACACTAAGCATAATATCTGGCCTAGATGCACATAAATAAAGTAAAGAGCCAATCATGGACCGACATACCTTTCGGTCCACATTTGGATCATCTTCATTGAGGTCGAGGTGTCCATTAGTGGCCATGGGTGTCTTGATGGACTTGGCTTTGTCCATATTGAATTTCTTGAGAATGTCCTGTGTATATTTGGTTTGGCTTATAAATGTACCTTCTCTTAGTTGCTTCACTTGGAATCCCAAGAAGAACTTTAATTCGCCCATCATTGACATCTCGAACCTATCAGTCATAATTTTGCTAAACTCTTCACAGAAGGATTTGTTAGTAGATCCAAAGATAATGTCATCAACGTAAATTTGACATACAAATAAATGATCATCACAACGCTTAGTGAAAAGTGTATAGTCAGCTTTACCAATTTTGAATCCATTCTGAATTAGAAAATCTCTAAGACACTCATACCAAGCTCGAGGAGCTTGTTTGAGGCCATAGAGAGCCTTACGCAGTTTGTAGACATGGTTGGGAAATTTTTGGTCTTCGAATCCTGGTGGCTGCTCCACATAAACTTCCTCCTTGATTGAGCCGTTTAAGAAAGCACTCTTGACGTCCATTTGATACAGCTTAAAATTATGGTGAGTAGCATATGCCAATAAAATACGAATGGACTCAAGTCTAGCTACAGGAGCGAAAGTTTCATCGAAGTCCAAACCTTCGACCTGAGAATAACCTTTGGCCACCAGTCTTGCCTTATTTCTTGTTACTACTCCATGTTCATCTTGCTTGTTCCGAAAGTCCCACTTGGTTCCAACTATGTTCGCCTTTGGTCTTTCCACCAGCTCCCATACTTCATTTCTCTTGAAGTTGTTCAACTCCTCTTGCATTGCAATCACCCAGTCTGGATCCCTTAAGGCTTCTTCTACCCTGTATGGTTCCAAAAAAGACACAAACGAATAGGATTCACAGAAATTTGCAACTCGAGATCTAGTAGTTACTCCCTTAGCAATATCTCCGATGATATTGTTGACAGGGTGGTCTCTTTGCACGCTCTGGTGTACTCTTGGGTGTGGAGCTTGTGTAGTTGCTTGTTCTTCATTTTCTTCAGGTGCATTGTCTCCCCCTAGATCATTGTTTCCATGATAGTCCTGATCTTCTTGATTTTCCTCCTCTTGATCTTGTGCAAGAGCTCCCCCTTGATCATTGCCTCCGTGTTGAGGTTCATCTTGTGCATTTGAGTCGAATGTTTGCTCTTATGGTAAGATATCACCAAGTCCCATTTTCTTCAGTGCTTCATATGGAACTTCCTCTTTATCTAGCACTCACTTATCAACTTGCTCCAGTTGTGAGCCGTTAGATTCATCGAACACTACGTCATGTGCTACTTTAACAAGGTCATACACCTTGTTGAAGATACGATAGGCGTAGGCATTCGACTCATAACCGAGCAAGAATCCTTCATCGGACTTTGAAGTGAACTTCGAGGCCCTCTGTTTCTTGTTTAGAATAAAACACTTGCAACCAAAAACTTTAAAATAGGAAATATTAGGCTTTTTACCGGTAAGGAGCTCATATGGAGTTTTCTTCAGTAGTCGATGGAGATACAGTCGATTTGTGGCATGGCAAGCGGTGTTCACTGCTTCTGCCCAAAAACGATCTCATGTCTTGTATTCATCCAACATAGTTCTCGCCATTTCGATTAATGTTCTGTTCTTCCTTTTGGCCACTCCATTTTGTTGAGTGGAGTAGGGTGCTGAGAATTCATGCTTTATCCCTTCTTCATCAAGAAACTCATCAACTTGGAGGTTCTTGAATTTTGTCCCGTTGTCACTTCTGATATTCTTTATGGTTGATGAGAATTCGTTCTGAGCTCTTTTCATGAACTTCTTGAGGATCCCCTAAGTTTCTGATTTATCATACAAGAAAAATACCCAGGTAAATCTTGAAAAATCATCAACAATTACTAAACCGTATTTGTTATCGCCGATGCTGATGTACGAAACTGGACCAAAGAGATCCATGTGGAGAAGTTCCAGCGGTCTTGCGGTAGTCATCACATTCTTGGCGGGGTGTGGTGCTCCGACTTGTTTTCCTGCTTGACACGCGTTGCATGGCCTGTCTTTTTCAAAAACCACATCCTTAAGACCACGGATGTGACCACCTTTTAGAAGTTTCTGCAGATTTCTCATCCCAACATGGGCTAGCCGTCTATGCCACAGCCATCCCATGTTGATCTTAGCAACCAAGCAAGTGTTGAGTTCGGCTTTATCTTTGTTGAAGTCAACTAGATAAAGCTTGCCCTTCAACATCCCCTTGAATGCAATCGAGCCATCGCTTCTTCTAAAAACAGTCACACCCTCATTAGTGAATAAACAGTTGTAACCTTTGTCGCATAGTTGGGATATTGACAAAAGGTTATAATCTAGAGAATCTACATGTAAAACATTTGATAAGGTATGTTGAGAGGATATTTCAATGTTACTGCTACCAAGGACCTTTCCTTGGTTGTTGTCTCCGAAGTATATGCCTTCACCTGGATCCTTGTTGTACTCGTACTCTACAAACATACCTCTCTCTCCGGTCATGTGATTTGTGCATCTGCTATCATGTACCCATTTTGTTCCACCAGAGGAGTAAGCCTGCAAAAAGAATTATTTCTTGGTTTTAGGTACCCAAGCTTGCTTGGGTCCTCTCAGGTTAGTCACAAGAGTCTTGGGCACCCACACACAAGTTTTCAAGTTCTTGTGGTGTGGCCCTGTATATTTGGCAATTACTTTTCCATATTTGGCTTTCATAAGAACATAAGAAGCGTTAAATGTATGAAACAATATTTGTGGTTCAGATTTATGGGATTTTTCCTTAAAAGACAATTCTACTTTTACCATGATTAGAAGTAGACATGTGTTTGCTCTTATCAAAACCAAGGCCATTTTTGACATTAGGAGGTCTAGTGACCATATATGCACTGCGTGCATATTTGATCTTCTCCTTATCAAAGATGCCGCTTGGAGGGCATGCATATTATGAGAAGTTGAAGTATTAGAAATAATATTCTTCTTACTAGAGCAAGTGCAAGTTCCGATTGTTGTCGAACTTATATCTTTGGAGGAAGAGGAGTCACTTTGCTTGAGCGACTCGACTTGCACCTCAAGGATCTTGTTAGCTTTTGACAAGTCAGCAAGTTCTTCCTTGATTGCAATATGCGAGTCTTCTAGCTTTGAGTAAGTTTCCTTACTCAAGGCTAGCTCAACTTCAAGCGACTCGTTCTTCTCTCTTTCAAGCTCGAGAAGCTTTTCAACTTCTTGATATCTCTTCCTTTCACGGATGAGCATATCTTCTTGTCGGTCAAGAAGTTCCTCCTTTTCAAAGATTTCATTTGACAACATTTCCATTTTCTTTAGAGCAATTTTATTTAGTCCTCTAAACATTTCTTCATTATCACTAGAGCTGTCAAAGTCATCAATAGAGGAATTTAGCGTAGGAGGAGTGAGCTGTACCTTTTTCTTGCCTTCTTTAGCCATAAGGCAAGTGTGGTTGTTCATGTCCCATCCTCCCATGTTTGGAAAGAGTGTGGCCTTCATAGTAGGTTTCTTGATTGCGATAGTGGCCATCTCTTCTTCTTCATCGGAGGAGGACTCGTCGTTTGAGTCCCACTCCTTAACAATGTGAGCTTGATGGGTTTGTCTTCTTTTTCTGAAATTTTTCTTTTCTTGAGATCTTGTTTCCTTCTTCTTTTTGTTTTCTTCATAAGAGCAGTCCACCATGAAGTGACCATACTCTCCGCAGTTGTAGCAAGTGTGTCGAGCCTTGGATTTTCCTTTATCCTTGCTTTTGCCTTCATTTGAATTGTTGCCGTGTCTTCTTTTCATCATTCGCTTGAACTTCTTGATAAAGAGTATCATTTCTTCATCATCAAGATCGGTGCTCTCGTCACTTGTATGCCCATCGTCTTGATCTTCACGAGCATCTTTGAGTTTAGGTCAGCATGTTGCTTTGATAGCAACCTCCTATTTTTTGGAGGAAGTGAGTTCGGCCAAGTCTTTGACGTATTGTACCTCTTTCTCCATCATTTCATGGTTTATGATCTTTCCCAACAACTCATCGGGAGTCATTTTGTGAAACCCGGGGCTTTCTCTAATCATTGAGCAAAGTGTCACATTTCTTGGCATGAAGGCTCTAATCATTCTCTTGACTACCTCGTGATCCGTCCATTTCTTACTTCCATAGGCACGTATTTTGTTGATGAGTGCCTTCATCCGGTTGTACATGTCTTGAGGTGATTCACCTTCTTCAATAGCGAATCTCCCCAACTCTCCTTCAAGCATTTCGATTTTTGCTTCACGAACCGATCTATTTCCTTCGTGAGCTATCTTGAGTGTATCCCAGATTTCCTTTGCACTTTCTAAGCCATCAATCTTGGTGAATTCCTCTCTGCTTAGTGATGATGTGATCACGGCGACGGCATGTGCATTTATGTGAATCTCTTGCTCTTGTTCTGGGGTGAGTTCTTCATCCGTGTCCGGGATGTCTATGCCAGTGCAGACAATGTGCCATAGACTAGGATTTAGAGATATTAGATGCATCTTCATGTTGTAATTTCACATTGTATAATCGCTTTCGTCAAACTGTGGAGGTTTTCCCATAGGAATGGAAAGATAATGGTTGTTTGAATTGAGACGGTTGTAGTTGTAAGGCTGTCGGGAGTAGTCGTGATAACCACTCCCCGTCGTCTTCTCTTCTTCTTTTCCCTTTTGTCCTAGCAGTTTCTTTCTCAGAAGTGCCTTTAATTGTCACACTTCTTCATCATCATGTGGGCTCTCTTTCAGCACATCAAAAGTTTTAGTTTCTTGTTCCTCCTCATTGATGTTCATCTTCGAGATATCGTTGTTCTTCTCAGAGGCCATTGATCTCTCCAAGATGTGAGTCTCGTTGTTGGAGAACCTTGCTCTGATACCAATTGAATGTGGCCTAGAGGGGGGTGAATAGGCCTTTTGAATTCCCTGCACACTTAATAGAATCGTCAAATTTTGGTTGGCCGGACTAGTCCGGTCGTGTCGGCGGACTTGTCTGGTGTGCTAAAAATAAGTGTGTTGATCAAGTGTTGATTGGGAATCTAAGTTTCTTTAGCAGCGGAAATGAGAACAACTGATATTTTTATTTGAGATTAGTATAAGAATGCAGGTAAAACTTATAATTGCCTTAGGTTGATGTTTTAGCACTTAAGTGATCTAGTGAACAAAATTCAAATAAATAAGCACAAGACACACGAATTTTTCCCGAGGTTCGATCTCACCACGAGATCTACGTCCTCATTGAGGAAGCTCACACAGAGCTGGGTCTCCAACCCTTTCCCTCTTCAAGTCACCATGAAGGCCGACTTGATCTCACTATCATGGGTAATCACCAGGTTTGTGGGGCAACCTCACATGTTGAGGGCTCCCACGAGAATTACAACAAAGAAGTGATCAAATACACTCAAAATTATTACAATGCAGAGTATGAGTGTAGAAAGATCAAACCCCAAGAGCTCGCAATGAAAGAACGACGATCTCCCAATCCCGAATCCAAGTGTTCAATTGATTTCACTCTTTTTGCACTTTAGATGTGTGGGGAGATGTGTTCTGGGCTCTTGGGATGAAGTGGCGGCGCTAGGGTTTGTTGTTTGATCAGTATTCGACGTGTGTGTTAATAGGAAAGTTGTGGACTCTCTATTTATAGGGTTTCCAAAAGGTAGCCGTTGAAAAACCCTAACACTGGACTAGTTCGGTCCTAGTCCGGACTTGTCCGGTCTCAGTGCATTTTGAAGTCCAGAAAGTTTGTCGCACTAGTCCGATCCAAGCTCGGACTAGTCCGGTGCTGTGTGTAGGTGACTCCAGAAAGTTCATCGGACTAGTCTGCAGACTAGTCCGATCTCCACGAATGGGAGATTCCAGAAAGTTCAACGGACTAGTCCGGTCCATGATTGGACTAGTCCGGTCCCTCATATGAGAGACTCCAGAAACATCAATGGACTAGTCCGGTGGATGCACGGACTAGTCCGGTCTCCCTATAAGTGGGATTCCAGAAAGATGAACGGACTAGTCCGGTCCATGATCGGACTAGTCCGGTGCTTTGTGAAAGTTAGATTAATTTTAATCCCTTACCCTTGCGCAAAGTTGTGAGCTCTTGGAGTGTGTCTTTCATACACTCCCTATACATTCAAAATCTAATTTGGTCTTCCAAGCTTCATCAAGATATCTTTCTTTGAACACCACTTCATTTTTCATCTTTTTGTGTGCACCGAGTTGTTTCACTTGTTTGTCCTGCAATCATCTCAGTGGATTCATTAGGATCTCATATGTTTGTCATCAATTAGCCAAAACCCACAAGGGATATCCTAGATGCACTTACAATACAAGCTACCTCAAGTGGGGATCCTCCCCCGAGCTTGTTCTTCTCCATCTCCATGATAAGGGTTGAACACATGATGACAGACGTAGGCCATGAGGTCGGCCTATCGTTTTTGCAGCGTGGTGGTGACGTTGTTGAACTACGTGTCGATTTGTTGCTGCCATTCGTGGGTACCTTGGATGTGGTCTTGAAGTGTGTTGAGGACGTCACCGATCCTCAATTCAAGGTCTCCCATCCTTTGAGTGAGTTTCGCCATTCCTTGGCCAAGGTCACGTGAACCTCGGGCCGAATAGGAACATTGTGTACTCATCGATGGAGGAGACAAGCTACTAGAGCTTGAGTTGGAACCGTAAGGATCCCATCTCCCTCCGGTGGTAGTCCACTCCCGCCACAACGATCCTGCTGCCTCATACATTTGAGGTTGGGTCCAACCGGGTGTATCATCCATCGGATCCACTTCTGCTTAGTAATCATAGGCGGGAGCATATCATGGTGGCATCTCCATGCATGGATGCTCTACGTAAATGGCTCCTTGTGACCTCGCAAGAAACATTACTCGTACAAACCTCTTCGATAGGTTGAAGAGCAATGGTTAGTTGTCGACACTGATATAAATGAAAGTCGGGTTACGTAACCGAATTTCATTTATATGGTTGTACCGCACTTATGCTTGCTATCTCATGGACATATTGAAAAACAAACGACCATTGCCCACTGCAGAAGTTGTCAAGCTCACTGAGGACTGCAGTGCTCCTATCCTCAACACGCTTTCAAAAAAGAAGAAGGATCCAGGATGCACTACTATATCATGCTCGATTAGCACACAACACTTTTACAAGGCACTTTGTGACCTTGGTGCAAGTGTTAGTTTCATGCCAAAGGTGGGCTTTGACAAGTTGAACTTCACCATGCTCTCTCAAACACCGATGTAGCTCCAGCTGGCTGATTCATCAGTCCGCATCCTGCGGGTATCGCCGAAGATGTTCTGTTGAAAATCTGAAACTACTTCATACCTGTGGACTTCGTGTTGCTCGACATGGAGGTCAAGAAAAAAACTCCTCTCATTCTTGGGCACCCTTTCCTTAGCACCGCGGATGCTTGCATCGATGTGGGAGCCGGAGAAATCTGCTTCCATATCAATGGCAAGGAGTAAAAGTTCGACTTTTGGCTAAGGGAGGAGCAATGCTCCATGATAAAAATCAAGTGTGGCCCGAATGTCAAACACATCAAAGAGGTCGAAGTTACACCACCTCAAGGGACACCCTCATTGCATTCATGAGGAAATTGATCTATGAAAAGGCTCCATCTTTTTTTCCACACCGACATTTCAAAAATATGGAGAAATCAGGGCCGTCCGAACAGCCCAAGCCCACTAAGCCATCAAGGAAGGTGTGGCAAAAGGAGCAAGGCGAGCCGGCCTGCCCACTTCTCCGGGGCAGGAGGCTGAAAATTGAGCTTCAAGAATATGGAGGAAAATCAATCTCATCGGATTTTGCATGGGACCTCGCCAATAGGTTAATTTGGTAGTTATCTCATTTTTGCTTTTTCCATCATCATTTGAATTTTCAATTTGGATTTTTGCATTCTCCCATAGCATGTTTGATTTTTCTTAGAGGGGTTGGGAATTTTGTAGTCTCAACTTAGACTTATTTTCATTTTTGGAAAATCAAAAATAAAAATATTGGATTTGCGAAGTTTTATTTGAAAAACATTTTTTGGAGCAATTTTGTGGTTGATTCACCCAACAGCTAGAAATATAGCTGTTGGAGAGCCACGTGCCAAAAGAGGGACCGAAGGGGGCCCACCTACAGGATGGGTGAGCCCCCTGGTCGGCCGACTAGGGAAGAGTGACAATTTGTCTCTCTTCCTCTAAAGTCTATATTATTGCCACTTGTGACCGTTGGGGGGGGGGGGTGCTACACTTTTTACACATGCCCCGGTGAGCGTATTGCTTCACATTTCACCTATTTTCACCTCCCCAACTCACTCCCATATTTGCTCAAAAATTGTTGTGCTCTTTGTTGCAACACTTCTCCCAATTTCAAGCCAAAAAGATTTGCTTGCATCTCCATTTGCATCTTGCATTTGCATTTTCAAGTTACTCTCAAGTTGGCAAAACAATTAGTCAAGGTTTTCGTTTGATTTTCACTAATGTAACCCACTTCAAGTTTGTTTTTTTTTGTTCTCAAGTTGTGCAGCCCCGAAGAGCATGAATAAGTTGTTTGGGAAGAGAAAAGGACCTTCATCAAGCTCAAGCCATGGGAGGAACTCATGCTCACACCTCTCCCCCGAGCGTACACCAAGTCCACAATGGAGAGGTACGCAAGACGATGTCCCGATGGAAGAAGGTGATGCTCCTCTCTACTTCCTCAACGATGACGACCTTGACTTGAGGCATGACGTTGAACGACAAGCCTACAACCTCCTCCGAGATCGTGAGTTCGCCCACATGAAGGCCTACCATATGGTGCTACTCTACAAAATAGGTATGGATTCCAAATTCTTTAGTGTTTGGCAGGCATTAGGATGGGATAATTTGCTCAAATAGATGAGCGAGGTTCACGCTCCTCACTATTCAATTCCTATGCACCCTGAAAATAGGATTTGAAGGTGTTTATTTTAGGTTTTTCCGAAAAGAATACTTTATCCTATAGAAAGAATTTAGTTAACTCCTAGGCTTCCATAGACTTTGTTCAATAGATTTAGATGCTTTGCCTAAATTTAACAAACAAGGTTTTTGGCAAGAATTGACTAGTTAGGTAGCATGTTGGAACCCTAGGAATAGCCACTTACAAAACCACATTGTATGTTTCATGCATAGATAGGTGGCTATGACTATGTTTCCTAGAGGGGATGTTAGGACTGTCCATGATGATGAACTTAGGATCCTTTATGCAATGGTTTAAAAGATTAAAATTGCTCCTATCAAAGCTATGATGACACAATGGTTAGAAAACACTAAAATGATGGGGCCAATTGAATGTACTTCATTAATTAACCACATTGCTATGAAAGTAGGGGCTTTAGAAAATGCTTCAATTGAATATATTCTAACAAGCTGCTACTTAATAGAAGAAGACTATCTAATGCAAGTACACACTCTTAAACATGATCTAGATGGAACCTTAGTGTTTTCTATCCCAACTATATAAATGAAATTCGGCTACCTTACACGGATTTTCATTTGTATAAGTGATGGCAACTAAACATTGCTCTTCAACCTATCGAAGAGGTTCGTAGGAGTAATATTTATGGCAGGGCCACAAGGAGTCATTCATGTAGTGTAGCCATGGAGATGCCACCGCGATCTACTCCCGCCTATGAGTACCAAGAGGAAGTGAATCTGACGGGTGATGCACCCGGTTGGACCCAACCTCAAACATATGAGGCCGGAGGATCATCGTGGCAAGAGTAGATTGCCACCGAAGGGAGATGGAACCCTTACAGTTCCAACTCAAGCTCTAGTAGCTTGCCTCCTGCACTGATGGGTACATGTTGTTCCTTTTCGGTTTGAAGTCCTCGTGACCTTGGCCAAATAATGGCGGTACTCACTCAAAGGATGGGAGAACTTGAAGTGAGGACTTGCGACGTCCTCAACATGCTTCAAGACCACATCCAAGGTACCACAACTGGCAGCAACAAATGGATGCGCAGTTCAACAACGTCAACATCATACTGCAACAATAATAGACCGACCTCGTGGCCTACTTCCGTCATCAATGGTTCAACCCTTATCGCGGAGATTGAGGAGAACAAGGTTGGTGGAGGACCCCCACTTGAGGTAACTTGTATCACACCCCATTTGCATTCCTTTATTTTATTTCTTTCTTTCCACCACATTTGCGTCTAAAAAAATAATGTATTATAGGTTAGGTTAATAAAATAAAAGATGTGCGGTAAGAATATTTACATTTTGCATAAGTTGAAATGATGAATAGTTTCTCTGTTTTATTTCTCTGGTCCCTTGCATACAACTTAGTATTCTGCAAGTATTGTGTTTATTGGCTGAGAATATTCTTTCCTTAGACTTGGAATTTGTTGGTAGCAAAAGCTAAGTCCAATTCTAGGTTGTTATGGGATATGATATAGTGATAAGAGTTGCTAATATCCTAGTTGAATGTGAAACTTAATTTCTCAGAGATAATCTAAAATAGGAGTTTCTAATTTGATAGAAATTCCTACTAAAGCCATATGATGATTTATATTTGATAAACCTTATGTATATGCTATTTGCCTTCACATTGAGCCTAGTCAAACTAGTATAGACCTATGTGAGAATATTTTCATGCTTTTAAGATCAAGATTGCACGGGCACATGCTAAACTTCTATACTAGAAGTTAGCAAAATTCCATCATACCATTCCGCCATCAAAAGATACTCCATGATTTCTATGCATAACCCCCTCTTCAAAATATTTGAAAAAGAAAGGGGAGTAAAAGACATGGCTACAAATAAAGAGAGAGAGAGAGAGAAATTGCATGCTCATGTACATGAGCATGAGAAAAAAGAAAAAAATGGGGAGAATAAGGAGCCATGTTTCATCCTCACAAAAAAAAGTGCATACAAAGGAGTCATCTTCATATTTCCACTCCACAAATATTCCATCACACTTGCACAAATCTTGATCAAAAGTATAATTTGTTTTCTCCTAAGGCTTGCTCTTTTGACTTAGAAATAAATGTGTTGCAAATATGCCTACTCTTGATCACTACCAACCTCCACATACAAGCCTTATTTAGATGTAGGACAAGAAACATCATTGCCTTGGTGAGGATACAAATACCACTTTGATATAGGAGTGACTAAATGCATCATTTGAGTAACTTAAATTCAAACATCATTTGAATTCTCTGGAAATTTGAGTAGAACTCACACATTAGGTGATGCATGCTCACTTTGTTGTTCTATCTTTCAAAGGATGAGGCATATGCCCCATAATGACTAGGAAAAAGGGTGAGGTACCATAGAAACTTATTAAATGCAAGGTAGAATATTTTGTTGTGCACTTGGTGCTTTTCTAAAATTGTAGCAACTCCTGATCAACAACCTAAGTCTTCATCTTTGCTTCGGGACGAGCAAAGGGTAAGCTTAGGGGACTTTGTTAACGGTCATTATATACCAATTTCGACTGTCAATATAACTCAATTATGTGAGGGAATAAATATTTCTTACACACATCATAGTTAGATTGGGCATAATTCCAATTGTACTTCGACAAACAGTGCATGCAGGAGTTTTTATGCAAAATTGATGGAGAATGGCGGGAGCAATCTTGAAAAGTGCCACCTTAGCCAATCACGCGACGACATGTGGCATCACATGCATCCACGGACCCATTCCAAGGTGTATCCGAGGGAATCTAACGTTGATTCACGCGACGATGGAACATTGGCCCACTTATCAGATATCTGAAGGAAGCACAACTGAAGGGGTGCTAGGACCAGGTCGGCCGACCCCCTAGCTTGACCGATTTAGCCCTGGCGCCAAACTCGATCAGCCTCCACGTGTTGGCTTCTAATGACTCCCTGACGGTAGTGAAGAATGATTCAGGTGCTAATTGTCACGGGAAGTGCCTCTACTCCGTGTATAAATAGGTGGGGTGCCTCACTTCTCCCACTCACCACTCAAGAATTCTCTCTTGTATTACACTAGTGCTCTCTTAGTCCTTCGTGGAGGTTTGGCTGTAGAGCGGAGCCTCTATTCCCAAGTCAAAATTTGGAAAGGTATGGCTCATGTATCTTTTCTTTTATTTGTGACATTATGTTTTATATTAATTATATTAGTCTTTACTTATTCATATACTTGGATAAAGTGTTCCTTGTTAGGTTATGGAGTCCATGTATGTGTTAGGTGTAGATGTTACTATGATATAGTCATAATGCTCTTCTCATGTTATCCTAAACATCATACACCACCACTATAGTCTAATTAGATATTAATATGATTACGTTAATGTGATTAATCTAGTTCTTGGTCACAACGATGTTTAGGTTAGTCATTGCCTTAGGAAGGTTCTTGTACTGCAACTCTTAAGGTATTTACTTAGCATGTAAGTATGGTGCTTAGATTGTTAAGTAACGTTGGATGTCTCGTAGACCCACGGTTTGTAGGGGTAGGCGACAGGTGGTGACACTCCTGTCCATCGTTGTAATCCCCCACATTCGGCTACGCCGTAGGCTTGTGGCTGAAATTGTCCTAATGTTGTTAGGGGTAAACCTGTGCCCGATATGTTGGACCACTAAGCCCTAGTACTCATCGTTAGCATAGCCATATGTACACTAATAGGCTATGTACATGAATACTTAAAGAACGGTAGTGAAAGTTGCCTAGAGGGGGGGGTGAATAGGCTATTTGACCTGCAAATGACTCAATAAAACGAGATAAAATTTGCAGGGGGCGGACTAGTCCGGTCAGGGGGCGGACTAGTCCGGTCAGCCTGCGTGAATAACCCTAAAAAGATGTTTCTAGCAAGTTTTAGGGGATTTTCTCAATGCTACGAATGAGTGTATGTTTAAGTCAAGTTGAGCAACAACCTAAACGAGAGCAAGTCAAGTTTCCACAAGTTTGTAGCAATGCGGAATATGAAACAAGACTACCAACTCTAGAACAAAGTAATCAATAGAGTAAATGCGAAGAACACAAGGAGACAAGGATTTTATCCCGAGGTTCGATCCCACACAAGGAATCTACGTCCTCGTTGAGGAGTCCACAAAAGGACCGGGTCCAACAACCCTTCCCTCACCAAGTTTACCGCACGGGCCTAACTTGGTTCTCCACTAATCACAACGGTGATTACAAAGTTCGTTGGGGC
Source organism: Tuctoria greenei (assembly GCA_036927565.1). Lineage (NCBI taxonomy): Eukaryota > Viridiplantae > Streptophyta > Magnoliopsida > Poales > Poaceae > Tuctoria > Tuctoria greenei. The sequence goes on from JAYESD010000005.1 coordinate 69,622,200, forward strand.
TTCTCACAAACTGAGGCTCCCACACCACAAAGATGATCAACACAGTAAAACAAACTCAATACACAGCCCACAAAGACTCAACGAGTGCAAGAGATCAAACCGGGAGCACAAGCGCGATGTTCTTCCTCTTCTCCACCTCACTAAACCCTAATCCACTCAAGAATTAGTTTTAGAGGGAAAGTAGGCAAGAAAGAGGCTTAGGAGTGCTCCAAGTTGGCTGTGGCGGCGCTAGGGTTTGAGTTTTTCCAAGGGTGTTTGAAATGAGGCCGGGGGTCCCCTTTTTATAGAGGTCCCAACCCCAATTTGCTGACTTCAGCAAAAGGGCGGACTAGTCCGGCCACTGGCCCGGACTAGTCCGGCCTAGGGGACCACTGACTCCTTTGTCAGGTCCCGACAGCTGACACACGATCGTCACGCTACCCGCCAAACTTCAAATTCAAACGGTCACTTCCAGAACGGACTAGTCCGGTCAACACCGGACTAGTCCGATCACACACAGAGCCTTCTGCTCCGGGTGAAAACGGACTAGTCTGAGGACCACGGACTAGTCCGGCCCCTAGGGCGGACTAGTCCGGTCCTCCCAGACTTAGCCACAGAAGCACCTTTTCTTAGCCAACCCGGACTAGTCCGGCCCCACGGGCGGACTAGTCCGTTCTCACTCAGGACCTCTTGGTCCGGTCCAAAACGGACAGGTCCGTGGTTTTGGGACTTCATCCCAAAACCCACTCACGGCTAGCCGGACTAGTCCGGTCACAAACGGACTAGTCCGATCTCAGTCAGACCCTTCTGGTCCGGCCAGAAACGGACTTGGCCGGCCAGGGACGGACTAGTCCGGCCTCCTGCACGGACTAGTCCGGCCCTACGGCCAGACCACTCAACCACTCATTTCTTTTAGGTTTGACCTCTAAACCACTTTGAGCTCCCAAACTTGATCTCAATGCACTTGACACACACACCCTCCTATTACTACGGCTAGTCTAACTCAAACACGCTAGAAACCCTAGTTTCTACGCTTCGAGTTGACTCCGTTTCCTTCCTTTTCCTTTTTGAGGGTTTGCGTCTCCAATTGAGTCCATACCTGTGCTAAGATCACTTGAGCTCATTAGCGACTTAATTGTCGTCATCAATCATCCAAAACCCACGGGGAACCTAGATGCACTTTCAATCTCCCCCTTTTTGGTGATTGATGACAACACATTAAGTCCTTCACAAATAAGAGTATAAAGTTTGGTTTTCATAACATGTGTGCGTATGTATGACTCCCCCTCAATGTATGCAACAAGTAAAAGAGGTGGAGGAGTTCTTTCATACCCACACACGTTATGGTGGGGTGCCTACGTGATGTGCTCAACAATTGTGACAAGACATAAATGACATCAATACATTCATAAGATTGACAATAAGAGCAATATATTGAGTAAGCAACATTAACGAGTCTTGCACAAATGTAAAAGCATAAATATGTTACAAGATAATTCCAACACCACAACACACACCCACAAGGATTAACTCCCCCTTAACTCTCCCCCTTTGGCATCAAGGCACCAAAAAGGAAAAGAATGGAGGAGGCTAAGACCTAAGAGCTAGTCCTCATCTTCGCCACTTCCACTCTCCGTGGCCTCGGAATCTTCGACGTCGTCCTCATCATTGACATCGTCGTCGTCGTCGTCGGAGTTCCTTGCCGAGGGAGCAGCCCGAGAGGAGCTTCCATCCTCTTGGAGCTGGGCGAGCTCATCGGCGGTGAAGGTGGGGAAGGGAGTGATCTCCCCATCACTCACCTCCGGGGAGGACATCGGGACCTCCAGCTTGTCGCACACCGCCTTAAGATACTTCTCTTGGCGCTTGTGTGCCCTCTGAGCGCGAATCTCTTGCTTCCGGCACGAGGTGAAGATGGCCTTGAAGCACTTGAAGAACGCACTCATGGACTGAGGCGGAGGCGGAGAAGGAGGTGCCACTGGGCGAGACGGAGGATCAGCATTCTTGCGTCTTGGAGGAACAGGCAGAGGCGGAGGAATCTGAGGACGCAGTCTCTTATGTGTGACATCCTTCAGGAAGGTAATTCCGGAGACTGTCTCAATTAGGCACATCACATAAGGAGCATAGCCACAAGATCTGTTGGGGGTATGTGATATATTGAAGATATCATCAAAGATGTACTCAGCTAGGTTGAAGCTTTCTTCCCCATCTATCAGCACAAGCAAATGCCTCAAGTTGCCCTGGATGACTCCGGCATCTCCATCCTTTGGGGCAATGGTCTTCCGAAGAAGGCGGTTGAGCACACTGAAGAATGGCTTGATATTTCTTGCCAGTCCTGCTTCATAAGGAAGGTGATCTGGATACATGAAGTCAAGAGCATCTCGATCTAGGGCCTTGAGGTTGGAGATGATGATCTCATGCTCAAGGTGTTCTTCCAATCCTAAGATCTTGGCAAAGTCTTCAAAAGTGACTGTGTATTGCTCTCCATTGGTCATCCATGACATCCGGCGATTGCCAAAGGAGTGAAAGTAGACGGTCGAGTAGAATTGCACAATCACCTCAATGTTCCAGTCGTACTGGAAACCCATGATATCCTTGATTCCATGTCGTTCTGCTGCATTGATCACAGCATCAAATGCAGCATGCTTCTTCTGAGCCATGTAGTCCCAGTCAACCCACTGGGCATCAGTCACAGGAGTCTTCATCTTCATGTAGACGAGGCGATAGTAATCGCAGTGGAAATCACACCAGAACCTAGGGTCGGCGGTGGACTTCTCATACTTATAGACATTCTCGTCTCTGAGCCTCCTGGCCTTCTCAGCTCCTTTGCCTTTGAAGGTGTTAGCTGAGAGGTTGGGCTGACGGTTTGGATTCCGTGCTGGACTGTGCATCACCAGAGGCTCAGCAGCCTGAGCCTTCCCTTTTTCCCGAATCACCACTCCTCCAGGTGCCTTCTTGGCTGGCACTTTGATGGAGGGCTTCTTCTTTTTCGGCTCAACTGGAGCCGGGGCTTTTCCCTTCTTTGGGTCGCGCTTGACCCTAGCGGCAGCCTCTTCTTGGACTGGCTCCTTGCCCTTAGCTTTCTCGCCAACAGTGACTAGCTTCTTTCGCTTAGGAGCGCTGGCCTCAGCAGCCCTGGAGTTGTGGGCCTCCCTATCCTCTCTTTTCTTCTTCCTCAGCTCATGGAGGGATTCCGCGGTGGCTCGAGCAATGGCTTCATCCTCATTGTAAATGCTCGCAGCCACCTTGGATGCTTCGAGTGCCTTGAGCTTTCTTTCCTCCTTGGCCTTCTGCGCCTCAATTAGCGCGGCCTTAGTCCGAGCCTCGGCAATTTGGGCCTTGGTACGCCCCTCGAGGTGGACACGCGGAGGAGAGCGCTCGGAGTTCGACATTCTGTGAAAAAGATGGAGTAAGGAAGATATGAGCCTAGGAAGAAGAAGTATTGCCGAAAAGATCTCGAGAACCAACTAGAAGTAGGGTTTGCCCTGTGCAGAACGGACTTGTCCGCCCCAGGGACGGACTAGTCCGTTGGCCGGACTTGTCCGCCTGGTGGCCGGACTAGTCCGGGTTGCACAGGAAGAACCCTAACCCTAATCAATTCATCGAAAAATTTGTGAATCAATGCGCAATACTCCTAGGCTATGATCGCAAGGATGTATGGAACAACATTAACGAAGATGTTCCTATCAAAAACTTGAAGAATCAACAATGGGGCTAGTTTTTGAGGAACGGTGAAATACCTTCAAAAATCCGCTTGATTCGTCGAAATCGGCGTGGATCTCGAAGATGGAGCGCGGGGAAGTGATCCCTAACTCCCAAAGGCTTCGATGCGCAGATTGGAGTTGAGTTTTGGTGGTTGGAGCGCAAAATCGCCGATTTGGGGGCGGTTGTGCGCGTGTGGAAGTTTGAGAGGCAAATGAGAGGGAGAGAGAGGGGGTTTGGGCCGCCTGGGGGTTTAAGTCCCCAAGGGCCGGACTAGTCCGGTCGAAGGGCCGGACTAGTCCGGTCAGCGGACCAGACCCAGACTAGTCCGGGTCCGGACTTGTCCGGTGGAAGGCCAGACTAGTCCGGTGCGCGGACTAGCCGCGGACTAGTCTGACCCGGACTTGTCCGGCCATAGGGGCGTACTAGTCCGGTCCAGCTGGGCTGAAAAACAATATATTTGGGTTTTGCCCATAAAGATAAGTCCTTTTGGACAGATATAGCAAGGAAAACATGACAAACATGATTATGAGTCAATAAAGAACAACTTGTGGACATTTTCTTGAAGAAAATAGATTTCTCAAACAAATTTGAGGAGAAATCGACATAGAGAGGAGTTTTTCGAAATGTGGCTCAAAAATATGAGGAACGGTGCTTTAAGCCACGTTTCGAGAATCCAACACATTGAGCTCACTTCTTAGCTCACAGAAACGCTTCTCGTCAAGAGGCTTTGTGAAAATGTCCGCAAGTTGATGTTCCGTCCTCACATGCGAAATCTCAATGTCTCCCTTCATTGAGTGATCTCGCAGGAAATGGTGTCGAATGTCTATATGTTTGGTCCTAGAGTGTTCCACCGGATTATGGGCTATCTTGATTGCACTCTCATTGTCACACAAGAGTGGAATTTTACGCAAGTTAATCCCATAGTCCCTAAGAGTTTGTCGCATCCAAAGAAGTTGTGCACAACAACTTCCGGCCGCAACATATTCCGCTTCGGCGGTGGATAGAGCAATAGAGTTTTGCTTCTTGGAGGACCAAGACACAAGAGATCGACCTAAGAATTGGCACGTACCCGATGTGCTCTTCCTATCAACTTTGCACCCCGCATAGTCCGCATCGGAATATCCAATGAGGTTAAACTTGGATCCTTTGGGGTACCAAAGTCCTAGGGTGGGTGTGTGTACAAGGTATCTCAAGATCCTTTTAACGGCGGTCAAATGACAAGCCTTGGGTGCTGCTTGAAAGCGTGCACACATACACACACTTAGCATGATATCGGGCCTAGATGCACAAAGATAGAGAAGTGATCCGATCATAGACCTATATAGCTTTTGATCCACACTTGGACCGTCCTCATTTAGGTCTAGGTGTCCATTTGTCCCCATAGGGGTTTTGATGGGTTTTGCTTTGTCCATGTCAAACTTTCTTAGAATGTCTTGAGTATACTTAGTTTGACTTATGAATGTTCCTTCTTTGAGTTGTTTCACTTGAAAACCTAGAAAGAACTTCAACTCACCCATCATGGACATTTCAAACCTCTCCGTCATTATCTTGGAGAACTCATCACAAAACACCTTATTTGTGGAACCAAATATGATGTCATCCACATATATTTGGCACACAAAAAGATCCTCATTGAAGTGTTTTGTGAAAAGGGTATAATCCGCTTTTCCTATCCTAAAACCATTTTCAACTAGAAAGTCTCTTAGGCACTCATACCAAGCTCTAGGAGCTTGCTTGAGACCATAAAGAGCCTTTCGTAATTTGTAAACATGGTTAGGATAGTCTTGATCTTCAAACCCTGGAGGTTGCTCTACATAAACTTCTTCCTTGATTGGTCCATTAAGGAATGCACTCTTAACATCCATTTGGTAGAGTTTGAAGTCATGATGAGTAGCAAAGGCTAGTAGTATCCGAATGGACTCAAGCCTAGCTACGGGGGCAAATGTCTCATCAAAGTCCAAACCCTCAACTTGTGAGTATCCTTTTGCCACAAGTCGTGCCTTGTTCCTAGTTACCACGCCATGCTCATCTTGTTTGTTGCGAAACACCCACTTGGTTCCAACAACATTAGCTTGGGGGCGCTTGACAAGCTCCCAAACCTTGTTCCTTTCAAAGTTGTTGAGCTCCTCTTGCATGGCAACTACCCAATCCGGATCCCTTAAGGCATCTTCAACCTTATGTGGTTCCAAGGATGAGACAAAAGAGAAATGCTCACAAAAGTTTGCAACACGTGAGCGTGTTGTTACTCCTTTTGTGATATCTCCTAGAATGTTGTCAACGGGATGGTCCCGTTGAACACTTTGATGAACACGAGGATGCGGGGGTTGACCTCTTGAATTACTTGGTTCATCTTCTTCACTTTGGTCTCCCCCTTGATCCAAGCCTCCCCCTTGATCCTCATTCTCATTATCACTTTGGGGAGCTTCTAGTGGATCTTCAACTTGTCCAATGGGGATTTGACCTACTTCATAATGATGATGGTCACTTGGGCTTTGAGATGGTTCTTGAGGGCGAACATCTCCAAGTGCCATTTTCCTTAGAGCTTCTAGTGGAGGTTCCTCTTGATTAAGGGCATGTTGATCAACTTGCTCCACTTGAGAGCCATTGGTTTCGTCAAACACCACGTCAGGTGCTACTTCAACAATTCCGGAGGATTTGTTGAACACACGGTACGCATGAGTGTTTGAGTCATATCCAAGCAAGAAACCCTCATCGGACTTTGAAGCAAACTTTGAAGTCCTAGGCTTCTTGTTGAGGATATAGCACTTGCTACCAAAGACCCGAAAGTAAGAAACATTGGGTTTCTTACCAATGAGAAGCTCATAAGGAGTCTTCTTGAGGAGGCGATGAAGGTACAATCGATTTACGGCATGGCAAGCGGTGTTAACCGCTTCCGCCCAAAACCGGTCCGATGTTTTGTACTCATCTAGCATCGTCCTTGACATCTCAATAAGCGTCCTATTCTTTCTTTCGGCTATGCCATTTTGTTGTGGAGAATAGGGAGCGGAAAACTCATGCTTGATGCCCTCCTCATCTAGGAACTCTTCTACTTGCATGTTTTTGAATTCGGTGCCATTGTCACTCCTTATAGCCTTTATCTTTAAGGTGAACTCATTTTGAGCTCTTCTTAGGAATTTCTTGAGGACACCGGGAGTTTCACTTTTATCATGCAAGAAGAACACCCAAGTATATCTAGAGAAGTCATCAACGATGACTAGACCATACTTGCTACCACCAATGCTAATGTAAGCAATGGGGCCAAAAAGATCCATATGGAGTAACTCCAAAGGTCTAGTTGTCGTCATGACATTCTTAGAGGGGTGTTGACTCCTACTTGCTTTCCCGCTTGGCAAGCACTACATGGCCTATCCTTTTCAAATACTACATCCTTTAGGCCACGAACATGCTCACCCTTAAGGAGCTTTTGAAGGTTCCTCATTCCAACATGGGCTAGCCTTCTATGCCAAAGCCATCCCATGTTGGCCTTTGCCATTAAGCATGTGTCAAGTTGAGCTTTATCCGCGGTGAAGTCCACAAGATAGAGCTTTCCCTTGAGCACTCCCTTAAAGGCTATCGAGTCATCACCTTCTCTAATGACATTCACTCCCTCACTAGTAAACACACATTTATATCCTCTATCACATAGTTGTGATATGGATAGGAGATTATAGTCAAGAGAATCAACATGCAACACATTCGATAAAGTATGTAATGAGGAGATAGAAATTTTACCGGAGCCAAGGATTTTCCCTTGGCTATTGTCCCCAAAGAAGATTCCTTCACTTGGGTCCTTATTCTCCTCATACTCTATGAACATGCTTCTCTCTCCGGTCATGTGGTTGGTGCATCCGCTATCCAACACCCATTTCGATCCACCGGAGGAGTATGCCTACAAAACAAGTTTATGCCTTCCTTTTAGGTACCCAAGCTGAGTTGGGTCCTTTCACGTTAGTAGTTAGGCATTTGGGCACCCACACGCAAGGCTTGGGGCTCTTGCGGAGTGGCCCAACATATCTAGCAAACACTTTGCCGTGTTTGTTCCTCTTTAGCACATAGGATGCATCAAAATCATGAAATAGAGGATGCAATTCAGATTTAGGCAATTTGTTGCTTGAGAGTGAGTTCTTTTCAATTTTAGTTTGGGATGAACTCCCCTTAACAAAGACAATCATGTCTTTGCCATACTTGGAGGTTTTGGTGTTATGCCTTGCACCTCTAGTATAGCCAAGACCATCCTTGACATGGGGTGGTCTTGTGTTGGTGAATGCACTTCGTGCATATGCCACCTTTTCCTTGTCAAAGATGGCACCCTTAGGTGCTTGTTTGCCTTGTGCTAGGTTGAGTTCATCCTTAAGTTTAAGGATCAAGTTGGAGCACTTGCAAGGTGATGTTGCCATGGATGAGGCCTTTGAGGGGGTTGAGCTCTTGAAGGAAGAGGTTACATTGTTCTTGAGTGACTCAATTTGAGTCTCAAGAATCTTGTTAGCTTTTGACAAGCTTCCAAGTTCATCCTTGAGCTCAATTGACTTCTCCTCAAGACTTGAACACGTTTTCTTGCAAAGTGCAAGTTCGTGTTCCAATGCCTTGCTCTTCTCTCTTTCGAGCTCAAGGAGCTCATCAAGCTCTTGACATCTCTCCTTCTCAAGGATGAGCATGTCCTCCTGTCTATTGATGAGATCTTCCTTCTCAAAGATCTCATCCATAAGCAACTTCATCCTACGCAAGGTGCTTTTGCTTATGTCCTTAAACATATGCTCATTTTCACTAGCACTATCAAAATCATCATGTGAGGAAGTTGGGGAGGAAGGATGAGATGTTACCTTTCTCTTTCCTTCCCTTGCCATAAGACAAGTAGGCTTGTGGTCGTTGTTGAGGTTGGGGAAGAGCTTGCCTCCCTTGAAGTTCCTCCCGATGGCTATGGTGGCCATCTTCTCTTCTTCTTCTTCGGAGGAGGACTCATCGTTAGAGTCCCACTCCTTCCCCAAATGGGCTTGTCCGGAGGACCTCTTCTTCTTGAAGAATCTCCTTTCTTGAGGCTTCCCTTCCTTCTTCTTCTTTGTTTCTTCGTGTGGGCAATCAGCGATGAAGTGCCCATACTCGCCACAGTTGTAGCAAGACCTTCTTGATTTGGGTCTTGCTCTTTCCTTTCCCTTGCCTTCATGGTTGTGCCCCCCTTTCTTCCTCCTCATCATTCTCTTGAATTTGTTGATGAAGAAGGCCTCCTCCTCATCGGTGTCGAGGCTCTCCTCATCACTTTCTTCTTGCTCCTTTGAAGAGGGCGTTGCCTTGAGTGCAACGTTCTTCATCTTGGAGGCGGTGAACTTTTGGAGGTCGTTGTAGAAGAGCGCCTCCTTCTCCATGATTTCATGGTTAATGATCCTCCCAAGGACCTCCTCCGGGGTCATTTGAGTGAACCCCGGACTTTCCCGAATCATGGAGCATAAAGAGACGTTCCTAGGCATGAATGCCCGGATCATCCTCTTCACCACCTCGTGGTCGGTCCACTTGGTGCAGCCATAAGATCGGCTCTTGTTGATCAGCACCTTTAGCCGATTGTACATGTCTTGGGGGGATTCACCATCCAAGATGGCAAATCTCCCAAGCTCTCCTTCGATGAGCTCGATCTTGGCCTCCTTGACCACTCGGTTTCCCTCATGCGCCGTCTTGAGGGTGTTCCATATGTCTTTGGCCACTTCAAGGCCATCGACACGGTTGAACTCATCTCTAGAGAGAGATGAGATGATCACACCCGCAGCTTGAGCGTTGCGGTGGATGAGGATGGCTTGTTCTTGAGTTATGTTGTCCTCATCCTTTGGAATCTCCACCCCGGTCATGACAATTTGCCACAACGCTGGGTTGAGTGACACGAGGTGGATCTTCATGTTATGTTTCCACATACCGTAGTCCGTTCCATCGAATTGGGGAGGTTTCCCCAATGGGATGGACAGGTAGTGGTTGTTGGCGGCAAGGCGTTCATAGTTGAATCCTTGCCGGTTGTAGTTGACTCCACCACCACCGCTTGATTGGTTTGATGAATCAATCTTGGAAATGTTCAACTTCTCCCGGAGCTTCGCCTTGAGTTGGCGAGTCTCCTCATCGTCCGTTGGCTTATCTTGATAAGCCAACGTCTCCTCACGGGTCGCCTCGTAGTTGCTGCTCGATGCATCGTCATTCACCACTCCGGCCATCTCTCCGAGTTGTTAGACTCTTTGTGGAGAGTCCTGCTCTGATACCAATTGAAAGTTGCCTAGAGGGGGGGGGGTGAATAGGCTATTTGACCTGCAAATGACTCAATAAAACGAGATTAAATTTGCAGGGGGCGGACTAGTCCGGTCAGGGGGCGGACTAGTCCGGTCAGCCTGCGTGAATAACCCTAAAAAGATGTTTCTAGCAAGTTTTAGGGGATTTTCTCAATGCTACGAATGAGTGTATGTTTAAGTCAAGTTGAGCAACAACCTAAACGAGAGCAAGTCAAGTTTCCACAAGTTTGTAGCAATGCGGAATATGAAACAAGACTACCAACTCTAGAACAAAGTAATCAATAGAGTAAATGCGAAGAACACAAGGAGACAAGGATTTTATCCCGAGGTTCGATCCCACACAAGGAATCTACGTCCTCGTTGAGGAGTCCACAAAAGGACCGGGTCCAACAACCCTTCCCTCACCAAGTTTACCGCACGGGCCTAACTTGGTTCTCCACTAATCACAACGGTGATTACAAAGTTCGTTGGGGCTTCTCACAAACTGAGGCTCCCACACCACAAAGATGATCAACACAGTAAAACAAACTCAATACACAGCCCACAAAGACTCAACGAGTGCAAGAGATCAAACCGGGAGCACAAGCGCAATGTTCTTCCTCTTCTCCACCTCACTAAACCCTAATCCACTCAAGAATTAGTTTTAGAGGGAAAGTAGGCAAGAAAGAGGCTTAGGAGTGCTCCAAGTTGGCTGTGGCGGCGCTAGGGTTTGAGTTTTTCCAAGGGTGTTTGAAATGAGGCCGGGGGTCCCCTTTTTATAGAGGTCCCAACCCCAATTTGCTGACTTCAGCAAAAGGGCGGACTAGTCCGGCCACTGGCCCGGACTAGTCCGGCCTAGGGGACCACTGACTCCTTTGTCAGGTCCCGACAGCTGACACACGATCGTCACGCTACCCGCCAAACTTCAAATTCAAACGGTCACTTCCAGAACGGACTAGTCCGGTCAACACCGGACTAGTCCGATCACACACAGAGCCTTCTGCTCCGGGTGAAAACGGACTAGTCTGAGGACCACGGACTAGTCCGGCCCCTAGGGCGGACTAGTCCGGTCCTCCCAGACTTAGCCACAGAAGCACCTTTTCTTAGCCAACCCGGACTAGTCCGGCCCCACGGGCGGACTAGTCCGTTCTCACTCAGGACCTCTTGGTCCGGTCCAAAACGGACAGGTCCGTGGTTTTGGGACTTCATCCCAAAACCCACTCACGGCTAGCCGGACTAGTCCGGTCACAAACGGACTAGTCCGATCTCAGTCAGACCCTTCTGGTCCGGCCAGAAACGGACTTGGCCGGCCAGGGACGGACTAGTCCGGCCTCCTGCACGGACTAGTCCGGCCCTACGGCCAGACCACTCAACCACTCATTTCTTTTAGGTTTGACCTCTAAACCACTTTGAGCTCCCAAACTTGATCTCAATGCACTTGACACACACACCCTCCTATTACTACGGCTAGTCTAACTCAAACACGCTAGAAACCCTAGTTTCTACGCTTCGAGTTGACTCCGTTTCCTTCCTTTTCCTTTTTGAGGGTTTGCGTCTCCAATTGAGTCCATACCTGTGCTAAGATCACTTGAGCTCATTAGCGACTTAATTGTCGTCATCAATCATCCAAAACCCACGGGGAACCTAGATGCACTTTCAGGTAGGAGTAACACCATTCCTAACTTGATCTCCACTAGGACATCCTTACCCTTTAGAGCAGTTTGCTTAGATATGTGTCACACTACCCCACTACTTCATGTATTCATCCTACGGGATCTCTCACTAGAACACCCTATTTTCTCCTTGATCTTGCCACTCTTCCTCTTGCCTTCCTATGGGATAAACTAAGATAATACCCTAACTAGCGAATATTCATGGGTTAAATGCTATAGAGGTATTTTTTGTGCGCTTGCGAAATTCATCTTTCTTTGTCTTAAGTTATCCTAGTGCCTCTACAGAACTAGCATTGCTGCTAGAATGAACTGTAGATGTTAAGAAATACCACCACCGACCACCCTGGTGGTGGCCCTACCGCTGCCCAGCGTCCACAATGCAGCAACTAGGACTACAAAATCGTGATGCTCTCGCTGCCGTGCGAGATGCCACCCTTGTGGCTAAGGCAAATCGATAGGACATGGAGGATGATCAATTTGTTGCCGTGGAAGCACGCACACGTGCAGTAGCTGGCGAGGTACATTGTACATTACTTGCAACAATTGACGAGGCATGTTGTGCCTTCGCCAAGCGTGACCCTCCTCCTACATCCACCAATGTCAATGCCTTGGCATGGGCTAAAGTGTCTGATGATGTTGCTACTCTCCACACTCAAATTGTCACCATCCTGAACATCAAGACAATGATACATCCCAGACAGCCTTTCATCGCACTACAATCAGAGGAAGATCCTCCTCCTAAACACTCTCGGCAAATACAATCTCTTAGATCATATCCTCAATGATTTTACTTCCGACATCGCCACCGAAACTCATTGGCATTGTATAGACTGCACCATCATCTACTAGCTTCACAACACAGTCTCCCCCATCCTCCTTGAGGTTGTCTCAACGAACATACCCACAACCGGAAAACTCATGACATGGTCCTCCGTGATGAGATCCGCATGTTCGTCTACAGGAAACTCTCCATCAACGACTACTACCATGAGCTCAAGTTTATGGGTCATGCACTCGGCGACTTGGGCGGGGCCACCCCAACCGTGGCCTCATCCTCATGACCCTTTGTGGCTCGAACAATCATTCTCTCACATGGAATCTTTTATCAAGCAGTAACACCCTTTTCCCACCTTCAGTAAGGTCTGCAATGACCTCCAGCTTTAGGAGATTGAGATGAAGTCCAAGTTAGAGAGCGCCAATGCCTTGGTTGCCACCTCTGTAGGTGTGGGACACACACAACTGTCATTCTCATCCGGCAGCCCTCCATGTGTCCCTGCTCCAGGTGGCCCTTCCTCTTTCAGCACCTTTCCTTTCGGCACCACATCCTCCAACCAGATGTTGACATGCAGAATCTGTGTATGACGGGGTGTATCACCCCTCAAATTTGAGGAGAAGGGAATCTGATTCTATCAGGAATGAGCGATGATGAAACTATAAGTCAACGGAAGAAAAAACCCCAGATTATCTAGATTTGGGGCACCTCGGGCTAACAACCTTACGTCCTACTTGTATTTGATCTGGGGCAAAAAAAGATTACATATCCTCCTTTTCCCATTCCCAGTTGGGCCCTCTTTTATTATCCAATGGGATCCTTACATGTAGCCCTGAGGGGGTGATCTACGCATTATTTTCCGGTTGGTGACTCCTTCTTCAATGGATAAGTTACTCCTCCGCTGAAGATTGGCCCGTATCCCCCTTGATAAGATAACCGGGGGTGAGATTGTGCGGGCCCCAGAATCAAACAGCCGGCTGACACCCACCGCTTGAAACGGCTAGGTCTGCTAGATCGTAGGGCAGGACTTTGTGTGATCCTTTCGAGGGGTCTCACCCCTGTTCCGCCTGCTATGCACTCAAGTGCCTCGATGCACATGCCCGTTACTCTCCCGTCCTGTCAGTCATTTCCCAGTCTTTCGGAGTTGTGTTCCTCGCACAATATCCAAGGGCTGACCCAAAGCCGATCGGCTCGTGGTGCTCGCGCTGCAAGTCAGACCGTGCAGGCGTGAAAATACATAAAGCGGGCCGCGGATTGCTTTCTCCTTAATGTAATGGGGCTGGTGTTGACAATCATTAAGTACCATTTTAACCACCAATTTAGATTTTAATTTTCTTGCGCACATTGTCTTTATCAGTAACCTAGTTCAACATGTGCTTAGAGAAATTGTGCATGCTGTTAATTTCATATAGAATTGAGGTGAACTGCAAGAATCAATCTAGAAAATAGTACTATTGCATGTGATACCCTAAATACGGTAAAACATGATTCTCATGCAAGAAATGGTATAAATTGCCTTTGAGAATAGTATAAATATGACTCCTCACTCTCTCATCTCACACACACCATTTGAGAAACACTCTCTTGTATACACACTTTCTCTGAGTAATTAGTAGAGTTTAGTCCTAGGAAGGAGCCTCTCTAGTTCCCAAGTCCATTTTGGGAAGGCATGGCTCAAATTTTATAAGTTATGGACATGATGAACTCATTATTGTTTACACCCAACATTGGTTAAACAATCCTTGGGATAGGAATCACCTTAGATTTATACCGGGTTTCTAAGCTATCTACTTAGATGCAACATGGTGTTTGAATAAATAATAGCGTTGGATATCTCGTAGACCCACAGATTGAAAGATAAGGCAGCAGGTGGTGACAACCTTGTCTATCCTTTGTAGTTCCCCACATTCGGCTATGCCACAGTCCCCTTGGTGGGAGTCACCTAACAGCTAAGGTGCGAGCTCGTGCCCGATATGTTGGATCACTAGACCCTAGGAATCACCGCTAATATGCTCACATGTATACTATTAGGCTATACACACGTATCTGAAAAGCATTATAGGAGTACCTCCTTCTCAGTCTAACTCTCACTAGGACAATATTATCTGATTAGAGTAGGTGCTCATGTGTGTCACACTAGCCTCTTATCATCACTTATCGTCCTTATCGACTACATAGTAGGAGACCTATAAATATACTACAAAGAGTAGTTACATCTTACTTTGCTGCTTTCCTTCGGGGTAAGCAAATATGATACCCTGAAATACTTCCGAGTTAAAATGCTACAATAGTATTTTTCGTGCACTTGCGGATACTACCCAGTATTGACCCTAGGGTGCACTAGTAAATTATTCTAGTGCTATTGGCATGAATGTTTTACTAATGTAGCTTAGCATGAGTCGACAGCTTGTCCTCAGCATTACTTTACCATTGAGGTGTGAGAGAGAGGAGCCCCCCCCCCCCCCCCCCCGACTTCACCGATGGGAGCCCCCCACCTTGGTCGTTGGCATCAAGCCTACAACCATAAGCGCGACAACGGTGGCTATCAATCCATCGCCTCGAGAAGTGACGGGGTGCATACCCCGGCTACTAAAAGATACAAGTTGTTTAGAATGTGCAGGCATAACGTGTTATCCCTCCAAGTGAGAGACTCGCTTGTATGAAAACTTCTTCACAATCAACAGAAGAGAAACACACAGACACTGGATGTAGGGAACATTGCCTGAACTATAAATCCATTGTTCCCATGGTTAGGCCACCTCAAGGATGAACGCGTGGTGAAATTGGTACTAGTCAGAAGTCTAAGCTGCGACAGTTGGCTCGCCAGATTGGGGAATGTCGTGCATTTCCACTCTCTGTTTCCTCATTGTTTTCATAATGTTCAGCCATTGTGCCTGGCATGAAGGTTCTCTTCAAGGACTTTTAGTTTGCTGCCACAGGTGGCTGTGAGCTGGAGGCTGAACCTGCCCTTCTCCATTGCCAGACCCTCTCTTTCGGGAGCTTGGAATTCTTCTCCAGCGACTCTGGCACCCTCCGAGTCTCCAATAGCAGACCTGTCGGCCAACCTACGATAGGCAGGATGGCCGTCGACCTCGATACGAGCACCACCAGTGGTATCTTGTGCCTTCCATCATAGGATGATCAAGCATGCACCGACATCCCTCCACCACATCCTCTAGTACAACACGAGCTCAAATGATTGCACCAAGGGGAGCGAGCACCCATCCCACGAGTGCCACACCATTGAAAGAGGCAATGCTCCCCACATTAGCACACCGTCCAATGCGATGCCACTGGCTGACCCTGAGCAGCTGTAGACACAATGCCACAAGCTAGCGGACCAGCTCATGGCGCAAAATGTCGCTTTGAAGGTCAGCCAAGCACAGCTGGATGCTGACGCCGACACATTCATGAAAAATGGTGCATCCCTACCCCCAGCACGGGCACTAGCATAGCGTGCTTTTGTGCCTGCCAAGTGCAAGATTATATCGTAAATGAAAGATGCACCTCGTGCTTCTAGCAGGCCAGCTAGAACATGGTGGCCACAACCACCATACTTGGCAACATACTCAAGCCCGCCGACCGTGAGGTCCGACTTGCTCATTAGGACCTCCGGGCCCTTCTGGCCACAACCACTACCCAGCAGGCTTAGTGCTCCTTCGCTTGGGTGCAAGGCTCGTTGACCCTAGCCAAAGCCGAGTGCACGACACGAGCGACGCAAGCCCCACAGGGACTCGCACAATGATCTAGGCAACCAAGGCCAATGGGCTGAATCGTTGACACCCTCTTACAACTCGATACAAGAGTGAGTGGAGCCATGCGACCTCCGCAAACCCTCAAGGCTCGACGATGAGTTTGGGAGAGTCCCGTGGACTCACCACAGAGGCCCTGACAGCATCGACCCCGCTGAGGTGGCCGATACGACAACGAAGAAGACCAGAGCTTGAGTCCCGACTCCCCCGGTCGAAGGAATTTGGGAGGTGGATACGCAACACCTCTTTCCTGGCTCAATTTTGAGCCTCACCTGACATTAGAGGTATCACAGGGAGACAACCCTCAACCTCTACTTGGAGGATTACCGCCTGGCTTGCAGGGTTGGAGAGACGAACTCTGGCCTTGTACCTAGTCGCGTCAGCTTGGGCCTTGTTGGAATACCTCTCAACAGACTGCAGCAGGAGCTGGACCAAGCTCCAAGAAACATTGATCGACAACTTCCAGTGCACCTACGCAGGCCTTGGCAACTCATGGGACATCAAGGGTTGCCGACAGAAGTCGGGAGAGACGATCTATCTGTACATCTGGTGCTTCTCGAAGAAGTTCAACGATCTCCTCGATGTCATCAACAACAACATCATCCTGGCCTTCCTCTCTGAGACAACCTTCGAGTTCTTGGTGCATAAGATCGGTTGCATCAAACCGATAGGCGCTAGGGACCTACTCGACATTGCCGCCAACCACGCATCCGAGGAGGAGGCAATCGGGGCCATCTTCGACAAAGGAAGGCCGAAGGACCTGAACGTGTGACAAAAGGAAGCACCCTGTAAAACCAAGAAGAAGAAGAAGGTAGGCACCAACAAGTGCTAGCACCCGATCGAGAGCGGCATAGATCTGGTCGCGACCGCCAAACACCACAAAAGAAAGAAGATGAACGCGACAAGAATAGACCACATCGAAAGGATCCTTGTGAAGCCGTGCCACAACTACACCTGCCAGGTAAAGCACACAAGGACTGCGCGTTCTTGGAGTGCTTCCTTGGCAGGAAGTTGAGCGATGTGAGTGATAAAGGCAAGAAGCCCATCGAATCAAGCCTTCAACCTGATGAGGCGACCTTCCCCACATCATAGGGCTGTCTCATGATTTTCGGGGGGGGGGGGGGGGGGGGGGTCCAAGCTTACGAGAGCCATCATAGAAGAAGCTAACGACCCAAGATGTTGACATCGTAGCCCTGGCCATCCCATCTTTTCTCCGATGGTCAAAGAAGGCGATCACTTTTGACTGATCAGACCATCCCGACCTCATATTGTAGGCCAGACATTTTCTCCCCGTGCCGTGGATCCGATCGTAGGCCCAAAACCTGACCAAGGTGCCAATGGATGGGGGCAACAATCTCAACAACCTCTATGTTTGGACCCTGGACACAATCGGGTGTCATACTCCAACTTTGCCCAACTCAAGCACCCTTCCATGGCATCATCCCTCACAAGCAGGCGATACCGCTTGGAAAAAATCGACCTCCCGTCACGTTTGAGGATGAATCCAACTTCAACACGGAGACTCACATTTGAGGTGATCAACTTTGTTGGCATCTATCATGCCATCTTTGGATGGCCAAGCTACGCGAAGTTCATGACCATCCCAAACTACGCCTAACTCAAGTTGAAGATGCCCTACACCAAAGGGATCATCACGGTGGAGGCGAAGTTTCAACAAGCCCTGCTGTGCGAGCAAAACAACTGGAAGTTGGCCTCGCCAGCAGTTGCAGCAGTAGAACTAGTACAACCTCAAGAAATAACAGTGAGAGCCATGCCCACCTCGACCAACCTTCTACTGTGCCCATGGAGGACACAAGGATGGTCGAGGCCTACCTCGAGGGCTCGGCAAGGGAAGCACGGACCTTCCCTGTGATGATCGATGAGTAAAGAAGTACATTGCCCACAACATAATGACCCTATAATTTTTTTCTGTTATGTGTGAAAGCATCGAGCTTGACACACATAATGTAATGCCAAAGTTGCTACAAAATAAAGCAGGGACACTTTCTCCTTTTTCCAACTTTCCACTTGGATCCATTCACTTTATCCCAAGATCAAGTTTGAACCCGACCTCCGGTGCCGCATAAGTCCCAAAAGGCACCGTATGGTGGACCGGGCAAACTAACAGCCATATGGCGCTCGGGCTGCTAACCCGTATGGGACTCGGCCGTGTGACCTGATAAGTTTAGATTATTTTTTGACGATTTTTTTTGTTTTATGTACTCCCTTCATGACTTGCAACTCACGGCTAAGAATGTCAAAAGTTCGAAAACGATATCATTCGAGTGAGCCACAAGGAAGAATCAAACAAAATCTTATAAATAGCTCTTTTCAATCAAGGGAAGGCTCCAAAGGTCCCTACTACAATAACTACACTTCAACGCTGCTCCACTTCCTCCTCAATCGATCGTCTGAGACGAGCTCGATCACGAAAGACACAACAGGCATGACCGTATCAATGAACCCATCGAGTTCCTCATCCGAGCAGCTGTCGGTGAAGCCCCGGAGGGCTCATAGGTGGATACCACCGAAGTGAGACACCCCGATGGAAAATGCAATCCAAGCCCCATAGAAGGCCCAGGCAGCCCCGAAGACCGACAGCGAGGCGTCCACCCAGGGTACCCGATCCAGCTAGCCAATGAGCCCGACCCCAGAGTGATCCCCAAGCACCAGGTGTCAGACAAAGACCCTAGTAGCTCGGAGCCAACCGATCTTGTATTGAAGAGCCACAATTTCCTCGGGAACTTGCCAAAGCCTAGACTCAAGTTATCGCCACTAGCGGACCTACCATCGGATCAAAAGGTGCCACCACGATGCCCCAAACCTTCTTTAGCTTGAGCTTGGCGACAGAATGTTGGCCGCAAAGGCCCTCAACAAACTCTACCCGAGCTCAAAGCTGGTCCTCGGCGACCACTAGCCACCCCTATATCTCTATAATAGCATCCCACGAAGCGGTCAGGTCAACACTATCGGTGGTTTGGATCCGGCAGATCTCCCGACACTACTAAAGTGTTATAGGAGTTTGATGTTCGGTGTGGGCGCGCGAAGATTCAAGAAGGTGAATTGTAAATGACACAGGAGACACGAAGATTTACGTGGTTCGGGTCGCCTGAGCGTAATACCCTACTCCACGGGATGTGTTGGTGTTGTATTGGTTGTCTGAGCTCAAAGTGAGTTCATAGTGTAGAGTGAGCATATCGTGTATCGAGCGTGTATGGAACGTTGTCGGCCTATCCTTTTATAGTACAAGGGCAGGCCGTTACAAGTTAGCCTGGCCTGACATGTGGCCCCGGCGGTTACCGATATTGATACACATTCAACATGTTTAATTGCCCTTAATGACCGAGTTATGGGCTTTGACAGCACCGTTACTAGTAATTAAGGTCGCCCGATCGTGTGTCATTAATATGACACTTAATCGGGTCTTGAAGTCCTTGATTCCCCTTCGAAGATCCGAAGCCGTTGTGGAGTCTTCCGGAGGTTAGAGGCTGAAGATCCGACGGTTGGACACATGGCAGCTCCGGAGCATACTGTGGGAAACAGATAGCTCCGGAGCTACCTGACACGTGTCAATTCCGGAGCTTCCCTCGGTCTGGGGTTAGGTCCGGGGGTGCCATTTCGGTACATAGCCCGGAGCTTCCCCCTTGTGGGTGGTAGCTCCGGTTTGATAGCACACGTGACGACCCTGGGACTAACCATGTTGGAGAAGCGGGTTCGGTTATGTCTGACATGTGGGCCTCCGAAGGTCTTCAAATCAAGTAGATGACTTTCCCTAGAGATCTTTGTAATCTCAAGGGGTGTACGGTTCCCAGGGTATCGACAGTGGCCCCCTGGACCCACCTCTGGGGAAGACCCCTTGGGTGAAGTCATTCCGCCAGAGGTGGGTCCATCCTCGTGACTTTTGAACTGAGTCTTCAAAGGTCTTCGGATGTGCCGTTGGCGATGGTTTGGAGTTAAATCCTCGCCGCGTGGCGTATCCCGTGTGCGGCAGATGAGATCATTGGCGTGCGGATCTCACGCAATTGAAGGTTGCCGGTTCCCAATACGAAAATCGTATTGGTTCCGCGCGCCTTGTCAGGCCGCCGCCTTCGGGCTTCCCGCCTCATGATGACAACCGTTCGCCTGGGTAAGAACCTCGACTTGATCATCGGAGTGGTCCCGGGCCCTCTTGTCATCGGCAGGGTAGGATTTTTGAGTAGTATTTTCGACTTCCTTGCGGTTTCCATCCAAGCGTTACGAGGGCTTACATAAGAAGGAAGGCGCACACCATCTGGAGTTCTTTACGCCTCTCATTTGATCTTGCGATCAAACTCCCAACATGTGCTCGCCTTTCCTCTCTTGCCTTGCTGTGTTGCGATGGAGTTGGGTCTCCGCGAGAGCTGTTTGAAGACCGACGATGACCTGAAGAAGGTCCGGACACTCATGGCATGGTCCTCGGACTTCTTCAACCGCCTGGTCCGCGCCAGGGGAGAGCTCCCGTTTGAGAAGGAGCACGCCGGCGTAATGGTGTACTTCGCTTCGTACGCCATGGTGGGGTTGATCCCACCTTTTTCCTCCTTTTTCTTGATGCTGCTAGACTTTTATGGTCTGCAGCTATACCACCTTGGCCCCCACTCCATTCTCCTTGTGTCTATCTTCGTACACTTCTGTGAGATGTGGGTGGGCATCCCCCCTGCATTGAACTCTTCCGGACCTTCTTCACCGTCCATACCACCGGTAGGAGCAATGAGTACCTTGGCTTCTACTACTTCGTGAAGCACAAGAAGTGCCCATTCAAGTATCTCCGGTCGTTTCCCTCTGGGAAGTGGGATGATTGGAAGAAGGACTGGATAGTCATTCGGGTGGAGGAGCACGAGAGGATGGAGCTGCCCGAAGGCCTCCCCAACATTGACACAACAGTCTGGAGTGAAGCTCCGATGCTGGCGGACGCCTTCAACCCTGCTCTGACCAGGATCCGCCAGTGCGTGGAGGGAGGATTAACCCCTCAGGCGGTGTTTTGCAACTTCCTGGTCAACAGGTGGGAACCGCTGCAGAAGAGAGAAAAACTCGCTTGGGCCCTCAACAGTGTGATGGACGACGACCGGGTTGAGACCGGGCTGAAGTCCAACATGGTGGGGACAACCTTGGAGTTTCATCTCAAGAAGTTCCAGCATGGCATCGACGTTGCGGGAGATGACTTGACTCCGCCATCAGCCTTTATCCCTCTGAACGTGGAATTGGAGTTCAACAGGGAGCTCCGGCGGAAGATGCCTGTGCTTGACGACCTTGGTGTCGTCGAGAGGAGATCGATCTCCAGGGTGGCGATCCCTGGGGTTTCCGAGGGTGGCTCCAACCCTGCCCCGAAGCCAAGGGCCGAGGTCGTCGACAAGGGCAAGGAGCCGGCGGACGAACCCTTGAGCTGGAAGAGGAAGCTGCAGCATGCCGACGGAAGGTCCGCCAGGCCTGCCACCTCTGCATCAGCTCCTTCTCCCCGGAGGGGGAGGTCTTCTACAACCACGGCGACTGTACCCGCAGCGGGGTCCTCTCGGGGCGCTAGCTTCGGGCATGCGACTCCAGCACCAAGGCCGGTTGAGGCCTCTAGGTCCAGAGGTTCTTCCCGATCGAGGGTGGCCTCGACTAGGGAAACACCCGTGGATGCAACGAGTTCCGGGGGGCCTTCCGGAGCTTCCACGCCAGCGGCGGCTATGACCAGCCCAAAACGCCCGGGGAAGAGGTTCCGCACAAGCTGGTGCGGAAGCCTCCCAAGGTAATTTTTAATCTTTACCTTGGACAGTTGTTTAGTTGTAGTAACTATTTCTTAAGTTTCTTCGTCCATCATCTGCAGCGTTCCCAAGAAGAGGAGTGAGGCTTCACCCTCAGCCACAGCAGCTGAAGCTGTGAGGGCGGAAGCTTCTGCTCCTGTCCCGGTGCCGCCCCAAGTGGTGGCTGAAGCTGCGACAGCTCCGGCGCCAGCTGTCGTGGTCATGGACCTCGACTCATCCTCAGAGACTCCCGTGGTAGCGCCGGACCGCGGGAGAGAAGATGCGCCAGCGGCACCTGCTCCGGAGGTTGAAGCTCCAGGTCCTGGTGCAGAGATGATGGAAGCTTCGACTGTTGAGCCGGAGGAAGCTGTAATTCTAGCCCCAGAACCGGAAATTGTCGAAGCTCCGGCAGTTGAGTCGGAGGTGATTGAAGTCTCGGCGTGCGCGCCGGATGTTGAGGAAGTCCCGCCGGTTGGGCCGGCTACTTCTGAAGCGCTGGCCGCAGAGCCGGCCATTGTTGGAGCTCCGGCCGCAGGGCCGGTTGATGTTGAAGACTTTCCGGTCCCCGAGCCGGTTGTTGCGGAGGCGTCGGCGCTCGAGCTCCCAATAGAGGAGGTGTCCAGGCCGGAGCTAGAAGCGGCCCCTGCTCTGGAAGTGACGACGTCGGAGGTACCCGCGGATGAGCTAGAGTGCCCAGAAGAGGTTGTTGGCCCCCTGCCTGAGGGGGCAAATGAAGACCTTGTGGCGGGGCCTTCGGAACCACTTCCGGAGGTCGGAACTTCATCAGCGGGACCCTCCTCGATGGCAACTGAGGCCATCCCGGAGGACGTCCCTAGTGCCATGGAGACCCAGGGGACCACTCTTGTGCAGTGGGATCCAATTTTTGTATCTGAAAACCCGCTGGAACCAGCGGAGGAGACCCCAGCAGGTCCGGAACCTATATCGTTGTCATTGTCTATTGACAACGCCTGTTCCAGTCTGCATCAAGTTCAATTGGCCTTCTTCCATGACAGCAAGGCTCTTGAAGAGGAGCGCCAAACCCTTAGGCGGTGGCGTAATCGGCTCTACTTCGAGACCAAGCTGGCGCAGTCGAGGCTAGCAGATGACAAAGAGTGGATCAAGCGGGAGAAGGCCCTCGAAGCAGCTAACAGTGCGGCCGATGAACGCCAAGAGAGGATTGAGGCCATTAACACTACTCTCATCAAGCGTCGGGAGGCACTTGAGGAGAGGGAGAAAAGGCTCGAAGATGAAGAGCAAAAACTCCTAGAGCTGCGGGATGACATCCTGAGGAGGGAGGAGGAGCTCACCGAAAAGGTGGCTCTGGCCGACAAGTTCCTCAAAGAGCGCGCTAAGAAATTGGAAGAGCGCTGCACTGAGGAGAAGGAGAAGGCCTGGGTGCGAGGGCAGGAACTCTACGAGCAAGAGTGTGCCCTTGCAGCCAGGGAGAAGAAAGTGAGGGGTAGGGAGAAGGACCTGGTTGACTGCCGGAACAAGATCCACCTCCGGGAGGAGGAGCTTGGAAAACTCGAGAAGCGAGTTGCTGAAAAGATTTAGCAAAACGCCAAAGAAGTTGAGTGCCTCGCTCGCGAGAATTCTGAACTGGTGGCGGCCAGAAGATCCTTGGAAGAATTGAAGGGCTTGAGGACTGCGGACTCCCTACAGATTTGGGAGTTCCTGGGCAAGGCCAACGACGCGCTGACACCGATGGGCTTCAGTCCTGTGCATCCGGATGATCCGGAGTCGGAGCCGGACCTAGCGTTGCAGGCGTTGAGCTCGGCAGGTAGAAAACTCTCCAAGGTGGGCGACGTCATCGCGGACCAATTAGAGGTTGAGGGGCAATCCCTGGTGAAGAACGTCGCAAAGTATGTGCTGACGTGCTACACCAGCCGGAATCCCCAATTTCCTCTGGACCCGGTGCTTGAAGGTCCCGTTGAAGGAGAAGGTGAAGTTGCCCGAGCCAACGTGTTGGAGGTTGCCTAGAAGGTCGCCCAATTCTTCCGTAGGGTCTAGGACCATCTCTGTAGTTCCCACTTGTATTCTCTCTTCTTCTTCCTCAATTTTGTAATCCCTTGTCTCCAGATGAATGAAATCCCCAAATTTTTGTGAATTTCACTTTTTGTCTGCACCACTTTTGTCTTCACTTGGCCCCCTGGTAGATGTACACGATTTGATTGTGAACATGCACCAAGAGGATATTGTGTTTTGTTGAAGACTCATTTGCTTCGAACTTGTAGAGTGTAGGTCCGAAGTCTTCGATGGTGAAGGCCCCCTGAGGTTGTCGGAGCTTAGAAGCTCCGGCATTGTCTATCATCGGAGCTTAGTAGCTCCGGCAATAGTCCCTATCAACACGTAGAGCATCGATAGCTAGTCCTCTGGGGTGTCGGAGCTAGTAGCTCCGGCAGTGATCTTTGCCAACACGTAGTTTGTTGGCAGCAGACTCCGTTTGCGGGGTCTTCTCACCATCTTTTATTTAGCATCGACGGCTGGTCCCCCTAGCTCTACCGGAGCTTGGTTACTCTGGTGATGCTCGTTTTCAATGCTTAACATCGATTACAAGCCACCTAGGGGAGTCGGAGCTTTGTTAGCTTCCGGCTTTTCTTCATCAACGTAGATTTTATTTTTCCTGCACACTGAAGCCAAGAAAAATAGTAAAATTCGTTTCTTGCCTATAACTTCGTCGTGGCTTACGATTTTCAAGAAAATTTTAGGTCAAACGCGATTATAAATACAACCGAATGTGTTGTCTTTTCTTTCAGATCAAATTGTACTTGGACCCGCCTTACTTCGGCCTGCCGGGGTGTAGGTAGAGTGGCGTACTTAGGGTGCTTGACCAGGCTAAGCCGATAGCACACTCCGGCCCTAGGTTGGCTTGGCGGCATTCAGGCAAGTGGGCCATGAACAATATTTGAATCCAAAAGAATCGACAATACAGCTCGGATCGTATATGAACCGGTTGAACTAAAATTTCTTAAGAATTGCACGTCTTTGCTATAGACAAGAAAGAGAAAAATAAAAAATGTTGAGCCTGTACAAAATAAATGCACGTGGAGTCTGTTTCACCTGAAGATGTCTTTCATTATAGGTTTGGGGTACAGGGGAAACAAGTACACTCTTAGGGTACGGAACCAAGCTAAGTGTGTTTAATTTCTCGTTTGACCCAGGGTAGCTAGCTACACTTTTAGTTCTGAGAGTGTGACAAATGTTGCATGAACTTTGCGGATCTTCATGGGAAGGTCCGACTGTTCTCCCGGAGGAACTACCCGACTCTGTATAATGACTCTATAACATACACCTCAAGTTACTACAGACTCACCTCCGTGATATTAAGTGTAGAACTTACGGTGGTGCTCGATGTTCCAAGGATTTGGGAGAGGTGTCCCATCCCCGGTAGCCAAGCAAACGCTTCCGGGACGGGATACTTTAATCACTCGGAAAGGTCCCTCCCAGTTGGGGGAGAGTTTGTTTAACCCTTCTCTGGATTGTATTCTCCGTAACACCAGATCGCCTTCCTCGAGCTGTCGGTTGTGTACATGTCGCTGATGATAGCATCGAAGGGCTTGGCGGTATCGGGCATTCCGAACAGATGCTTGGCACCTTCTCTCCTCAAGGAGGTCTAGGTCTTCACGCCGGAGCTGGTCCTGCGTGGCTTCGTCGAAGGTCCGGACCCGGAGTGACCCCAAGGTGATTTCCGAAGGAAGGATTGCTTCAGCTCCATACACCAGGAAGAAGGGTGTCTCTCCAGTTGACCGGTTTGGAGATGTCCTGTTGGCCCATAAAGTAGGCGGAAGTTCTTCAATCCAATTGGCTCCATGTTTTTTCAAACGCTCATAGGTGCGCGTTTTGAGTCCTTTAAGGATTTCAACATTTGCTCTCTCGGCTTGGCCATTGCTTGCTGGGTGAGCTACGGAAGTGTAGCAAACTTGATGCTGAGGTCTTCGCAATATCCTTGAAATGCAGAGCTTGTGAATTGAGTCCCATTATCAGCGATGATTTTGTCTGGGACTCCAAATCTGCATACAATGGACTGCAAAAAGTTGATAGTAGATTGCTTGTTGATTGTCACAACTGAAGTTGCTTCCGGCCACTTGGTGAACTTGTCAATGGCGATGTACTGGAACTTGTAACCTCCGACGGCTCGTGGGAAAGGTCCCAAGATGTCCATACCCCACACAGTGAAGGGCCATGTAGGAGGTATCATTTGTAGGGGCTGAGCTGGTGTGTGAATTTGCTTTGCATGAAATTGACATGCTTCGCATTTCTTCACCAGCTCAGTTGCATCCTGGAGTGATGTAGGCCAGTAGAAGCCATGCCGAAAGGCTTTACCAACCAGCGTGCGGGAAGACGCGTGGTTCCCACACTCGCCTCCATGGATTTCTGCGAGGAGCTCGCAGCCTTCTTCCCTTGTGATGCACCACATTAGGATGCCATTGGCATCGCGCCGGTAGAGATCCCCTTCTACCAACGTGTATCTTTTAGCTAGTCTGACTACCCGGTCAGCGAATACATCATCGTCAGGAAGGATGTTGTCTTTCAAGTAGTTCCGGATCTCCGAGATCCATGCATCGGAACTAACTTGAGCATTTGAGTCTTGCGTGCTGGGTTGCTCGGAGCTTCCGGCAGCACCTACGACCCTTGATGGCTGCCATGGTAACAGGGCCATCGGGACCGTCAGCTTCGGGATGCTGATCTTGCCCCTTTCGCTCAGTTCGGCAGGATGAGTTGTGGGTTTTGACAACCTCCGGACAAAAGTTCCGTCAGGAGCCGGAGCTCCGGTTGACGCTTTCGTCGAGAGTTCGTCGGCTTCAGCGTTATGGGCACGCTAAACATGGTGGAGATCTAGGACTTCGAAGTCCTTCTGAAGCCTCTGGACTTCAAGGAGGTAAGCAGCTAGCTGGAGATTGTTGCAGGAGCATTCACCCTTCACTTGCTTAATTATGAGCTGTGAATCTCCCTTGACCAGCAGTTGCTTGACACCGTATGACAGTGCCACCTTTAGTCCGTAGATGAGTGCTTCGTATTCCGCCATGTTGTTGGTCGCCTTGAAATCAAGGTGTACCATGTATTTTACCTTCTCTTCGGTTGGTGCGAGGAGAAGGATTCCAGCTCCGGCCCCTTGCTTTTGCATGGAGCCGTCGAAGTAGAGGGTCCAGTGAGGCTCCGTGAAGACTGGAGCTTGATGTTCCGACTTCTGCTCACTGGGGCCCCCAGGGTTTGATGGAGAGGGAGTCCATTCCGCCACGAAGTCTGCCAATGCTTGACTCTTGATTGCTTGTCTCAAAATGAATTCGAGATCGAATTCGGCCAATTCCGCTGCCCACTTTGCAATATTCCCAGTTGAATTGGGATTATGCAAGATTGCTCGAAGTGGGTAAGAGGTCACCACTGAGATTTTGTGAGCTTGGAAGTAATGGTGAAGCTTCCTGGAGGCAATAAGAACTGCATAGACAGCTTATGCACCTCTAGGTATCGAGTCTTGGCATCATGTAGTACTTCACTGATGAAGTACACCGGGCGCTGAATGGTTTGGACCCTCCCGGAGGGGCCCGGAGCTTCCTCTTCACTAACCCAGATCCTCTCGGAGGGATCCGGATTTTCTTCCGGGACCTCCGGGTTCTGGCAGGAGGAACCCGGAGCTTCTTCAGAAGCGACCTGGACCCTCCCGGAGGGGTCTGGGTCTTCTGAAGTGACTTCTTGTGGATTCAAGTCTAGGAGCTGGGACCCAGACTCGCTTTCAGGATTCTCCGAACCCTCCTGGAGGGGTCTGGATTCCTGAGTATGGGGTAGTTCTGGTCTCTCCGCGACCAGGACCATACTGACGACTTCGTCAGTCGCTGAAATGTAAAGCAACAAATGCTCACCAGGGGTCGGAGCTACCAGAATTGGTACGGTGGTGAGGAACTGTTTTAGCTCCTGGAATGCCTTTTCTGCTTCTTCAGACCATTGGAATGGTCCGGACTTCCTCAATAACTTAAAGAAGGGGAGTGTCCGTTCCGCCAGTCTTGAAATGAACCGGCTGAGGGCTGCTAGAAATCCAGTTAGCTTTTGGACATCTTTGATGCGGGCTGGTGGCCGCATGTCTTCAATGGCCTTGATCTTCACCGGATTAGCTTCTATGCCCCGGTGACTTACCAGGAAACCAAGAAGTTTTCTGGAGCTAACCCCGAAGACACACTTGTCTGGGTTTAACTTTGTGCGGGTGACCCGCAGCTTATCGAAGACAGCCTGCAAGGTGTCAAGAAGTGACTCCTTGTTCTTGACCTTGACCACGATGTCATCGACGTACACTTCCACTATGTCTCTAATGAGTTCTTCAAAGGTTTTGTACATAGCTCGTACAAAGGTTGAAGCTGCATTCTTGAGACCAAATGGCATGGTTGTATAACAGTACAATCCATCTACTGTGATGAAAGAGGTATGCTCTTCATCTTTCCTAGACATCCTGATTTGATGATACCCAGAATATGCGTCTAGGAAACACAGTAATTCACACCCGGAGGTGGAATCCACTATCTGATCTATTCTAGGTAGTGGGAATGGATCTTTTGGGCATGCCTTATTTAGTGTTGTGTAGTCGATACACATCTGAAGCTTCCCGCCGGCCTTGGGCACAACGACTGGGTTTGCCAACCATTTTGGATGGAAGACTTCTCGGATGAATCCAGCTTTGAGCAACTTCTTCACTTCTTGTCGAATGAAGTTCTGTCGCTCTACAGATTGCTTCCGAGGCTTTTGATGCACAGGCTGGGCGTCGGGGTAGATCTTCAGATTGTGCTCAATCACTTCCCTGGGGATCCCAGGCATTTGTGACGGTTGCCAGGCAAACACGTCGACATTAGCCCGGAGGAAAGTGATGAGCGCGAGTTCCTATTTGTCGTTCAATCCCCCCGATATACGGGTGGTCTGAGCGGCATCAGAACCGATTTGGACGACTTTGACGGGAATGTCGGTGTCGCCGCTTGGCTGCACACGAGGTGCAGAAGTCGAGCCTCGCTGACGAATGCTCGGGGGTTTTGGAGCTTGCTCCTGCCTGGAGTCCTCCTCTTGCGCTGTAGTGAGCGCATGGAGTTCTTCCAGAGCAGTTACTCCGGCAGTACGATCTCCGCGGATCCGGAGAACGCCTACTGGTGTTGGCATCTTTAACACCAGGTAACCATAATGAGCAGCTGCCATGAATTTGTACAAGGCAGTCCTACCCAAGATGGCATTGAAGGGTAAGTTGATCTAAGCAACGTCAAAGACCAACTTCTCGGTGCGATACTTCTCTCGGGTCCCGAAGGTAACGGGGAGGGTAATAGCTTCGAGTGGGGTAATGGCTCCCGGACCTACTCCGGAGAAAGGTCGGGAGGGGTGAAGATCCAAAGGTCGGAGCGGAAGCTTGGTAAAAGCTTCGAAGCTTATGAGATTGAGCCCCGAAACTCTGTCTATCATAACATGGTAGAGCTGGATTTTATTGATGGTAGGAGATACCATCAAAGGTAGCTGACCTGCTCCAACCATGCTTCGAGGGCAGTCCGAAGCATCAAAAGTGATGGTTGTGTCCATCCACTTCCGATGAGGCTCCGGTCTCGCTGTAGGAGCTACAGCAGCCATGTCCCAACGCATAGTCTTGATGACGCGGAGGGAGGTGATGTCCCATGATCATCCAAAAATGGTGTTCATGGTCTTCCGACGCTCGTTGTCGGAGACGTCGGAATCGTCGTCGACGGAGGTGTAGACGGCCTTCAGGACCTTTTTGGGATCCTGAAAACCTAACTCCTCTTCAGCCGGAGCTTCCTTGACTTTTTGTTTTCCTTCCCTCTGTCGGAAAGGAGCTTCTTCCCGGCGCTTGTTGTAGCGCTCGGCAAGGTTTTGGACCTCCCGGCAGTCTTCCAAACTGTGGCTATTCGTTTTGTGAATTGGACACCACACTTTGGGTTTACCACCGTCTTCAAAAGACGGTCGAGGTCGCTTCTCGGGGCATGGCCCCCGGCCACCCAGAGCTGCAGCAGCTACAGCATTGGATGCATCGGCCGACAGCTTCTTCTTGCCGTTGGTCTTTTTCTTCTTCTTGCCACTCCCGGAGGTAGCGGCTTCTTCTTTGGAGGATTTCTTGTGATCCTCCGGGGTTGGTTTGGAGTGCATTTCACGGCCCTCCGCAGCTCTGGCACATTTGTCGGCCAAACTGAAGAGTTCCGTGACACTGGTGATCTCCTTGATCGCCAGTTTCTCCAACATCTTCTTATCCCGTACACCCTG
Source organism: Tuctoria greenei (assembly GCA_036927565.1). Taxonomy (NCBI): domain Eukaryota; kingdom Viridiplantae; phylum Streptophyta; class Magnoliopsida; order Poales; family Poaceae; genus Tuctoria; species Tuctoria greenei. The sequence goes on from JAYESD010000005.1 coordinate 69,652,293, forward strand.
TCTAAATGCCACAATGAAAGAAGCGCTAGAGATAGAAGGGATAGTGTTTCGTACCTGAGAGAATCTCTGGATGAATGATCGCAGTGATTCTCCCCCTTTTTGCACAACTGCAAAAAGGTCCAATTCAGTGCCTGGTCGGGTGTATGAACTCCCGAAATTGGCGGTGAACTGCTGGCACAGCTCCTCCCAACTGTTGATGGAGTTGGTTGGAAGGCTCATAAACCAGGACCTGGCGGTCCCAGTCAAAGCCACTGGGAAATAATTGGCCATTACAGCCTCATTTCCTCCAGCTGCCAAGATAGCAGTGGAGTAAATCTGAAGAAATTCAACAGGATTAATGGTCCCGTCGAACTTCTCCGGCAGGTGAGGCCGGAACTTCTGTGGCCACCTGACCATACGCAGATGCATGGCCAGGGCTGAACAACCTCCTCCTACTCCTTCAGGAGCAGGAACGTCTTGAGCTTCTCGTCTTTCACGAGCACGCTCAATATGGACCCGGTCGTCTTGTTGGCGATATCGGCGATCAAGCTCCGCCCGGAGGTCATGAGTTGAAAGCCTTGATACCGTGTGAGTGCGTCGTGCCACGGAGGGCAATGATGTCACCTGCTGTGATGCATCACGTCTCCTGTTGTTGGAAACGTGCGGACCAAGTCTGCCAGACAAGGTCCGTCGCTGCGATGGGGCCCGTCCTGAAGGAGGAGGACCCTGGTTGCTGATGCGGTCGGCTGCTGCTGCGACCAAATGTTCCACATCGGCCCTCCACTGTTCCAGTGCATCCTGGGATGCATCCGGAGGTGTTGGGCGTTGGAGAAGAGCACATGCTGCATGGAGCGCGTGTTCCGGGTTGTCATGATTTGCCGACCCAGTGATGGACGCCGGTGCACCATCGCGTTGTCCAGCTTGATTTGCTGGGGGAGGCGGCGGTGGTGGTAGTGTGACTCCTGCTGGTGCTGAGGCTCCTGCTGGTGGCTGCATATTGGGGGATTGCCCCCAACAGCTTGAACAGCGGGATGACCGTTGGATGATCCAGCAGCTGAGTTTGCCATCCTTGAAATCTCAGGCGCCCCTACCTGGCGCGCCAACTATCGGTGGTTTGGATCCGGCAGATCGCCTGACACTACTAAATTGTTAGAGGAGTTTGATGTTCGGTGTGGGCGTGCGGAGATTCAAGAAGGTGAATTGTAAATGACATAGGAGACACGGAGATTTACGTGGTTCGGGCCGCCTGAGCGTAATACCCTACTCCACGGGATGTGTTGGTGTTGTATTGGTTGTCTGAGCTCAAAGTGAGTTCAGAGTGTAGAGTGAGCGTATCGTGTATCGAGCGTGTATGGAACGTTGTCGGCCTGTCCTTTTATAGTACAAGGGCAGGCCATTACAAGTTAGCCTGGCCCAACATGTGGCCCCGGTGGTTACCGATATTGATACACATTCAACACGTTTAATTTCCCTTAATGACCGAGTTATGGGCTTTGACAGCACTGTTACTGGTAATTAAGGTCGTCCGATCGTGTGTCATTAATATGACACTTAATCGGGTCTTGAAGTCCTTGATTCCCCTTCGAAGATCCGGAGCCGTTGTGGAGTCTTCCGGAGGTTAGAGGATGAAGATCCGACGGTTGGACACGTGGCAGCTCCGGAGCATACTGTGGGAAACAGATATCTCCGGAGCTACCTGACATGTGGCAGTTCTAGAGCTTCCCTCGGTCTGGGGTTAGGTCCGGGGGTGCCGTTTCAGTACATAGCCCGGAGCTTCCCCCTTGTGGGTGGTAGCTCCGGTTTGATAGCACACATGGCGACCCTGGGACTAACCATGTTGGAGAAGCGGGTCCGGTTATGTTTGACATGTGGGCCTCCGAAGGTCTTCAAATTAAGTAGATGACTTTCCCTAGAGATCTTTGTAATCTCAAGGGGTGTACGGTTCCCAGGGTACCGACAAACACAAACTCTGAAGCAGAAGAATTAAGAAACTAACCTGTGACCTGTGCTCAGCCTTGACCAAAGAATCATGTGCCCTCCGATTCTCCTCAAAGCAGGCCATTGACTCCTCTACAGGCCGAGCCTCATCTCATCAAGCAACCTCGACATTGGTCTAGCCTCGGGCAAGCTCTACGACTGGCAAGGCTGCCGCATCAACTGCGGCCACTTTGGCCCAAGCTGCCCCTTTCGCGATGGCCTGAGCCCGCTCAAGCTATGCTCGCATCTTCTCCAGCTCAGCTTCGACACAGACCCGATGACACTCGCTCTCGCAGTGAAGTTTATGAGGACATATTTCCTTTGCATACAATACAAGGACCGATCACTAGAGCACGTGCGCAACAATTGGATCTTTAGGTACGTTCTAACCATGTCAATTGTTTTTCAGAACTTACGCTTATTTCCAAGCATGTTTTATATATTAGGAACAATGGAGAGAACCAGCAAGGGCTTGGATGAGTCCAAGGAGTCAAGGAGGAGGAGATACGGCGTCCACCCCAAGGAGGAGTCCAAGCCCAATTCGACTTCGACTCCACCTCCGGGTCCAGGAGCTGCCTTCACCAAAAATGATGTCTCGGACACATACGGAGTTGGATTTGGACGTTCTATATATGGATGGAACTGTGATTTCAAAAAGCTTCCAATGGAACCGGCCCCACCTCAAGATATCTTCTGAGTTGTCAGGAATCTGCGAAACAAATGAGCATCCAGAATCTATCCGGTGCTTCGCCACTGTCCTTTGGGCTGCTGGCCCGTGTATCATGTGGAAGCCCATTAGGGCTGCGTCCAGGGATCTTGCACGCCCCTAACTCCTATTTATACAGCAGCTGTCACCACATTAGGGTTGGGTTTTGCTTAGATACAATCTGTCATTAAACAGTGTCACCGTTCATCGGTTGTGAGACCCCACGTTGTGATCTATTCAGTTTTGATTACAAATTCTTTGTTCTTGCTTGTTTTCTTGATTGAGCTTGCAGGGATAAGCCTTCGTGGCGAGGTCATTCGTGTGACACGGGTGATAACCAACAGAGCAGTGGCGTAGTGATTGCGGGGTTCCTTTCGCACGGAGCCTTGGATCATTAACATCAAGATCTCCACCCAATCAAGTTACCATACCTCTCAGAAGATCGGGACTCATCCTCCTATCAATTGGTATTAGATTTCCAGGTTGACCATGAGGTATATTTGTGTGCCCTTTAGATTCATTTTGTTTCATCCCTATAAGCCACAAAAAGCGACAATTTTTTTTTACTTTCCCTCACCTACAACCCTTCACTCAGCCTTTTGCACAATTTAGTTTCGGAGTCCCTAGTTCTGAGTTCATGTCCTAGGTTGAGTCTGGTTGATGGTTTAGATTTCTTTTGGTTTAGTTTTGTTTCTTTCATCCGCTGCCATCTACAAAAAACCAATCTACAAAAAATCCATCCACTGATTCGTTTTTGTTTCAGTTTCCACCACCACCAAAATCTAATTCAGAGTATCATCCTTAAAATGGACATAACTTTTCGCTCAGAACGCCGATTGAGGTGCATTTTTTTCCTGGAAAGGTCTCGAAAAAATCCACATATGATACACCTGCTACGCCGGCCATGGAGATTTCAAAAAAAATTGAAAAAAAATTAAGAAGGCCCTCATTTCGAACTCTGAAGTTCCAGCAGCAGTTTTTCCAAATGCTCTTGAATTTATACCGATCACAACTTTCATTGATTTGAGCTAATACTTGGTTTTTTTTCTATTCTTGTGCCCCTGGTTGAGAAAAAATATAAAAAAATAAAGAAAAAAAAAAGATTTTGATTTCTATTAGTGCTAAAAGACAAAAACAGGAGGCTCAAGGGGTTTCTAATTGTGTTGTTTTCTGTGCGAATGTTGGATACTTGCTGATATTGTCCTTGTTGTTCATCATCATTCATCCTTGTTCCTTGCTTGTTGCCACAACTATTCTAATACATTTTTAGGCCAGCAACTAGGTGAAATTCTTTGGACACTTACTCAACATTGCTATCTGTTACTGTCGGTGGTTTGGATTCGGCAGATCTCCTGACACTACTAAAGTGTTAGAGGAGTTTGATGTTCGGTGTGGGCGCGCGGAGATTCAAGAAGGTGAATTGTAAATGACACAGGAGACACGGAGATTTACTTGGTTCGGGCTGCCTGAGCGTAATACCCTACTCCACGGAATGTGTTGGTGTTGTATTGGTTGTCTGAGCTCAAAGTGAGTTCAGAGTGTAGAGTGAGCGTATCGTGTATCGAGCGTATCGTGTATCGAGCGTGTATGGAACATTGTCGGCCTGTCCTTTTATAGTACAAGGGCAGGCCGTTACAAGTTAGCCTGGCCCGACATGTGGCCCCGACGGTTACCGATATTGATACACATTCAACACGTTTAATTGCCCTTAATGACCGAGTTATGGGTTTTGACAGCACCGTTACTGGTAATTAAGGTCGTCCGATCGTGTGTCATTAATATGACACTTAATCGGGTCTTGAAGTCCTTGATTCCCCTTCGAAGATCCGGAGCCGTTGTGGAGTCTTCCGGAGGTTAGAGGCTGAAGATCCGACGGTTGGACACGTGGCAGCTCCAGAGCATACTGTGGGAAACAGATAGCTCCGGAGCTACCTGACACGTGATAGTTCTGGAGCTTCCCTCGGTCTGGGGTTAGGTCCGGGGGTGCCATTTTGGTACATAGCCCGGAGCTTCCCCCTTGTGGGTGGTAGCTCCGGTTTGATAGCACATGTGGCGACCCTGAGACTAACCATGTTGGAGAAGCGGGTTCGGTTATGTCTGACATGTGGGCCTCCGAAGGTCTTCAAATCAAGTAGATGACTTTCCCTAGAGATCTTTGTAATCTCATGGGGTGTACGGTTCCCAGGGTACCGACAGTGGCCCCCTGGGCCCACCTCTGGGGAAGACCCCTTGGGTGAAGTCATTCCGCCAGAGGTGGGTCCATCCTCACAACTTTTGAACTGAGTCTTCAAAGGTATTCGGATGTGCCGTTGGCGATGGTTTGGAGTTAAATCCTCGCCGCGTGGCGTATCCCGTGTGCGGCAGATGAGATCTTTGGCGTGCGGATCTCACACAATTGAAGGTCGCCGGTTCCCAATACGAAAATCGTATCGTTTCCGCGCGCCTTGTCAGGCCGCCGCCTTCGGGCTTCCCGCCTCATGATGAAAACCGTTCGCCTGGGTAAGAACCTCGACTTGATCGTTGGAGTGGTCCTGGGCCCTCTTGTCATCGGCAGGGTAGGATTTTTTAGTAGTATTTTCGACTTCCTTGCGGTTTCCATCCAAGCGTTACGAGGGCTTACTTAAGAAGGAAGGCGCGCACCGTCTGGAGTTCTTTACGCCTCTCATTTGATCTTGCACTCAAACTCCCAACTTGTGCTCGCCTTTCCTCTCTTGCCTTGTTGTGCTGCGATGGAGTTGGGTCTCCGCGAGAGCCGTTTGAAGACCGACGGTGACCTGAAGAAGGTCTGGACCCTCATGGGATGGTCCTCGGACTTCTTCAACTGCCTGGTCCGCGCTGGGGGAGAGCTCCCGTTTGAGAAGGAGCACGCCGGCGTAATGGTGTACTTCTCTTCGTACGCCATGGTGGGGTTGATCCCACCTTTTTCCTCATTTTTCTTGATGCTGCTAGACTTTTATGGTCTGCAGCTATACCACCTTGGCCTCCACTCCATTCTCCTTGTGTCTATCTTCGTCCACTTCTGTGAGATGTGGGTGGGCATCCCCCCTACATTGAACTCTTTCGGGCCTTCTTCACCGTCCATACCACCGGTAGGAGCAATGAGTACCTTGGCTTCTACTACTTCGTGAAGCGCAAGAAGTGCCCATTCAAGTATCTCTGGTCGTTTCCCTCTGGGAAGTGGGATGATTGGAAGAAGGACTGGATAGTCATCCGGGTGGAGGAGCACGAGAGGCTGGAGCTGCCCGAAGGCCTCCCCAACATTGACACAACAGTCTGGAGTGAAGCTCTGGTGCTGGCGGATGCCTTCAACTCTGCTCTGACCAGGATCCGCCAGTGCGTGGAGGGAGGATTAACCCCTCAGGCGGTGTTTTGAAACTTCCTGGTCAACAGGTGGGCACCGCTGAAGAAGAGAGAAAAACTCGCTTGGGCCCTCAACAGTGTGATGGACGACGACCGGTTGAGACCGGGCTGAAGTCCAACATGGTGGGGACAACCTTGGAGTTTCATCTCAAGAAGTTCCAGCATGGCATCGATGTTGTGGGAGATGACTTGACTCCGCCATCAGCCTTTCTCCCTCTGAACGTGGAAGTGGAGTTCAGCAGGGAGCTCCGGCGGAAGATGCATGTACTTGACGACCTTGGTGTTATCGAGAGGAGATCGATCTCCAGGGTGGCGATCCCTGGGGTTTCCGAGGGTGGATCCGACCCTGCCCCGAAGCCAAGGGCCGAGGTCGTCGGCAAGGGCAAGGAGCCGGCGGACGAACCCTTGAGCCGGAAGAGGAAGCTGCAGCATGCCGACGGAAGGTCGTCAGGCCTGCCACCTCTGCATCAGCTCCTTCTCCCCGGAGGGGGAGGTCTTCTACAACCGCGGCGACTGTACCCGCAGCAGGGTCCTCCCTGGGCGCTAGCTCCGGGCATGCGACTCCAGCACCAGGGCCGGTTGAGGCCTCTAGGTCCGGAGGTTCTTCCCGATCGAGGGTGGCCTCGACTAGGGAAACGCCCGTGGCTTCAACGAGTTCCGGGGGGCCTTCCGGAGCTTCTACGCTGGCAGCGGCTATGACCAGCCCAGAACGCCCGGGGAAGAGGTTCCGCGCAAGCTGGTGCGGAAGCCTCCCAAGGTAATTTTTAATCTTTACCTTGGACAGTTGTTTAGTTGTAGTAACTATTTCTTAAGCTTCTTCGTCTATCATCTGCAGCGTTCCCAAGAAGAGGAGTGAGGCTTCACCCTCAGCCACAGCAGCTGAAGCTGTGAGGGCGGAAGCTTCTGCTCCTGTCCCGGTGCCGCCCCAAGTGGTGGCTGAAGCTGCGACAGCTCCGGTGCCAGCTGTCGTGGTCATGGACCTCGACTCATCCCCAGAGACTCCCGTGGTAGCGCCGGACCACGGGAGAGAAGATGCGCCAGCGGCACCTGCTCCGGAGGTTGAAGCTCCGGGTCCTGGTGCAGAGATGATGGAAGCTCCGGCCGTTGAGCCGGAGGAAGCTGTAATTCTGGCCCCAGAACCGGAAATTGTTGAAGCTCCGGCGGTTGAGTTGGAGGTGATTGAAGTCTCGGCGTGTGCGCCGGATGTTGAGGAAGTCCCGGCGATTGGGCCGGCTACTTCTGAAGCGCCGGCCGCAGAGCCGGTCGTTGTTGGAGCTCCGGCCATAGGGCCGATTGATGTTGAAGACTTTCCGCCCCCCGAGCCGGTTGTTGCGGAGGCGTCGGCGCTCGAGCCCCCAATAGAGGAGGTTTCCAGGCCGGAGCCAGAAGCGGCCCCTGCTCTGGAAGTGACGATGTCGGAGGTACCCGCGGCTGAGCCGTAGTGCCCATAAGATATTGCTGGCCCCCTGCCTGAGGGGGCAAATGAAGACCTTGCAGCGGGGCCTTCGGAACCACTTCCAGAGGTCGGAACTTCATCAGCGGGACCCTCCTCGATGGCGACTGAGGACATCCCGGAGGACGGCCCTAGTGCCATGGAGACCCAGGGGACCACTCTTGTGGAGTGGGACTCAATTTTTGTATCTGAAAACCCGCTGGAACCAGTGGAGGAGACCCCAGCAGGTCCGGAACCTATCCCGTTGTCATTGTCTATTGACAATGCCTATTCCAGACTGCGTCAGGTTCAACTGACCTTCTTCCACGACAGCAAGGCTCTTGAAGAGGGGCGCCAAACCCTTAGGCGGTGGCGTAATCGGCTCTACTTCGAGACCAAGCTAGCGCAGTCGAGGCTAGCAGATGACAAAGAGTGGATCAAGCGGGAGAAGGTCCGCCTGGAATACTGGGGCAAATTATTGGATGACAGGGAGAGTATGACTCGCGCCCTCGACGCTCAATCCCGGGCCATTTACGAGCAGACCAAAGCAGCTAACAGTGCGGCCGATGAACGCCAAGAGAGGCTTGAGGCCATTAACACTACTCTCATCAAGCGCCGGGAGGCACTTGAGGAGAGGGAGAAAAGGCTCGAAGATGAAGAGTAGAAACTCCTAGAGCTGCGGGATGACGTCCTGAGGAGGGAGAAGGAGCTCACCGAAAAGGTGGCTCTGGCCGACAAGGGCCTCGAAGAGCGCGCTAAGAAATTGGAAGAGCGCTGCACTAAGGAGGAGGAGAAGGCCTGGGTGCAAGGGCAGGAACTCTACGAGCAAGTGTGCCCTTGCAGCCAGGGAGAAGAAAGTGAGGGGTAGGGAGAAGGACCTGGTTGACCGCCGGAACTAGATCCACCTCCGGGAGGAGGAGCTCGGAAAACTCGAGAAGCGAGTTGCTGAAAAGATTCAGCAAAACGCCAAAGAAGTTGAGCGCCTCACTCACGAGAATTCTGAACTGGTGGCGGCCAGAAGATCCTTGGAAGAATTGAAGGGCTTGAGGACTGCGGACTCCCTACAGATTTGGGAGTTCCTGGGCAAGGCCAACGACGTGCTGACACCGATGGGCTTCAGTCCCGTGCGTCCGGATGATCCGGAGCCGGAGCCAGACCTAGCGTTGCAGGCGTTGAGCTCGGCAGGTAGCAAACTCTCCAAGGTGGGCGATGTCATCGTGGACCAATTGGAGGTTGAGGGGCAATCCCTGGCGAAGAACGTTGCAGAGTATGTGCTGACGTGCTACACCAGCCGGAATCCTCAATTTCCTCTGGACCCGTTGCTTGAAGGTCCCGCTGAAGGAGAAGGTGAAGCTGCCCGAGCCAACGTGTCGGAGGTTGCCCAGAAGGTCGCCCAATTCTTCCATAGGGTCTAGGACCATCTCTGTAGTTCCCACTTGTATTCTCTCTTCTTCTTCCTCAATTTTGTAATCCCTTGTCTCCAGATGAATGAAATCCCCAAGTTTTTGTGAATTTCACTTTTTGTCTTCACCACTTTTGTCTTCACTTGGCCCCCTAGTAGATGTACACAATTTGATTGTGAACATGTACCAAGAGGATATTGTGTTTTGTTGAAGACTCATTTGCTTCGAACTTGTAGAGTGTAGGTCCAAAGTCTTCGATAGTGAAGGCCCCTTGAGGTTGTCGGAGCTTAGAAGCTCCGGCATTGTCTATCGTCGGAGCTTAGTAGCTCCGGCAATAGTCCCTATAAACGCGTAGAGCATCGATAGCTAGTCCTCCGGGGTGTCGGAGCTAGTAATCCCGGCAGTGACCTTTGCCAACACGTAGTTTGTTGGCAGCAGACTCCGTTTGCGGGGTCTTCTCACCATATTTTATTTAGCGTCGACGGCTGGTCCCCCTAGCTCTACCGGAGCTTGGTTGCTCTGGTGATGCTCGTTTTCAATGCTTAACATCGATTACAAGCCACCTAGGGGGGTCGGAGCTTTGTTAGCTTCCGGCTTTTCTTCATCAACGTAGATTTTATTTTTCCTGCACACTGAAGCCAACAAAAATAGTAAAATTCGTTTCTTGCCTATAACTTCGTCGTGGCTTACGATTTTCAAGAAAATTTTAGGTCAAACGCGATTATAAATACAACCGAATGCATTGTCTTTTCTTCCAGATCCAATTGTACTTGGACCCGCCTTACTTCGGCCTGCCGGGGTGTAGGTAGAGTGGCGTACTTAGGGTGCTTGACCAGGCTAAGCCGATAGCACACTCCAGCCCTAGGTTGGCTTGGCGGCATTTAGGCAAGTGGGCCATGAACAATATTTGAATCCAAAAGAATCGACAATACAGCTCGGATCGTATATGAACCGGTTGAAATAAAATTTCTTAAGAATTGCACATCTTTGTTATAGACAAGAAAGAGAAAAATAAAAAATGTTGAGCCTGTACAAAATAAATGCACGTGGAGTCTGTTTCACCTGAAGATGTCTTTCATTATAGGTCCGGGGTATAGGGGAAACAAGTACACTCTTAGGGTACGGAACCAGGCTAAGTGTGTTTAATTTCTCGTTTGACCCAGGGTAGCTAGCCACACTTTTAGTTCTGAGACTGTGACAAGTGTTGCATGAACTTTGCGGATCTTCCTGGGAAGGTCCGGCTGTTCTCCCGGAGGAACAACCCAACTCTGTATAATGACTCTATAACATACACCTCAAGTTACTAGAGACTCACCTCCATGATATTAAGTGTAGAACTTACGGAGGTGCTCGATGTTCCAAGGATTTCGGAGAGGTGTCCCATCCTCGATAGCCAAGCGAACGCTTCCGGGACGGGATACTTTAATCACTCGGAAAGGTCCCTCCCAGTTGGGGAGAGTTTGTTTAACCCTTCTCTGGATTGTATTCTCCGTAACACCAGATCGCCTTCCTCGAGCTGTCGGTTGTGTACATGCCGCTGATGATAGCACCGAAGGGCTTGGCGGTATCGGGCATTCCGAACAGCTGCTTGGCACCTTCCCTCCTCAAGGAGGTCTAGGTCTTCACGCCGGAGCTGGTCCTGCGTGGCTTCGTCGAAGGTCCGGACCCGGAGTGACTCCAAGGTGATTTCCGGAGGAAGGATTGCTTCAGCTCCATACACCAGGAAGAGGGGTGTCTCTCCAGTTGACCGGTTTGGAGATGTCCTGTTGGCCCATAAAGTAGGCGGAAGTTCTTCAATCCAATTGGCTCCATGTTTTTTCAAACGCTCATAGGTGCGCGTTTTGAGTCCTTTAAGGATTTCAGCATTTGCTCTCTCGGCTTGGCCATTGCTTGCTGGGTGAGCTACGGAAGCGTAGCAAACTTGAATGTCGAGGTCTTCGCAATATCCTTGAATGCAGAGCTTGTGAATTGGGTCCCACTATCAGGGATGATTTTGTTTGGGACTCCAAATCTGCATACAATGGACTGCAAAAAGTTGATAGCAGATTGCTTGTTGATTGTCACAACTGGAGTTGCTTCCGGCCACTTGGTGAACTTGTCAATGGCGACGTACAGGAACTTGTAACCTCCGACGGCTCTTGGGAAAGGTCCCAAGATGTCCATCCCCCACACAGCGAAGGGTCATGTAGGAGGTATCATTTGTAGGGGCTGACCTGGTGTGTGAATTTGCTTTGCATGAAATTGACATGCTTCGCATTTCTTCACCAGCTCAGTTGCATCCTGGAGTGCTGTAGGCCAGTAGAAGCCATGCCGAAAGGCTTTACCAACCAGCGTGCGGGAAGACGCGTGGTTCCCACACTCGCCTCCATGGATTTCTGCGAGGAGCTCGCAGCCTTCTTCCCTTGTGATGCACCGCATTAGGATGCCGTTGGCACCGCGCCGTTAAAGATCCCCTTCTACCAACGTGTATCTTTTAGCTAGTCTGACTACCCGGTCAGCGGATACATCATCGTCAGGAAGGATGTTGTCTTTCAAGTAGTTCCGGATCTCCGAGATCCATGCATCGGAACTAACTTGAGCATTTGAGTCTTGCGTGTTGGGTTGCTCGGAGCTTCCGGCAGCACCTACGACCCTTGATGGCTGCCATGGTAACGGGGCCATCGGGACCGTCAGCGTCAGGATGCTGATCTCGCCCCTTTCGCTCAGTTCAGCAGGCTGAGCTGTGGGTTTTGACAACCTCCGGACAAAAGTTCCGTCAGGAGCCGGAGCTCCGGTTGACGCTTTCATCGAGAGTTCATCGGCTTCAGCGTTATGGGCACGCTGAATATGGTGGAGATCTAGGACTTCGAAGTCCTTCTAAAGCCTCTGGACTTCAAGGAGGTAAGCAGCTAGCTGGAGATTGTTGCAGGAGCATTAACCCTTCACTTGCTTAATTATGAGCTGTGAATCTCCCTTGACCAGCAGTTGCTTGACACCGTATGACAGTGCCACCTTTAGTCCGTAGATGAGTGCTTCGTATTCCGCCATGTTGTTGGTTGCCTTGAAATCAAGGTGTACCATGTATTTTACCTTCTCTCCGGCTGGTGCGAGGAGAAGGATTCCAGCTCCGGCCCCTTGCTTTTGCATGGAGCCGTCGAAGTAGAGGGTCCAGTGAGGCTCGGTGAAGACTGGAGCTTGATGTTCCGGCTTCTGCTCATTGGGGCCCCCAGGGTTTGATGGAGAGGGATTCCATTCCGCCATGAAGTCTGCCAATGCTTGACTCTTGATTGCTTGCCTCGAAATGAATTCGAGATCGAATTCGGCCAATTCCGCTGCCCACTTTGCAATATTCCCAGTTGAATTGGGATTATGCAAGATTGCTCGAAGTGGGTAAGAGGTCACCACTGAGATTTTGTGAGCTTGGAAGTAATGGCGAAGCTTCCTGGAGGCAATAAGAACTGCATAGAGCAGCTTATGCACCTCTAGGTATCGAGTCTTTGCATCATGTAGTACTTTACAGATGAAGTACACCGGGCGCTGAATGGTCCGGACCCTCCCGGAGGGGCCCGGAGCTTCCTCTTCACTGACCCAGATCCTCCCGGAGGGATCCAGATTTTCTTCAGGGACCTCCGGGTTCTGGTAGGAGGAACCTGGAGCTTCTTCAGAAGCGACCTGGACCCTCCCGGAGGGGTCTGGGTCTTCTGAAGTGACTTCTTGTGGATTCAAGTCTGGGAGCTGGGACCCAGACTCGCTTTCAGGATTCTCCGGACCCTCCTGGACGGGTCTGGATTCCTGAGTATGGGGTAGTTCTGGTCTCTCTGCGACCAGGACCATACTGACGACTTCGTCAGTCGCTGAAATGTAAAGCAACAAAGGCTCACCAGGGGTCGGAGCTACCAGAATTGGTAGGGTGGTGAGGAACTGTTTTAGCTCCTGGAATGCCTTTTCTGCTTCTTCAGACCATTGGAATGGTCCGGACTTCCTCAATAACTTGAAGAAGGGGAGTGCCCGTTCTGCCAGTCTTGAAATGAACCGGCTGAGGGCTGCTAGACATCCAGTTAGCTTTTGGACATCTTTGATGCGGGCTGGTGGCCGCATGTCTTCAATGGCCTTGATCTTCGCCGGATTAGCTTCTATGCCCCGGTGACTTACCAGGAAACCAAGAAGTTTTCCGGAGCTAACCCCGAAGACACACTTGTCTGGGTTTAACTTTGTGCGGGTGACCCGCATCTTATCGAAGACAGCCTGCAAGGTGTCAAAAAGTGACTCCTTGTTCTTGACCTTGACCACGATGTCATCGACGTACACTTCCACTATGTCTCTAATGAGTTCTTCAAAGGTTTTGTACATAGCTCGTACAAAGGTTGAAGCTGCATTCTTAAGACCAAATGGCATGGCTGTATAACAGTACAATCCATCTAATGTGATGAAAGAGGTATGCTCTTCATCTTCCCTAGACATCCTGATTTGATGATACCCAGAATATGCGTCTAGGAAACACAGTAATTCACACCCGGAGGTGGAATCCACTATCTGATCTATTCTAGGTAGTGGGAATGGATCTTTTGGACATGCCTTATTTAGTGTTGTGTAGTCGATACACATCCGAAGCTTCCCGCTGGCCTTGGGCACAACGACTGGGTTTGCCAGCCATTTTGGATGGAAGACTTCTCGGATGAATCCAACTTCGAGCAACTTCTTCACTTCTTGTCGAATGAAGTTCTGTCGCTCTACAGATTGCTTCCGAGGCTTCTGATGCACAGGTCGGGCGTCGGGGTAGATCTTCAGATTGTGCTCAATCACTTCCCTGGGGATCCCAGGCATTTGTGACGGTTGCCAGGCAAACACGTCGACATTAGACCGGAGGAAATTGATTAGCGTGAGTTCCTATTTGTCGTTCAATCCCCCCGATATACGGGTGGTCTGAGCGGCATTAGAACCAATTTTGATGACTTTCACGGGAATGTCGGTGTCGCCGCTTGGCTGCACACGAGGTGCAAAAGTCGAGCCTCGCTGACGAATGCTCGGGGGTTTTGGAGCTTGCTCCTGCATGGAGTCCTCCTCTTGCGCCGTAGTGAGCGCATGGAGTTCTTCCAGAGCAGTTACTCCAGCAGTACGATCTCCACGGATCCGGAGAACGCCTACTGGTGTTGGCATATTTAACACCAGGTAACCATAATGAGCAGCTGCCATGAATTTGTACAAGGCAGGCCTACCGAAGATGGCATTGAAGGGTAAGTTGATCTGAGCAACGTCAAAGACCAACTTCTCGATGCGATACTTCTCCCGGGTCCCAAAGGTAACGGGGAGGGTAATAGCTCCGAGTGGGGTAATGGCTCCCGGACCTACTCCGGAGAAAGGTCGGGAGGGGTGAAGATCCGAAGGTCAGAGCTGAAGCTTGGTAAAAGCTTCGAAGCTTATGAGATTGAGCCCCGAACCTCCGTCTATCATAACATGGTGGAGCTGGATGTTATTGATGGTAGGAGATACCATCAAAGGTAGCTTACCTGCTCTAACCATGCTTCGAGGGCAGTCCAAAGCATCAAAAGTGATGGTTGTGTCCATCCACTTCCGATGAGGCTCCGGTCTGGCTGGAGCTACAACATCCATGTCCCGACGCATAGTCTTGATGACGCGGCGGGAGGTGATGTCCCATGATCCACCAAAAATGGTGTTCATGGTCTTTCGACGCTTGTTGTCGGAGACGTCGGAATCGTCGTCGACGGAGGTGTAGACGGCCTTCAGGACCTTTTTGGGATCCTGAAAACCTAACTCCTCTTCAGTCGGAGCTTCGTCGACTTTTTGTTTTCCTTACCTCTGTCAGAAAGGAGCTTCTTCCCGGCGCTTGTTGTAGCGCTCGGCAAGGTTTTGGACCTCCCGACAGTCTTCCAAACTGTGGCTGTTCGTTTTTTAAATTGGACACCACACTTTGGGTTTGTCACCGTCTTCAGAAGACGGTCGAGGTCGCTTCTCGGGGTGTGGCCCCCGGCCACCCGGAGCTGCAACGGCTACAATATTGGATGCACCGGCCGACGGCTTCTTCTTGTCGTTGGTCTTTTTCTTCTTCTTGCCACTCCCGGAGGTAGCGGCTTCTTCTTTGGAGGATTTCTTGTGATCCTTCGGGGTTGGTTTGGAGTGCATTTCACGGCCCTCCGCAGCTCTGGCACATTTGTCGGCCAAACTGAAGAGTTCCGTGACACTGGTGATCTCCTTGATCGCCAGTTTCTCCAACATCTTCTTATCCCGTACACCCTGTCTAAATGCCACAATGACAGAAGCGCTAGAGATAGAAGGGATAGTGTTTCGTACCTGAGAGAATCTCTGGATGAATGATCACAGGGATTCTCCCCCTTTTTGCACAACTACAAAAAGGTCCAGTTCAGTGCCTGGTCAGGTGTATGAACTCCCGAAATTGGCGGTGAACTACCGGCACAGCTCCTCCCAACTGTTCATGGAGTTGAGTGGAAGGCTCATAAACCAGGACCTGGCGGTCCCAGTCAAAGCCACTGGGAAATAATTGGCCATTACGGCCCCATTTCCTCCAGCTGCCAAGATAGCAGTGGAGTAAATCTGAAGAAATTCAACAGGATTAACGGTCCCGTCGAACTTCTCCGGCAGGTGAGGCCGGAACTTCTGTGGCCACCTGACCATACGCAGATGCATGGCCAGGGCTGAACAGCCTCCTCCTACTCCTTCAGGAGCAGGAACGTCTTGAGCTTCTCGTATTTCACGAGCACGCTCAATATGGACCCGACCGTCTTGTTGGCGATATCAGCGATCAAGCTCCGCCCGGAGGTCATGAGTTGAAAGCCTTGATACCGTGTGAGTGCGTCGTGCCCCGGAGGGCAATTACGTCACCTGCTGTGATGTAGCACGTCTCCTGTTGTTGGAAACGTGCGGACCAAGTCTCAGACAAGGTCCGTCGCTGCGATGGGGCCCGTCCTGAAGGAGGAGGACCCTGGTTGCCGATGCAGTCAGCTGCTGCTGCGACCAAATGTTCCACATCGGCCCTCCACTGTTCCAGTGCATCCCGGGATGCATCCGGAGGTGTTGGGCGTTGGGGAAGAGCACGTGCTGCATGGAGCGCGTGTTCTGGGTTGTCATGATTTTCCGACGCAGTGATGGACGCCGGTGCACCATCGCGTTGTCCAGCTTGATTTGCTGGTGGAGGCGGCAGTGTTGGTAGTGTGACTGCTGCTGGTGCTGAGGCTCCTACTGGTGGCTGCATATTGGGGGGATTGCCCCCAACAGCTTGAACAGCGGGATGACCGTTGGATGATCCAGCAGCTGAGTTCGCCATCCTTGAAATCTCAGGCGCCCCTACCTGGCACACTAACTGTCGGTGGTTTGGATCCGGCAGATCTCCTGACACTACTAAAGTGTTAGAGGAGTTTGATGTTCGGTGTGGGCACGCGGAGATTCAAGAAGGTGAATTGTAAATGACACAGGAGACACGGAGATTTACGTGGTTCGGGCCGCCTGAGTGTAATACCCTACTCCACGGGATGTGTTGGTGTTGTATTGGTTGTCTGAGCTCAAAGTGAGTTCAGAGTGTAGAGTGAGCGTATCGTGTATCGAGCGTATCGTGTATCGAGCGTGTATGGAACGTTGTCGGCCTGTCCTTTTATAGTACAAGGGCAGGCCGTTACAAGTTAGCCTGGCCCGACATGTGGCCCCGACGGTTACCGATATTGATACACATTCAACACGTTTAATTGCCCTTAATGACCGAGTTATGGGCTTTGACAGCACTGTTACTGGTAATTAAGGTCGTCCGATCGTGTGTCATTAATATGACACTTAATCGGGTCTTGAAGTCCTTGATTCCCCTTCGAAGATCCGAAGCCGTTGTGGAGTCTTCCGGAGGTTAGAGGCTGAAGATCCGACGGTTGGACACGTGGCAGCTCCGGAGCATACTATGGGAAACAGATAGCTCCGGAGCTACCTGACACGTGTCAGTTCCGGAGCTTCCCTCGGTCTGGGGTTAGGTCCGGGTGTGCCATTTCGGTACATAGCCCGGAGCTTCCCCCTAGTGGGTGGTAGCTCCGGTTTGATAGCACATGTGGCGACCCTGGGACTAACCATGTTGGAGAAGCGGGTCCGGTTATGTCTGACATGTGGGCCTCTGAAGGTCTTCAAATCAAGTAGATGACTTTCCCTAGAGATCTTTGTAATCTCAAGGGGTGTACGGTTCCCAGGGTACCGACAGTTACTAACTTGCCACATACATATACTGCATTTGAGACATCCCAACACTACTACAAAAAGCATTTTTACAGGCACCTCGATTTTTCAAACACAGGCGATCTGTAAAAAAATGCGATTGTGATGACGAATGATACAATAACCGCTTGTGATGACAGAACATCACATGCGAATTTTAAGAAACAACCGCCTGGGTAAATACAATATTTTCTCAGGCGGTTATTAATTAAGAACCACCTGTGATGTAGCAAACATCACAAGCAGTTCTTAATTAACCAACACGGGCCTGGGTAAATACATGATTTTCACGGGTGATCATTGTTTAACAACCGTATGTACTGGTTCAATCATCACAAGTGGTTTTTATTGAAGAACCGCCTGGGGAAAGTCATTGTTTTCACATGCTGCTTGTTAATTAAGAACCGCCTGTGATGCTGATAAGCTCTTGTCAAGCTAATCCCTACACAACAAGCTCTTGTAGATGCAAGTAACACCCGTGGCTCATCATTTGGATTGTTGAAAGCATCAATTTGAAGCCTGGCGATCCTTGGAAGGATTTTTCCATGCATTTGAAGGATTTCTTTTCCTCCTGTCCATTTGAAAATTTAGGAAGATGCTCCTTTCTTAGTTTTAATACCTAAATATATTGACTAAAAATCAGTACCTACTTTCTTAGTGCTTCACACAACCGAGGAAGCGAACAACTTCAATCACGAATCTTGTTTTTACACTTTCATAGGGATTTAACCATAATCTTTCAAGCATATATTTATCAAATTAGTGAAGCTTCCTTATCACATATGTTAATGGCAGTTATAAGTGAAGAATGTGTCGAGGCTAACAAAATCTGAATCGGACTGAAAATAAAGAGATCTTGCATATGAGTGGCAATGTCCAGGTTAGATAGCGTGAAGCTATGATGGCAACCTTCAACAACATGAAAAGTGATGTTAAGGTTATGCTTGCATCAACCAAGGCATGTTGTGAGGGTATAACACTTGTTGGGGCAAGCATAACCGTGATGCTCCAACAAGTGTTATGCCCTCACAACATGCCTTGGTTGATGCAAGCATAACCTTGGCATCACTTTTCATATTGTTGAAGGTTGCCATCATAGCTTCATGTTGTCTAACCTGGATATTGTCACTTATATGTAGCATCTCTTTGTCTTCAGTTCCGTTGAGATTTCGACACACCCTTCTCTTGTAACTGCCATTAACAGGTCTGATGAGGAAGCTTCATTTATTGATAAATCTATGCTTGAAAGATTACGGTCAGATTCCTATGAAAATGGTAAAAACAAGATTTGTGTTTGAAGTTGTTCGCTTCGTTGCTTGTGTGAAGCACTAAGAGAGATGGTACTGATTTGTAGTCAATATATTCATCCTTCATCCATTAGAACTGATAAAGTAGCATCTTCGTAAGTTTTTAAAATGGAGAGAAGAGAAAGAAATCTTTCAGGACTTGTTTGGGTGTACTCAATCTAATTGGATTGAAGTGGATTGAAGTGAAGAATAAGCTAATTTTCTCCTCAATCCACATCAAACCACTTATATTGAAGTGGATCCACTCCTATCCAAACAAGTCCTCAAATGGATGGGAAGTATCGTCAGACTTCAATTGAAGCTTTTAACAATCCAAATGATGAGTCCCGGGTGTTACTTGCATCTACAAGAGCTTGTTGTGAAGGTATTAGCTTGACAGGAGCTTCAAGAGTTGTGCTTCTAGATGTTGTTTGGAACCAAGCTGTTGGAAGTCAAGCCTGATCATCATAGGTCAGAAGAAATTTATATACACATACAATTTGATAAATTATGGAACGGGTGAAGGTGATAAATATGATAGTCAACAAGCCGAAAAGGATCACTTGTCCAAATTAGTCTTCTCTACAGAAGTTGCATTTAATAATGTTCAAAACATGCTATCTAAAGCTAAAATAGAAGATTGTTCTAAGTTGATTTCAGAGGATACAAATATATACAATATATATCATACATTTTTTCCAGCATTAACATCTTCTCGCATATAGGGCTTCAAATCCTTTTTAATGCTTCTCTCTACGCGCTTGATGTTTCCTGGTTCGGTGAAAAGGTACATCTCTTCATACTTATTATATTACTCTTCATTATCTCCCACATTATAAACCCCAACAATATTTTGCTTTCCAGAAACAACTGCATGCAACTTCTCAGTTTCTCGATCTTGTACATAAAAAACTTTTGCAACACTATCGGTGAGAACTCATAAGTCATCTTTATAACCCACTTTATTCAAGTCTACCACTGTCAGCCCGTAATTGTCCACTTTCACACCATCAGGATGTTTGACCCATTGGCACTTAAATACAAGCATTACCATTCTTTTGCCATAATCGAGTTCCCATATTTCCTGTATGAACCCGAAGTATGTGGTCTTCTGCCCTTGTGAATCATAAGCCTCAATACGAACACCACTATTTTGTGCAACACTCTTACTGTCCTTTTCTTTAGTGTAAAATGTGTAGCAATTGATGTAATATGTTTGGAATGATTGATGAGTAGGTTTAGACCCGATCTTCTGAAAGGTAAGTCAATTGGAGTGGAGAACTCGACGTTGATGATCCGCGGCACTCGAGCAGTTCCAATGCAATCACTACACCACTGCTCTGTTGGTTATCAACCGTGCGACACATGCTTGACCTCGCCAAGAAGGCTAATCCCTGCAAGTGAATCGAGAACACAAGCAAGAACGTAGAAGACACGATTCGAAATTGATAACTTGGGGTCTCACAAACAGAAGAACGACAAAATTGTTATTCTAAGCAAAACCCACCGAATATGATCGGCGGATGCAGTATTTAAAGGCTAGGTTTCGGCCAAAACACGATTAGACACGTCCCTAATGAACTCTTACGGGATACAAGGCCCAAAGGCCCGTTTCGGTGGCGTAGCATCGGACAGAAATCTGGACTCGAATTTTTGGACAATTCCCGATGACTCCGAAGGAATTTTGAGGTGGGACCAGAACCATTGAAAATTTTATCTTCTCCTCTTTCTATGCATATGCAGAACGCCAAAGACGGAGTCCGTATGCCTCCTGGGCGTCCTTATTAAGGTGGACTGCTCCTGGACTCTGAGTTGAACTCGAATCCGAGTTGTAAACTGTTTCCATCAACTTGTGGACGTCCCAGCTGGTTCTCCACGCTCCCAAGGCTTCGTTTCTTCACTTGTTGATCTTCTCTATTATTCATAATAACAATTAAATCATCATATAGTATTCTATTCTCAAACTCACATTCAAAAGAAGTTAGGAGCAAATTCACCTGCTGATTTATTAACTGTGCTCGTGCTCTTGTGATTGGTCCTTGCATTTCAACGTGTGTCTCCACTGTTGTGATGTCCTCATCATCCTCCCCCTCTTGAATTGGAGTTGTCCTCGACTCAAGTTCATCTTCTTCTCCCAAGTACGGTCGCAAATCTGAAACGTTAAATGTAGGACTAACCCCAAAATCGGGAGGCAATTCAAGCTTATATGCATTATAATTAATCTTTTCAATAATCTTAAAAGGACCAGAAGCTCGTGGCATAAGTTTAGATTTTCTCAAGTCGGGAAATCGCTCTTTTCTCAAATGTAACCACACCAAATCACCCGGTTCAAATTTTACTTCTTTTCTACCTTTACTACCTGCAATCCTATACTCCTCATTCATCATTTCAATATTTTCTTTGTAGTTTCATGCATCTTAAGAATGAATTCAGATCGTTGTGTAGCATCTAAATTTATAGTTTCAGAAGGAGACAATGGTAGTTAATCAATAAGAGAACGGGGATTAAAACCATATACTACTTGGAATGCACTTACCTTTGTCGTGGAGTGAACAGATCTGTTGTAAGCAAGATCTATATGTGGTAAACACTTCTCTCACAACTTCAAATTTGTTTTCAAGACAGCCCGTAATATAGTAGATAAAGTACGATTAACTACCATGATTTGTCCATCCGTTTGTTGGTGACATGTAGTTGAAAACAGCAACTTGGTTCCCAATTTATACCACAAAGTTCTCCAAAAATGACTTAAAAATTTTGCATCAGATCAGAAACAATGGTATTTGGCACACCATGTAAACAAACAATTTCCGTCATAAATAAATCAACAATATGTGAGGCATTATCATTCTTATGACAAGGTATAAAGTGTGTCATTTTGGAGAAACGATCAACAACTACAAAAATACTAACCCTCTCCCTCTTAGTCCTAGGCAATCTTAAAACAAAATCTATAAAAATCACTATATAAAATGATTAAAAGGACGTCGGCCGTATAGTTGTCGGTTGTCTACTAAAACCGACATCTATAATTTATAGACGTCGGTGCACCGACGACTTTAATCGAGGTTTTTTATTCAACGTATTTAACTACTAAAACCGTCAGTCCCGACGCACATAAACAATAAGACCGTCATTTTGAACGGCCGACGGCTTCAATACTGTAAAACCGTGGGCCAACCACCCAACATCTTTATCAGGCTTAAAGCCGTCGGTCTGAACTGATACCGACGTCTTTACCGCTTTTTGTTTTTTTTGTTTTCTACAAGCTTTATTTTTTTTACACGGGACGTACAGACAGAGGTTTTACTTTTTTTTTAATGCCATATTTCGGCAAGAACAGAGGCATACTACAGGCATGGATGAACAAAAAATGAACAAAACAAGAGCATTAAAATGTGTCTCAACAATCTCTGTTCGTGCACACGAAGAACAATCTTCAAATCTCACACCAAGAACAATCTCCATATCACACAAAACAATCGATCTCAATGATTTTTAATCAAAACGTACGCGACCGTAGCCACCACGGGCGGATCTGGGTCGCAGTGGCGAGGACGCGGTGCTGGGCGCCGGAACGGAGATGCTGGGGAGCCCGCGCCGGTGGAAGCTTCGGAAGGCCGCGCCGGTGGGAGCTTCGGGAGGAGGTTGAGGGAGCTCCGGGGGGCTACGACTAGCGCCAGGATCATGCATTGGAGGCTGTGCGGGAGGTCGCGTCGGTGGCCGCGACACCTCGCGCCGAAGGCCGCGCTGGTCAGCCGTGCCGGTGGCCTCGACGCCTCGCGCCGGAGGCCGCGCTGGTCAGTCGTGCCGGTGGCCTTGACGCCTCGCGCCGGAGGCCGTGCTGGTCGGAACGGCGCCGAGGAGGCTGCGACGCCTCACGCCGGAGGCCGCGCCTGGCGCTGAAGGCCGCGCCTGGCACCGGAGGCCGCGCCTAGAGCGCACGGAGGCCGCGCCGGGAGCCGCCGTTTCGTGGGTGGAGGGCGGCGGGATGGTTGGGACTCTGGAGTATTCGTGGCCGTGGGAGACCGGGAGGCTCCGTATAAAGAAATAATGTGAGGGATAGAGATGCGGTGAATAAAGAAACCGCGAGGAGCGACGTGATTGGGGCCCCGGGACCCACTTATGGACGTCGGTCTCTATGGCCAAGCTGACGAATTTAACAAAGTCGTGGATTTGATAAGGCTAACCGACGGCTACAGTTATAGACGTGGGTTCTTACGGTCATACTTACCGTCGGTGGCCAGAAACCGACTGTTATAGGTAAATTAAATGCATCGGTCTTGATGTCTTTATAAACTCCGACGTCATATTACCGTTTTCCTTAGTGAATATCCTGCCAAGGTACACTAGGAACAGGAAGAGACATATAAAGACCATGTGGGTTCAGGCGAGACTTAGCTTTATTGCAAGTAGTGCATCGTGACACGTATCGCTCAACATCACGCCTCATCTTTGGCTAAAAGAATTGTGTGGCCAGCACATCTTACATTTTCTTCACTTCAAAATGTCCCATCAAACCTCCTCCATGTGCTTCCTTCAAAAGTAATAGACGAAAAGAGCTAGCTGGAACGCATAGCTTATTAGCACGACAGAGGAGACCCTCTCGCAGCACATATTTGTTCCAAGTTCTTCCTTCTCTACAATTTTCAAAAGCATCTTTGAAGTCCAAATCAGTAGGATATTGTCGGTGGTTTGAAACCGACAGATCTCCCTACACTACTAAAGTGATAGGGAAGTTTGATGTTCAGTGTGGGCGCGCGGAGATTGAAAAAGGTGAGTAGGAAATGACACAGGAGACACAAGAATTTTACGTGGTTTGGGCCGCCTGAGCGTAATACCCTACTCCACGGGTGTGTTGTTGTTGTATTAGCTGTATGAGCTTGTGTTGAGCGTCAATGGCGTGTGTCCTTGTGTGTGTCGTCGACCTGTCCTTTTATAGTACAAGGGCAGGCCGTTACAAGTTAGCCTAGCCCGACATGTGGCCCCGACGGTTACTAGTATTGATACACGTTTAATTGCTCTTAATGACCCTGTAACGGGCTTTGACAGCACCGTTACTGGTGTTAAGATCGTCTGTTTAAGTGTCATTAATGTGACATTAATGACACTTAATCGGGTCTTGAAGTCCTTAATTCCCCTTTGAAGATCCGGAGCCGTTGCGGGGTCTTCCGGAGGTTAGGGGCTGAAGATCCGACGATTGGACACGTGGCAGCTCCGGAGCATACTGTGGGAAACAGGGAGCTCCGGAGCTACCTGACACGTGTCAGGTCCGGTGCTTCTCTCGGTCTGGGGTTAAGTCCGGAGGTGCCATTTCGGTACGTGGCCCGGAGCTTCCCCCTTGTGGGCGGTAGCTCCGGTTTGATAGTACACGTGACGACCCTGGGATTAACCATGTTGGAGAAGCGGGTCCGGTTATATCTGACATGTGGGCCTCCGAAGGTCTTCAAATCAAGTAGATGACTTTTCTTGGAGATCTTTGTAACCTCAAGGGGTGTACGGTTTTTAAGGTACCGACAGTGGCCCCCTGGACCTACCTCCAGGGAAGACCACTGGGGTGAAGTCATTCGGCCGGAGGTGGGTCCATCCTCACGACTTTTGAACTGAGTCTTCAAGGGTCTTTGAAGGTGCCGTTGGCGAGGACTTGGAGTTAAATCCTCGCCGCGTGGCGTATCCCGCGTGTGGCAGATGAGATCTTTGACGTGCGGATCTCACGCAATTGAAGGTCGCTGGTTCCCGATACGAAAACCGTATCGGTTCCGCGCGCCTTGTCAGGCCGCCACCTTCGGGTTTCCCGCCCCATGATGACAACCGTTCGCCTGGGTAAGAACCTCGACTTGATTGTCGGGGTGGTCCTGGGCCCGCTTGTCATCGGCTGGGTGGAATTTTTGGGTGGTATCTTCGACTTCCTTGCGGTTTCCATCCAAGCGTTGCGAGGGCTTACTTAAGAAGGAAAGCGCGCACCGTTGGGAGTTCTTCACGCCTCCCATCTGATCTTGCGCTCAAACTCCCAACTTGTGCTTCGCTTTTCTTCTCTTGCCTAGCCGTGCTGCGATGGAGTTGGGTCTCTGCGAGAGTTGCTTGAGGACCGACGGTGACCTGAAGAAGGTCCGGGCCCTCATGGGGTGGTCCTCGGACTTCTTCAACCGCTCGGTCCATGCCGGTGGAGAGCTCCCGTTCGAGAAGGAGCACTCTGGCGAAATGGTGTACTTCTCCTCGTACGCCATGGTGGGGTTGATCCCACCTTTTTCTTCCTTTTTCTTGATGCTGCTGGACTTTTATGGTCTGCAGCTATACCACCTTGGCCCTCACTCCATTCTTCTCGTGTCTATCTTCGTCCACTTCTGTGAGATGTGGGTGGGCATCCCCCCTTGCACCGAACTCTTTCGGACCTTCTTCACCGTCCACACCACCGGTAGGAGCAATGAGTACCTTGGCTTCTACTACTTCGTGAAGTGCAAGAAGTGCCCATTCAAGTACCTCCGGTCGTTCCCCTCTGGGAAGTGGGACGACTGGAAGAAGGACTGGATAGTCATTCGGGTGGAGGAGCACGAGAGGCTGGAGCTGCCCGAAGGCCTCCCCAACATTGACACAACGATCTGGAGTGAAGCTCTGGTGCTGGCGGATGCCTTCGACCCTGTTCTGACCAGGATTCGCCATTGCGTGGAGGGGGGATTAACCCCTCAAGCTGTGTTTTGTAACTTCCTGGTCAATAGGTGGGCACCGCTGAAGAAGAGGGAGAAACTCGCTTGGGCCCTCAACAGCGTGATGGACGACGACCGGGTCGAGACCGGGTTGAAGTCCAACATGGTGGGGAAAACCTTGGAGTTCCACCTCAAGAAGTTCCAGCACGGCATCGACGTCGAAGGCGACGACTTGACTCCGCCATCAGCTTTTCTTCCTCTCAACATGGAAGTGGAGTTCAGCAGGGAGCTCTGGCGGAAGATGCCCGTGCTTGACGACCTTGGTGTCATCGAGAGAAGACCAACCTCTGGGGTAGCGATCCCCGGAGTGCCCAAGGATGGCTCCGACCCTGCTTCGAAGCCGAGGGAAGAAGTCGTCGGCAAGGGCAAGGAGCTGGCGGATGAACCCGTAAGCCGGAAGAGGAAGCTGCAGTACGCCGATGGAAGGTCCGTCGGGCCCGCTACTTCTGCGTCGGATCCTTCTCCCTGGAGGGGAAGGTCCTCTGCAACTGCGGCGACTGTTCCCGTAGTGGGGTCATCCCGGAACGCGACTGTTCCCGCAGTGGGGTCCTCTTGGAGCGCGACTGTTCCTGCGGTGGGGTCCTCCCGGGGTGTTAGCTCCGGGCGCGCGACTCCAGCATCCGATCCGATGGAGGCCTCCAGGTCTGGGGGTTCTTCCCGATCGAGGGGGGCCTCGACTCGGGAAACACCCGTGGCCGCGACGATTTCCGGGGGGCCTTCCGGAGCTTCCACGCCGGCTATGACCAGCCCAGAACGCCCGAGAAAAGGGTTCCGCGCAAGCTGGTGCGGAAGCCTCCCAAGGTAATTTTTAATCTCTACCTTGGATAGTTGTTTTAATTGTAGCAACTATTTTTTTTTAATTTTCTTCGTTCATCATCTGCAGTGTCCCCAAGAAGGGGAGTGAGGCTCCACCCTCAGCCACAGTGGCTGAAGCCGTGAGGGTGGGAGCTTCTGCTCCTGTCCCGGTGCCGCCCCAAGTGGTGGCTGAAGCTGCGACAGCTCCGGCGCCGGCTGTCGTGGTCATGGACCTCGACTCATCCCCAGAAGTTCCCGTGGTAGCGCCGGACTACGGGAGTGAAGATGCGCCAGCGGCACCTGCCTCGAAGGTTGAAGCTCCGGGTCCTGGTGCTGAGATGATGGAAGCTCTAGCTGTTGAGCTGGAGGAAGCAGTAATTCCAGCCTCCGAGCTGGAAATTGTTGAAGCCCCGGCGGTTGAGCCGGAGGTGATTGAAGCCCTGGCGTGCGTGCCGGAAGCTGAGGTAGTTCCGGCAGTTGAGTCGGCTACTTCTGAAGCACCGGCCGCTGAGCCGGTCATTGTTGGAGCTCCGGCCATAGGGCCGGTCGATATTGAAGATCTTCCGGCTCCTGAGCCGGTTGTTGAAGAGGTGACAGAGCGTGAGCCCCCGTCGGAAGAGGTGCCCAGATCGGAGCCAGTAGCGGCTCCAGCTCCGGAAGCGACGACGTCGGAGGCACCTGCGGCCGAGCCGGAGTGCCCAAGCGAAGTCGCTGGTCCCCTGCCTGAGGGGGTGAACGAAGACCTGGCGGCAGGGCCTTCCTCAACAGCGATTGAGGCCATCCCGGAGGACGGCCCTAGTGCCATGGAGACTCAGGGGACCACTCTTGTGGAGTGGGACCCAATTTTTGTATCCGAAGACCCGCTGGAACCAGCGGAGGAGACCCCAACAGGTCCGGAATCTATCCCGTTGTCACTGTCTATTGACAATGCATGTTCCATTCTGTGTCAAGTCCAACTGGCCTTCTTCCACGACAGCAAGGCTCTTGAAGAGGAGCGCCAAACCCTTAGGCGGTGGCATAACCGGCTCTACTTCGAGACCAAGCTGGCGCAGTCGAGGCTAGCGGATGACAAAGAACGGATCAAGCGGGAGAAGATCCGCCTGGAGTACTGGGGCAAGTTACTGGATGACAGGGAGAGTATGACTCGTGCCCTCGACGCTCAATCCCAGGAGATCTACGAGCAGACCAAAGTAGCCAATAGTGCGGCCGATGCACGCCACGAACAGCTTGAGGCCATTAACACTGCACTCATCAAGCGCCGAGAGGCACTTGAAGAGAGGGAGAAACGACTCGAAGATGAAGAGCAGAGACTCCTAGAGCTGCGGGATGACGTCCTGAGGAGGGAGGAGGAGCTCACCGAGAAGGTGGCTCTGGCCGACAAGGGCCTCGAGGAGCGCGCCAAGAAATTGGAAGAGCGCTGCCATGAGGAAGAGGAGAAGGCCTGGGTGCGAGGGCAAGAACTCTACGAACAAGAGTGTGCCCTTACTGCCAGGGAGAAGAAAGTGAGGGGTAGAGAGAAGGACCTGGTCGACCACCGGAACAAGATCCACCTCCGGGAGGAGGAGCTCGGGAAACTCGAAAAGCGGGTTGCTGAGAAGATTCAGCAAAATGCCAAAGAAGTTGAGCGCCTCGCCCGTGAGAATTCTGAACTGATAGCGGCCAGAAGATCCTTGGAAGAGATGAAGGGCTTGAGGACTGCGGACTCCCTACAGATTTGGGAGTTCCTGGGCAAGGCCAATGACGCGCTGACACCGATGGGTTTCAGCCCCGTGCGCCCGGATGATCCGGAGCCGGAGCCGGACCTAGCGCTGCAGGCGTTGAGCTCAGCAGGTAACAAGCTCTCCAAGGTGGGCGATGTCATCGCGGACCAATTGGAGGTTGAGGGGCAATCCCTGGCGAAGAACGTCGCAGAATATGTGCTGATGTGCTACACCAGCCGAAACTCCCAATTTCCTCTGGACCCGGTGCTTGAAGGTCCCGTCGAAGGAGAAGGCTAAGCTACCCGAGCCAACGTATCGGAGGTTGCCCAGAAGGTCGCCCAATTCTTCCATAGGGTCTAGGACCATCTCTATAGTTCTCACTTGTATTTTCTCTTCTTCTTCCTCAATTTTGTAATCCCTTGTCTCCAGATGTAATCCCTTGTCTCCGGATAAATGAAATCCCCAAATTTTTGTGAATTTCACTTTTTGTCTTCAACGCTTTTGTCTTCACTTGGCCCCCTGGTAGATGTACACAATTTGATTGTGATCATGTACCAAGAGGATATCACGTTTTGTTGAAGACTCTTTTGCTCCGAACTTGTAGAATTTAGGTTCGAAGTCTTCGATAGTGAAGGCCCCCTGAGGTTGTCGGAGCTTAGAAGCTCCGGCATTGTCTATCGCTGGAGCTTGATAGCTCCGGCAATAGTCTCTATCAACGCGTAGAGCATCGATAGTTAGTCCTCCGGGGTGTCGGAGCTTAGTAGCTCCGGCAATGACCTTTGCCAACACTTAGTTTGTTGGCAGCATACTCCATTTACAGGGTCTTCTCACCATCTTTTATTCAACGTCGACGGCTGGCTCCCCTAGGGGAGTCGGAGCTTAGTTAACTCCAGCTTTTCTCCATCAACGTAGATTTTATTTTTCCTGCACACTTAAGCTAAGAAAAATAATAAAATTTGTTTCTTGTCTATAACTTCGTCGCGGCTTACGACTCTCAAGAAGATTTTAAGTCAAACGCGATTCTAAATACAACCAAATGTGTTGTCTTTTCTTCCAGATCCAACTGTACACAGACCCGCCTTACTTCGGCCTGCTGGGGTGTAGGTAGAGTGACGTACTTAGGGTGCTTGACCAGGCTAAGTCGATAGCACACTCCAGCCCTAGGTTGGCTTGGCGGCTTTCAAGCGAGTTGGCCATGAACAATATTTGAATCCAGAAGAATTGACAA
Organism: Tuctoria greenei; assembly: GCA_036927565.1. NCBI lineage: Eukaryota > Viridiplantae > Streptophyta > Magnoliopsida > Poales > Poaceae > Tuctoria > Tuctoria greenei. The sequence continues at coordinate 69,681,065 of JAYESD010000005.1, forward strand.
TACAACTCGAATCGTATATAAACCGATTGAACTAAAATTTCTTAAGAATTGCACGTCTTTGTTATAGACAAGAAAGAGAAAAATAAAAATGTTGAGCTTGTACAAAATAAATGCACGTGGAGTCTATTTCACATGAAGATGTCTTTCATTATAGGTCTGGGGTACATGGGAAACAAGTACACTCTTAGGGTACGGAACCAGGCTAAGTGTGTTTCATTTCTCGTTTGACCCAAGGTAGTTAGCCACACTTTTAGTCCTGATACTGTGACAAGTGTTGCATGAACTTTGTGGACCTTTCGGAAAAGGTCCGGCTGCTCTCCCAGAGGAACTACCCGACTCTGTATAATGACTCTATAACATACACCTCAAGTTACTCAAGACTCACCTCCGTGGTATTAAGTGTAGAACTTACGGAGGTGCTCGATGTTCCAAGGATTTGGGAGAGGTGTCCCATCCTCAGTAGCCAAGCGAACGCTTCCGGGACGGGATACTTTAATCACTCGGAAGGGCCCCTCCCAGCCGGGGGAGAGTTTGTTTAACCCTTCTCTGGATTGTATTCTCCGTAGCACCAGATCGCCTTCCTCGAGCTGTCGGTTGTGTACATGCCGCTGGTGATAACGCCTTAGGGCTTGACGATATCGGGCATTCCGAACAGCTGCTTGGCACCTTCCCTCCTCAAGGAGATCTAGGTCTTCACGCCAGAGCTGGTCCTGCGCGGCTTCGTCGAAGGTCCGGACCCGGAGTGAACCCAAGGTGATTTCCAGAGTAAGGATTGCTTCAGCTCCGTACACTAGAAAGAAGGGTGTCTCTCCAGTTGACCGGTTTTGAGATGTCCTATTGGCCCATAAAGTGGGCGGAAGCTTTTCGATCCAGTTGGCTCCATGCTTTTTCAAGCGCTCATAGGTGCGCGTTTTGAGTCCTTTAAGGATTTCAGCATTTGCTCTCTCGGCTTGGCCATTGCTGGCTTGGTGAGCTACGGAGGCGTATCAAACTTGTATGCCGAGGTCTTTGCAATATCCTTGGAATGCAGAGCTTGTGAATTGGGTCCCATTATCAGTGATGATTTTGTTGGGGACTCCAAATCTGCATACAATGGACTGTAAAAAGTTGATAGCGGATTGCTTGTTGATTGTCACAACTGGAGTTGCTTCCGGTCACTTGGTGAACTTGTTAATGGCTACGTACAGGAACTTGTAACCTCCGACAGCTCTTGGTAAAGGTCCCAAGATGTCCATCCCCCACACAGCGAAGGGCCATGTAGGAGGTATCATTTGTAAGGGCTGAGCTGGTGTGTGAATTTGCTTTGCATGAAATTGGCATGCTTCACATTTCTTCACCACCTCAGTTGCATCCTGGAGTGCTGTAGGCCAGTAGAAGCCATGCTGAAAGGCTTTACCGACCAGCGTGCGAGAAGACGCGTGGTTCCCACACTCGTCTCCATGAATTTCTGCGAGGAGTTCGCAGCCTTCTTCCCTTGTGATACACCGCATTAGGATGCCGTTGGCACCGTGCCGGTAGAGATCCCCTTCTATCAGCGTGTATCTTTTAGCCAATCTGACTACGCGGTCAGCGGATGCATCATCGTCAGGAAGGATGTTGTCTTTCAAGTAGCTCCGGATCTCCGAGATCCATGCATCGGAACTAGCTTGAGCTTTTGAGTCTTGCGTGCTGGGTTGCTCGGAGCTCCCGGCAGCACCTACGACCCTTGATGGCTGCCATGGTAACAGGGCCATCGGGACTGTCAGCTTCGGGATGCTGATCTCGCCCCCTTCGCTCAGTTCGGCAGGCTGAGCTGTTGGCTTTGACAACCTCCGGACAAAGATTCCGTTAGGAGCCAGAGCTCTGGTTGACGCTTTGGTCGAGAGTTCGTCAGCTTCAGCGTTATGGGCACGCTGAACATGGTGGAGATCTAGGACTTCGAAGTCCTTCTGAAGCTTCTGGACTTCTAGGAGGTAAGCAGCTAGCTGGAGATTATTGCAGGAACATTCACCTTTCACCTGCTTAATGATGAGATGTGAATCTCCCTTGACCAGCAATTGCTTGACACCATATGATAGTGCCACCTTTAGTCCGTAGATGAGTGCTTCATACTCTTCCATGTTGTTGGTCGCCTTGAAGTCAAGGTGTACCATGTATTTCACCTTCTCCCCAGTCGGTGCAAGGAGAAGGATTCCAGCTCCGGCCCCTTGCTTCTGCATGGAGCCGTCGAAGTAGAGGGTCCAGTGAGGCTCGGTGAAAGTTGGAGCTTGATGCTTCGTCTTCTGCTCACTGGGGCCCCCAGGGTTTGATGGAGAGGGAGTCCATTCTGCCACAAAATCTGCCAATGCTTGACTCTTGACTGCTTGTCTTGAAATAAATTCAAGATCAAATTCAGCCAATTCCGCTGCCCACTTTGCAATATTCCCAGTTGAATTGGGATTATGTAAGATTGCTCGAAGTGGGTAGGAGGTCACCACTGAGACTTTGTGATCTTGGAAGTAATGGCGAAGCTTTCTAGAGGCAATAAGAACTGCATAGAGCAGCTTATGCACCTCTAGGTATCGAGTCTTGGCATCATGTAATACTTCACTAATGAAGTACACTGGGCGTTGAATGGTCCGGACCTTCCCGGAGGGGTCCAGAGCTTCCTCTTCACTGACCCGGATCCTCTCGGAGGAATCCAGATTTTCTTCAGGGACCTCCGGGTTCTGGCTGGAGGAACTCGGAGCTTCTTCAGAAGTGACCTGGATCCTCCCGGAGGGGTCTGGGTCTCCTGAAGTAACTTCTTGTGGATTCAAATCTGGGAGCTGGGACCCAGACTCACTTTCAGGAACCTCCGGACCCTCCCGAAGGGGTCTGGATTCCTGAGTATGGGGTAGTTCAGGTCTCTCCGCAACCAGAACCATACTGACGACTTCGTCAGTAGCTGAAATATGAAACAACAAAGGCTCACCAGGGTTCAGAGCTACCAGAATTGGTAGGGTGGTGAGGAACTGTTTCAGCTCCTGGAATGCCTTCTCTGCTTCTTCGGACCATTGGAATGGTCCGGACTTCCTCAATAACTTGAAGAAGGGAAGTGCCCGTTCCGCCAGTCTTGAGATGAACCGGCTGAGGGCTGCTAGACATCCAGTTAACTTTTGGACGTCTTTGATGCAGGTTTGTGGCCGCATGTCTTCAATGGCCTTAATCTTCGCCGGATTAGCTTCTATGCCCTGGTGACTTACCAGGAAACCGAGAAGTTTTCCGGAGCTAACCCCGAAGACACACTTGTCTGGGTTTAGCTTTGTGTGGGTGGCCCGCAGCTTGTCGAAGACAGCCTGCAAGGTGTCAAGGAGTGACTCCTTGTTCCTGACCTTGACCACGATGTCATCGACGTACACTTCCACTATGTCTCTAATGAGTTCTTCAAAAGTTTTGTACATAGCTCGTACAAAAGTTGAAGCTGCATTCTTGAGACCAAAGGGCATGGATGTGTAACAATACAATCCATCTACTATGATAAATGAAGTATGCTCTTCATCTTCCCTGGACATCCTGATTTGATGATACCCGAAATATGCGTCTAGGAAACACAGTAATTCACACCCGGAGGTGGAATCCACTATCTGATCTATTCTAGGTAGTGGGAATGGATCTTTTGGACATGCCTTATTTAGTATGGTGTAGTCGATGCACATCCGAAGCTTCCCACCGGCCTTGGGCACAACGACTGGGTTTGCCAGCCATTTTGGATGGAAGACTTCTCGGATGAATCCGGCTTCGAGTAACTTCTTCACTTCTTGTCTGATGAAGTTCTGTCGCTCTATGGATTGCTTCCGAGGCTTCTGATGCACAGGCCGGGCGTCGGGGTAGATCTTCAGATTGTGCTCAATCACTTCCCTGGGGATCCCAGGCATTTGTGACGGTTGCCAGGCAAACACGTCGACGTTAGCCCGGAGGAAAGTGATGAGCGCGAGTTCCTATTTGTCGTTCATTCCCCCAGATATACAGGTGGTTTGAGCGGCATCGGAACCAATTTGGACGACTTTGACGGGAATGTCGGTGTCGCCGCTTGGCTGCACTCGAGGTGCAGAAGTCGAGCCTCGTTGACGGATGCTCGGGGGTTTTGGAGCTTGCTTCTGCCTGGAGTCCTCCTCTTGCGCCGTGGTGAGTGCATGGAGTTCTTCCAGTGCAGTTACTCCGACAGTACGATCTCCGCGGATCCGGAGAACGCCTACTGGTGTTGGCATTTTCAACACCAGATAACCATAATTAGCAGCTGCCATGAATTTGTACAGGGCAGGCCTACCCAAGATGGCATTGAAGGGTAAGTTTATCTGAGGAACGTCGAAGACCAACTTCTCGGTGCAGTACTTCTCCAGGGTCCCGAAGGTAACGGGGAGAGTAATAGCTCCGAGTGGGGTAATGGCCCCCGGACCTACTCTGGAGAAAGGTCGAGAGGGGTGGAGATCCAAAGGTCGGAGCTGAATCTTAGTGAAAGCTTTGAAGCTAATGAGGTTAAGCCCCGAACCCCCGTCTACCATGACAGGGTGGAGCTGGATGTTATTGATGGTAGGAGATACCATCAAAGGTAACTGACCTGCTCCAACAATGCTCCGTGGGCAATCCAAAGCATCAAAAGTGATGGCTGTGTCCATCCACTTCCGATGAGGTTCCGGCTTGACTGTAGGAGCTACAGCGGCCATATCCCGTCGCATAGTCTTGATGACGCGACGGGAGGTGATATCCCATGATCCACCAAAAATGGTGTTCATGGTCTTCCGACGCTCGTTGTCAGAGACGTCAGAATCATCGTCGACTGAGGTGTAAACGGCCTTCAGGACCTTTTTGGGATCCTGAAATCCTAACTCCTCTTCAGCCGGAGCTTCGTCGACTTTTTGCTTTCCTTCCCTTTGTCGGAAAGGAGATTCTTCCCGGCGCTTGCTGTAGCGCTCGACAAGGTTTTGGACCTCCCAACAGTCTTCCAAACTGTGGCTGCCTGTTTTGTGAATGGGACACCACACTTTGGGTTTGCCACCGTCTTCAGAAGATGGTCGAGGTCGCTTCTCGGGGCGTGGCCCCCGGCCACCCGAAGTTGCAGCAACTGCAATGTTGGATGTACCGGCCGACGACTTCTTCTTGCCGTTGGTCTTCTTTTTCTTCTTACCACCCCCGGAGGTAGCGGCTTCTTCTTTGGAGAATTTCTTGTGACCCTCCAAGGTTGGTTTGGAGTGCATCTCACGGCCCTCCGCAGCTCTAGCACATTTGTCAGCCAAGCTGAAGAGTTCCGTGACACTGGTGATCTCCTTGATCGCCAGTTTCTCCAACATCTTCTTGTCCCGTACACCCTATCCGAATGCCACAATGACAAAGGTGCTAGAGATAGAAGGGATAGTGTTTCGTACCTGAGAGAACCTCTGGATGAATGATCGCAAGGATTCTCCCCCTTTTTGCACGACCGCAAAAAGGTCTAGTTCAGTGCCTGGTCGGGTGTATGAACTCCCGAAGTTGGCAGTGAACTGCCAGCACAGCTCCTCCCAACTGTTGATAGAGTTGGGTGGAAGGCTCATAAACCAGGACCTGGCAGTCCCAGTTAAGGCTACTGGAAAATAATTGGCCATCACAGCCTCGTTTCCTCCAGCTGCCAAGATTGCAGTGGAGTAGATCTGAAGAAATTCAACGGGATTGACAGTCCCGTTGAATTTTTCCGGCAGGTGAGGACGGAACTTCTGTGGCCACCTAACCATGTGCAGGTGCATGGCCAGGGCTGAACAGCCTCCTCCCACTCCTTCAGGAGCAGAAAGGTCCTGAGCTTCTCGTCTTTCATGGGCACACTCAATATGGACTCGGCCGTCCTGCTGGCGGTATTGGCGATCAAGCTCCGCCCGGAGGTCATGAGTCGAAAGCCTGGATACCGTGTGAGTGCATCGTGCACCGGAGGGCAATGACGTCACTTGTTGTGACGCAGCACGTCTCCTGCTATTGGAAACGTGCGGACCAAGTCTTCCAGACAAAGTCCGTCGCTGCGACGGGGCTCTTCCTGAAGGAGGAGGACCCTGGTTGCTGAGGCGTTCGGCTGCTGCTGCAACCAAATGCTCCACATCGGCCCTCCACTGCTCCAGTGCATCTCGGGATGCATCCGGAGGTGGTGGGCGTTGGATAAGAGCACGCGCTGCATGGAGCGCATGTTCCAGGTTGTCATGATTTGCCGACGCAGTAATTGATGCCGGCGCACCATCACGTTGCCCAGCACGATTTGCTGGAGGAGACGGTGGTGGTGGGAGTGTGACTCCTGCTGGTGCTGAGGCTCCTGCTGGTGGCTTCCTATTGGAGGGATTGCCCCTAACAGCCTGAGCAGTAGGTTGACCGTTGGATGATCCAGTAGCTGAGTTCACCATTCTCAAAATCTCAGGCGCCCCTACCTGGCGCGCCAACTGTCGGTGGTTTGGAACCAGCAGATCTCCCTACACTACTAAAGTGATAGGGGAGTTTGATGTTCAGTGTGGGCGCGCGGAGATTCAAGAAGGTGAGTAGGAAATGACACAGGAGACACAAGAATTTTACATGGTTCGGGCCGCCTGAGCGTAATACCCTACTCCACGGGTGTGTTGTTGTTGTATTAGCTGTATGAGCTTGTGTTGAGCGTCAATGGCGTGTGTCCTTGTGTGTGTCGTCGGCCTGTCCTTTTATAGTACAAGGGCAGGCCGTTACAAGTTAGCCTGGCCCGACATGTGGCCCCAGCGGTTACTAGTATTGATACACGTTTAATTGCTCTTAATGACCCTGTAACGGGCTTTGACAGCACCGTTACTGGTGTTAAGATCGTCCGTTTAAGTGTCATTAATGTGCCATTAATGTCACTTAATCGGGTCTTGAAGTCCTTGATTCCCCTTTGAAGATCCGGAGCCGTTGCGGGGTCTTCTGGAGGATAGGGGCTGAAGATCCGACGATTGGACACGTGGCAGCTCCGGAGCATACTGTGGGAAACAGGGAGCTCCGGAGCTACCTGACACGTGTCAGGTCTGGTGCTTCTCTCGGTCTGGGGTTAAGTCCGGAGGTGCCATTTCGGTACGTGGCCCGGAGCTTCCCCCTTGTGGGTAGTAGCTCCAGTTTGATAGTACACGTGGCGACCCTGGGATTAACCATGTTGGAGAAGCGGGTCCGGTTATATCTGACATGTGGGCCTTCGAAGGTCTTAAAATCAAGTAGATGACTTTTGTTGGAGATCTTTGTAACCTCAAGGGGTGTACGGTTTTTAGGGTACCGACAGATACAATGCTTTTATTGTTTCCAAACCAAAGATTTTATGGTCAAGTTGGGACAGCATGGTATAATGCCAAGATAATACATCGGCAATGACATTTTCCTTCCCTTTCTTATGCTTAATGATGTATGGAAACGACTCTATGAACTCAATCCATTTAGCATGTCGTTTGTTCAGATTGGTTTGTGAATGTGGCCTAGAGGGGGGGGGGTGAATAGGCCTTTTTGAATTTTGTCGGAACCTGCAACATTTAACAACCAGATCAATTCTCGAGATATCGGACTAGTCCGGTCGAGTGCGGACTAGTCCGGTGTGTACCGACTAGTTTGATCAAATTGGATCGATTATCTTGGTCCTATTATGTATGCAGCGAAAATATACTTGTAATTCAAGTGTTACACAACTATGAACTAGGATGTACCACAAGTTAATCTTATATTCGATGTTTCAACGTAAAGTGAACAAGATTGATTGGAACCCTAGATTGATATGCAGAGTAAGTACGATGTGCGCGAAATAAGAACACAAGCTCTTTATCCCATGGTTCGATTCCCACAGAGGCAACCTACATCCACGTTGAGGAGTCCACAAAAGGACCGGGTCTTCTCCAACCCTACCCTCGTCGGATCGCCACGGAGGCCAATCCTCTTCACTAATCACAAGGGCAAATAGCCAAATTCAAGGGGCGTACTCACACGTTGAGGGCTCCCAAGATTACAATATGAACACCACCAATAACACACTCTTTAGGTCACAATAAAAACCACAGGAGTGTGTTAGGTAACCAAACCAAAAGCTCAATGAGTGATGAACCGTGTCTCTCCAATGATCCAAAGTGTATCCTCAAGGGATTGATCTTTCTTGCATTTGATTTCGTGGAGAGAGGTGCTGTCTAGGCTCTTGGAAGGTGTGACAGCGCAGGGGGTCGAGAGAGGTGAAAGATGGGCCGTGCACACCTATTTATATGGGGTTTCCAAAAGTTATCGTTAGGGTTCAGAAAGATCGGACTAGTCCGTGGTGGACACCGGACTAGTCCGGTGTGCTGCATGTAGCAAACCCTAGGTGTCCCGAAATATCGGACTTGTCCAACTGAGAGCGGACTTGTCCGATTTTTGTTCTGGAAATCATCGGACTATTCCGATAAATATCGGACTTGTCCGAATATGTGAAACCCTATGTGATTTGGGGAACAAGTCCGCACTTGGAGGACTTGTCCGATTTAGGTCAGAGGGTTTTCGGACTAGTCCGTGCTAATATCAGACTTGTCCGATTGACATCAGAAAGATATTGGACTAGACCGGTGTGTGATCGGACTTGTCCGATTTTGTGCAACTTGTGAAGTGTTTGGGGGACTAGTTTGCACTGGGGAGGACTATTCTGATTCTAGTCAGAGAGATATCGGACTAGTCCGTGGTGATATCGGACTAGTACGATCAGTGAAAAACTGGACTGTGAGGATAAGTCTGCATTGTGAGGACTTGTTTGATCTTGTGCAGAAAGGTATCGGACTAGTCCGGGGTCAGTCGGACTAGTCCGTTCCTGTATAAATATGTGCAACGTGTGAGATTATTTGTGCTTGAGCTCATGGGGTGTGTTTCCTTAACACACTCCATACACAATGATCTACTACATTGTTTCTTGAGCTCTTTTTAGTATTATTCCTCATTCTCCTTTCTTTTTGGCACCTTGCACATTTTCTCATTAGAACCTGTGCTCATCTCAACAAAGTGGTTAGGATCTCATTTGCTTGTCATAAATCAACCAAAACCCACAAGGGATTCCTAGATGCACTTTCAATCTCCCCCCTTTTGGTGATTGATGACAACCAAATGAGATTTCACAAAATGTGATAAAAAGTTGAGATTTTCATAAAGTGTGCACATATTAGATTGAAGCACATTAAGCAATGAAAACATGATCCATATGTGCACTCTTTATGGTGGGATGCAGAATTAGGTGTAAAGAAACAATAATCATGATGAGAATGACATAATTGACATCAACATATTAACAACAAGCATATATGTCATTCTTAGAGCAAAATCAAAGATTTCATCAATATCTTCACAAGCAGTTCAAAACATTGCATCACAAGTACCAAAAGAGCATATTATAAGACTTACAACCCACAAATAGACAAAAGACACAAAAAGAGAGCTCTCCTCGCATCCTATAGCTAAAGCCTAAGACTCTAAGACTCCCCCTCAATCTCTCCCCCTTTGACATCAAGACATCAAAATGAAGGAGAGGAGGGACCTAAGGTCTTCAAGCCTCGCTGTCAGTCCTCTCATCGTCTTCATCTTCATTCTCCTGCTGATGATGAGAAGGATGAGGAACGGAACCACTCGAGTCCCCAATGCCAAAATAGGCAAGCTCGAAGGAAGTCAAGGGCCCGAGCTCGGTGAAATCAGAATCTAAGTCATCAAAAATGACTGGAGACCCGATGGGCTCGATCTACAGCTTTTGGCAAATTTGCTTCACATTCTCTTTGACATATCTCATGTCGGCTTTCTCCTCTTGTTCAGCTCGTGGGCTTTTACTTCAGCGTTTTGCAAGAGGTGAAGATGGCTGACATATACTTCAAGATGCCAGTTGGGGACCCCTTTTGAGGAGGGGCCCTAGGAGCGGGAGTAGCCCTAGCATCTCCACTGGCTCTCACTGGAGCCTCAGGGCTGGAAGCTGGAGATGGAGCAGCTTGAATGCTTAGCTGTTGAGGCTTCTGGGGCCTCAAGGGAAGGTGCTCCACATCCTTGACGAACTCTATGCCTGTGACCTTCTCAATCATGAACATGAGGTAAGGTGCATAGCCACAAGACCTGTTCGGCATGCAAGAGATGTTGCCTATTTTGTTCCAAATATAGTCAAAGACATCAAACTTCCTATCTTTGCTAATAACCTTCATCAAGGTCCTAAGGTATCCCTGCACACTTCCTGCATCCCCATCCTTCGGGGCAATGGTCTTCCTTAGGACCCGAAATTGCTCGATTCTCAGAGATGTAGGGGTTGAAGGAGTGGACAAGTCCGTGGTTTTCAATCCCTGAGCAATGGAGGTCGTTTTCCACCAAAATCCGAGGAGTTTTGATGGAGGATGATGGAAATTGCCTTAGGGAGTTCGAGCGTGGAGAGAGAAAGCTTGAGGCAAGCGGGGGTGAGAAAGATTAGGGTTTGGCGGCGGCTAGGGTTATGGACACGAAAAATCGGACTTGTCTAAAAATGATCGGACTAGTCCAAACTTTTCCAAAGACTATATCGGACTAGTCCATGGTCTGCCAGACTAGTCCGGCCTAACCGTCACACTACGGACTAGTCCGGGCAACCACAGACTAGTCTGGGCAACCACGAACTAGTCCGTGGTCACCAGGGAAGAAATGCTTAGCCCATTCGTATATATTCGAAGGTACTTATTAAGAAAATAGGGAGGCAAAGAAAATCAAATAATCTTGATGAATATGATCAGTAAGCATACAACAATCAAGCAATGATCATAATTCACCAAGATCTAGTAATTGACATAGTTTTTCGAAAAAATCGAGAGAGATGATTTTCACAACGCAATCAATGAATTTTGAAGATAGCATTCAGGTATACAAGATTTCAAGCCACACTCCGAGCATCGAGGATATTTAGTTCATTTCCAAGTTCGCAAAAGCGTTTTTCATCAAATGGCTTGGTGAATATATCGACTAGTTGCTTTTCGATATTGACATGTGAAATGGCTATATCTCCCTTCATTGAATTGTCTCTCAAAAAGTGATGTCGGATGTCTATTTGTTTGGTCCTATAGTGCTCAACGGGATTATGGGCAATTTTAATAGCACTCTCATTATCACAAATGAGTGGAATACGGTTCATATTGTAACCGTAGTCCCTTAGAGTTTGTCGCATCCAAAGTATTTGTGCACAACAACTCCCGACTGCAACATACTCTGCTTCGGCCGTGGATAAGGCAATGGAGTTTTATTTCTTGGAGGACCAAGAAACTAGGTATCTCCCTAGGAATTGGCATGTACTAGAGGTACTTTTTCTATCTACTTTGCATCCGGCATAATCTGCATCGAAGTAACCAATGAGATTGAATTTGGAACCTTTGGGGTACCAAAGACCTAGGTTGTGTGTATGAACTAAATACCGCAAGATTCTCTTAACGGCTATCAAATGACACTCTTTTGGGTTGGCTTGAAACCTTGCGCACAAGCATACACTCAACATAATATCTAGCCTAGATGCACATAATAGAGTAGAGATCCAATCATGGAGCGATATACCTTTTGATCGATATTTGGTCCATCTTCATTGAGATCCAAGTGGCCAATCGTTGCCATGGGAGTATTTATAGGCTTTACCTTGTCCGTTCCAAACTTCTTGAGTATGTCTTGAGTGTACTTGGTTTGGCTTATCAACGTCTTCCTTTTGTTGCCTCACTTGGAATCCCAAGAAGTACTTTAGCTCTCCCATCATAGACATCTCAAACCTATCTGTCATAATTTTACTAAATTCTTCACAAAAAAGATTTATTAGTTGAACCAAATATTATATCATCAACATAGATTTGACAAATAAAGAGATCATTGTCAAATTTCTTTGTAAACAATGTATAATCTAATTTACCGATCTTAAAACATTTTTTAACTAAGAAGTCTCTAAGACACTCATACCAATCTCTAGGAGCTTGTTTGAGGCCATAGAGAGCCTTACGCAGTTTAAACACGTGGTCATGGAACTCTTCATCTTCAAATCCGGGGGGTTGCTCCACATACACCTCCTCCTTGATTGGTCCGTTGAGGAAGGCACTTTTCACATCCATTTGATAGAGCTTGTAATCATGGTGAGTAGCATATGCAAGTAATATTCTAATATACTCAAGTCTAGCTACTGGGGCAAAGGTTTCATCGAAATCCAAACCTTCGACTTGTGAATACCCTTTGGCCACAAGTCGTGCCTTGTTCCTTGTCACCACCCCCGTGTTCGTCTTGTTTGTTGCGGAAGACCCATTTGGTGCCGACAACGTTGAATTTGGGTCTTTCGACTAGTTCCCACACCTCGTTCCGTTTGAAGTTGTTAAGTTCTTCTTGCATGGCCACTACCCAATCCGGATCCTTCAATGCATCCACAACCCTGTGTGGTTCCAAAAAGGATACAAACGAATAATGCTCACAAAAATTATCTATGCGATATCTAGTAGTTACTCCCTTTTGGATGTCACCGATGATGTTGTCGATTGGGTGATCCCTTTGGACGCATTGGTGTACTCTTGGGTGTGGCACTTACTGTCTTGAATCTTCATGGTCATCTTCTTCCCCCCCTAGATGGTTGCCCTCATTGCTTTGTTGATCATTTTCGTCTTCGCGAGGTTGATCTTGTATGGAAGCTCCCCCTTGACCATTGGCCTCCTCTTGTGGTTCATCTTCCTCATGCATATGTAGAGGTGGTTCTTGTGGTCGAACTTCACCCAATGCCATTATTCTCAATGCTTGACAAGGAGCTTCTTGTCTATCTAGCACACATGTATAAACTTGCTCCTTTTGGGAGCCATTAGTTTCATCGAACACTACATCATGTGCCACTTCAACAAGTCCGGAGGTCTTGTTGAAGACACGATAGGTGTAAGAGTTTGAATCATAACCAAGCAAGAAACCTTCATCGAACTTTGAAGTGAACTTTGAAGTCTTAGGCTTTTTGTTCAAAATATAGCATTTGGAATCGAAGACTCAAAAATATGAAATATTAGGCTTGTTACCAGTGAGTAGCTCATAGGATGTCTTCTTGAGTAGTCGATGAAGATAAAGTTGATTTATGGCGTGGCAGGCAGTGTTGACCGCTTCTGCCCAGAATCGATCCTAGGTCTTGTACTCATCGAGCATTGTTCTCGCCATCTCTATGAGGGTTCATTTCTTCCTTCCGGCAACTCCGTTCTGCTGAGGGGAGTAAGGAGCTGGAAACTCATGCTTTATGCCTTCTTCATCTAGGTACTCCTCAACTTGTGTGTTCTTGAACTCCGTGCCATTGTCGCTTCGAATGTTCTTGATCGTCAATGAAAACTCATTTTGAGCACGCTTTAAAAATTTCTTAAAGATTCCTTGTGTTTCTGCCTTATCATGTAAAAAGAAAACCCAAGTGAAGCGAGAAAATTTGCCAACAACTACTAAGCCATATTTGTTACTGCCGACGCTTATGTAAGCAATTGGACCGAATAAGTCCATGTGAAGTAGCTCGAGCGGTCTTGTTGTAGTCATGACATTCTTAGCGGGATGAGGTGCTCCAACTTGCTTCCCGGCTTGGCACACGCTACAAAGCCTGTCTTTCTAAAAAACAACATCCTTCAAACCTCGAATGTGATCGCCCTTGAGGAGATTTTGAAGATTCCTCATACCAACATGCGCTAGCTGTCTATGCCACAGCCAACCCATGTTGCTCTTTGCAATCAAGCATGTGTCAAGTTCAGCTTTATCTTTGTTGAAGTCAACAAGGTAAAGCTTTCCCTTTAACATACCCTTGAATGCAATGGAACCATCACTCCTTCGAGAGGGTCACACCCGCATTAGTGAACAAGCAATTATAACCTTTGTCACATAATTGAGATATGGACAGCAGGTTATAATCTAAGGAATCAACATGTAGCACATGAGAAAGAGTGTGTTGAGATTATATGGCAATTTTACCGGTACCAAGCACCTTTCCTTGACTATTGTCTCCAAAATAGATGCCCTTGCTGGGATCCTCATTTTCTTCATACTCAACGAACATCCTTATTTCTCCGGTCATATGGTTGCTGCAGCCACTGTCTAGCACCCATTTAGATCCACCGGAGGAATAGGCATACAAAAACAAATCATGTCTTGGTTTTAGGTACCCAAGCTTGCTTGGGTCCTTTTAGGTTAGTCACAAGGGATTTAGGCACCCACACATGAGACTTGGTGTTCTCATGGCGTGTCCCAACATAATGAGCATAAATCTTACCAGAATTACTCCTCATTAAAACATAAGATGCATAAAGGGTTCTAAAAAGCAACTATTGTTGTTTATATACAGGACTAGTCTAGGAGATCGGACTTGTCCGGAGGATCGGACTTGTCCGTGTCCCGACTGGACTAGTCCAGTGTTCATGTGTGTTGGATGTGTTAACTTTGGATTTTCCAGTTTGAGAGGGTCTTCCCTTTACAAAGGTGATGCTTTCCTTGTTATTCTTATGGCTTCTAGCATTTTGCTTTCCACCATAGGAATACCCAATGCCATATTTGACATTAGGAGGTCTTGTGGCCAAGTATGCACTACGTGCATATTTGACCTTCTCCTTGTCAAATATGCCACATTGGACAGGATGCTTATCCTTGGTAGAGGTTGACTTGTCTTTCAAGCTGGTGTCAATTTTACCACATGAGCAAGTAATGATAGCTTCAGTTTTAAGTGGTTGAGAAGGTGAGCTTGAAGAGGATGAAGGGTCACCTTGCTTCAGTGACTCAACTTGTACTTCAAGGATCTTGTTAACCTTGATTAGGTTAGCAAGTTCGTCCTTGATTGTAGCATTTGAGTCGCTCAAGTCCAAGCAAGCTTCCTTGCTTGAAGCTAACTCAAGCTCTAGTGACTTGCTTCGCTCCTTTTCAAGTTCTAGAAGCTTGTCAAGTTCAACATATTCCTCCTTTTGGGAGATAATCATGTCTTCTTGAGGATGTATCAACTTCTCCTTCTCAACAAGTTGATCAAGTAAAAACTTCATTTTTGCAACTGTTTTCTTGTCTAAGCCGATGAGCATATCTTCATTATCACTAGCAATTTCACTATCACTAGAATTGGAATGTATGGAAGAGGGTTTGGTTGTTACCTTGCGTTTACCTTCTCTTGCCATGAGGCAAGTGTCGTTCCCTTTCCATGCACCGAGAGTAGGGAAGAGAGTGGACTTTTTGGATGTCTTCTCGATGGCTATGCTAGCCATCTCTTCTTCTTCTTTGGATGAGGACTCAATATTTGAGTCCCACTCTTTCCCTAGATGCGCTTGTTAAGCTTGTTTCTTCTTCTTGAAGAATTTTATTGGTTGAGGCTTTGTTTCTTTGGTCTTCTTCTTGTTTTCTTCATATGGGCAATCAACTATAAAGTGGCTATACTCACCACAGTTATAGCATGCCCGCCTCAACTTTGGTTTTGATTTTTCCTTGTACTTTCCTTCACTTGATTTAGCCACTTGTCTTTTCTTCATCATTCTTCTGAATTTATTCATGAATAGTATCATGTCATCTTCATCCAAGTCGCTGCTCTCATCATCACCACCTTCTTGTAGTTGAACTTCTCGAGCTTCTTTAGACACGGGATTGAGAGTGGACTTCAAAGCAACCCCTTTCTTATTTGTTGAGGTGAGATCGACAATCTCCTTAACATACTTGGCCTGCTTTTCCATCATCTCAAAGTTGATGATTTTCCCAAGTAACTCATTCGGGGTCATCTTCTTGTACCTGGGGCTTTCTCGTATCATCGAGCACAAGGTGACATTACGAGGCATGAAATCTCTAAGAATGAGCTTCACCACCTCATGGTCGTTCCACTTCTTGCTTCCGTATGCTCGCACCTTGTTGATGAGCATCTTTAGTCGGTTGTACATATCTTGTGGTGACTCGTCTTCTTCGATGGCGAATCTTCCCAACTCGCCTTCAATCATCTCGATCTTTGCTTCTTGCACATGACGATCGCCTTCATGTGTGGCTTGCAACGTATCCCATATCTCCTTTGCGATCTCGAGTCCATCCACCTTTGTGAATTCATCCCAACCGAGTGATGCTGTGATGACTGCAGCAGCTTGGGCATTTCGATGGATTGCTTGCTCTAGGATAGGCGTGAGCTCCTCATCATCATCCGGGATATCTATTCTTGTGCATACTATGTGCCACAAACTTGGATTGAGAGAAATCAAATGCATTTTCATGTTTTGCCTCCACATTGAGTTGTCATTGCCGTCAAAGTGTGGGGCTTTTCCAAGTGGAATATATAGATAATGATTGTTGTTAGAGTTTAGGCGATCATAATTAAAAGGATATCGGGAGTAGTCATTGTGACTACTCCCATTCTTCGTCTTCTCGTCTTCAATCTTCACTTTTCCCTTGGAGAGGGTTTTCTTCCTTAGGAGCGCCTTGAGTTCCAGCGTCTCCTCATCGTCATCCTCGAAGTCTTGAATGGCCTCGAGGAGCCTCTCCAATTTTAGGTTCTTTTCTTCTTCAACCTTCTCTTGGTTGACGCTCTTGTGTACGTCCTTCATGTCCGACATGATCTGTTCGAGCGATTAGTCTCCTTTTGAAGAACCTGGATCTGATACCAATTGAATGCGGCCTAGAGGGGGGGGGTGAATAGGCCTTTTTGAATTTTGTCAGAACCTGCAACACTTAACAACCAAATCAAATCTCGAGATATCGGACTAGTCCGGTCGAGTGCGGACTAGTCCGTTGTGTACCGACTAGTTTGATCAAATTGGATCGATTATCTTGATCCTAGGATGTATGTAGTGGAAATATACTTGTAATTGAAGTGTTACACAACTATGAACTAGGATGTACCACAAGTTAATCTTATATTCAATGTTTCAACGTAAAGTGAACAAGATTGATTGAAACCCTAGATTGATATGAAGAGTAAGTACTATGTGCACGAAGTAAGAACACAAGCTCTTTATCCCGTGGTTCAGTTCCCACAGAGGCAACCTACATCCACGTTGAGGAGTCCACAAAAGGACCCGGTCTTCTCCAACCTTACCCTCATCGTATCGCCACGGAGGCCAATCCTTTTCACTAATCACAAAGGTCAAATAACCAAATTCAAGGGGCCTACTCACACAAAGAGGGCTCCCCAAGATTACAATATGAACACCACCAAGAACACACTCATTAGATCACAATGAAAACCGCAGGAGTGTGTTAGGGAATCAAACCAAGAGCTCAATGAGTGATGAACCATGTCTCTCCAATGATCCAAAGTGCATCCTCAAGGGATTGATCTTTCTTGCGTTTGATTTCATGGAGAGAGGTGTTTTCTAGGCTCTTGGAAGGTGTGACGGCGCAGGGGGTCGAGAGAGGTGAAAGATGGGTCGTGTACACCTATTTATATAGGGTTTCCAAAAGTTACCGTTAGGGTTCAGAAAGATCGGACTAGTCTGTGGTGGACACCGGACTAGTCCGGTGTGCTGCATGTAGCAAACCCTAGGTGTCCCAAAATATCGAACTTGTCCGGCTTAGAGCGGACTTGTCCGATTTTTGTTCTGGAAATCATCGGACTATTCCGATAAATATCAGACTTGTCCGGATATGTGAAACCCTAAGTGAATTTGGGGAACAAGTCCGCACTCGGAGGACTTGTCCGATTCAGGTTAGAGGGTTTTCGGACTAGTCTGTGCTAATATCAGACTTGTCCGATTGACATCAGAAAGATATCGGACTAGTCCGGTGTGTGATCGGACTTGTCTGATTTTGTGCAACTTGCGAAGTGTTTGGGGGACTAGTCCGCACTGGGTAGGACTAGTCCAATTCTAGTCAGAGAGATATCAGACTAGTCCGTGGTGATATCGGACTACTCTGGTCAGTGAAAAACTAGATTGTGAGGACAAGTCCGTATTGTGAGGACTTGTTCGATCTTGTGCAGAAAGATATCGAACTAGTCTGGGGTCAGTCGGACTAGTACGGTCCTGTATAAATATGTGCAATGTGTGATATTATTTGTGCTTGAGCTCTTGAGGTGTGTTTCCTTAACACACTCCATACACAATGATCTACTAAACTTGTTTCTTGAGCTCTTTTCCGTATCGTTCCTCATTCTCCTTTCTTTTTGGCACCTTGCTCATTTTCTCATTAGAACCTGTGCTCATCTCAACAAAGTGGTTAGGATCTCATTTGCTTGTCATAAATCAATTAAAACCCACAAGGGATTCCTAGATGCACTTTGAGTTTGACACTTAAGATACTTCAATGATTCATGATCGGAATGTATGAAAAACTCCTTACACCAAAGATAATGTTTCCAAGTTTGTAATACTCGCACTAAGGCATACAATTCCTTATCATAAGTGGAATAATTCAGAGAAGGACCATGAAGTTTTTCACTAAAGAAAGCAACGGGTTTACCTCCTTGTATGAGAACGCCTCCAATACCAATGCCGCTTACATCGCATTCTAGCTCAAAGGTCTTGTCAAAATCAGGAAGTTGTAGCTATGGTGCTTCTGTAAGCTTCGATTTGAGAGCATCAAAAGCTTGTTTCTGCTGTTCGCCCCATTGAAACGGCACTCCCTTCTTCGTTAGCTCATGTAGAGGTGCTGCAATGGTGCTGAAATCCCGCACAAAATGTCGATAAAAACCTGCAAGACCAAGAAAACTACGAACCTGCGTGACGGTTGTTGGGGCTGGCGAACTGGTGATTGCTTCAATTTTTGCCTCATCCATCTCAATTCCCTATGAGGAAATGACATAGCCAAGAAACGAGACTCGATTGGTGCAAAAGACACACTTTTTGAGGTTACCAAACAAACGTGCATATCTCAAAACAGTAAAAATAGCACGTAAATGATCAAGATGTTCATCATATGACTTGCTGTAAATGAGGATATCATCAAAGTGAACCACCAAAAATTGTCCAATGAAAGCACGTAAAACCTCGTTCATTAATTGCATAAAGGTGTTGGGTGCATTAGTTAACCCAAAAAGCATGACTAACCACTCATAAAGTCCAAACTTGGCTTTAAATGCAGTTTTCCGTTCATCTCCTAGTGCCATTCTAATTTGGTAGTAACCAATACACAAGTCAATTTTTGTGAAGATGATAGCACCACTCAATTCATCAAGCATGTCATCTAAACGAGGAATAGGATAACGATATCGAATGGTGATGTTATTAATCGCTCGACAATCAACACACATGCGCCAACTACCATCTTTCTTAGGAACCAAAAGAACAGGAACAGAACAAGGGCTAAGGCTTTCATGAATGTACCCGAGGTCCAAAAGATCTTGGACTTGTCGCTGAATTTCTTTAGTTTCCTCTGGATTCGCCCTGTATGCTGCACGATTTGTCAAGCTTGCTCCTGGAATCAAATCGATCTTGTGTTCAATGCCTCTTATCGGTGGTAAACTAGGGGGTATCTCGGTGGGAAACACATCCCCAAACTTCTGCAAAAGGATAGCAACAGCAGGGGCAATGCAATAGACAATTCATGAAGTGAAAACATGGCTTCTTTGCAAACTAAAGCATATCACATCCACTTAGCATCGAATAAATTAGCAAGGTCAGATTTAGTTGCGAGCAACGATGGTGATTTTAACTTAATGACTTGCTGTTCTTCAGATTCTAGTTTTTTTTTGCTTTGCCATCACGAACTTTACTCTTCTCAAAAAACACAATTTCAGTAGGAGTCATAGGGAGCAAAGTGATTTTCTTTCCCTTATGCATGAGAGTATATTTATTAGTTCTACCATGATGAATAGCATTTGTATCAAATTCCCAAGGATGACCCAATAAAAGAGAACAAGCATCCATAGGAACGACATCAAAATCAGCAAAATCATGGTAAGAACCAATTGAAAAATGTATTCTCGCTGTTTGTGTTACTTGAACCTTACCGCTGTTGTTGAACCATTGAATGTGGTATGGATGAGGGTGTGCTCTTGTTGTCAAACCAAGTTTCTTGACGACATCTATGTTCACCAAGTTTTCTCAGCTACCTCCATCAATTATAGTGTGTAAACGGCAGTTCTTGACGACGAGAAACATGTGGAATTGGTTGTGTTGTTGTAGCTTCTCGTCGGTCTCCACTTTGGAGCTCAAGGCACGCTGCATAATGATGCTCCTATAGTTCTCCGTCGCCGCTGTACCAAGTACCTCTTCTTCGGTGTGTTCCTCATTTGGATCTGTAAAGTCAGTAGCAAGAGAATATTCATCTTCAACATCTGAAGTACTATCATACCTGCCATCGTCTCGTGCTATGTATGCTCTTTTGCTCGGGCAATCTCTCATCATATGACCAAGTACCTGGCAGCGGTGACACTTATTGTCAGATGTACGACCCGTAGAAGGAGTGGACGATGAAGGCTTGAATGATGTCGCCTTGCTGCCCTCCAGCACGCGAGAAGGTGGAGCAGCAGGTATAGTTCGTTGGCCGCCATTGGATGGTGTAGACGCTGCACGGGGGGTCGAAGATGGTGCTGTTTTGGATGGTGTTGGCGTCGAACGCGGCGTGAAGTTGCTCCTTGTGCGTTGTTGCTGTTGTTGTCGGTCCTGCAATTCTTTTTCTGCCAACATAGCAAGTTGAAGCAATCTGTTAACAGTATCATATTCCTTGTATTCAACAATGTCCTGAATTTCACGCCTTAATCCCTCGTAAAAACAATCTATTTTATCATCCATGTCTTCTACTACCCCACAACACAGCATACCCTTTGGTAACTCTTGATAATACTCCTCTACGTACATGTTACCTTGGTCTAAGCGCTGCAATTTTTTATGAAGGCCCCATTGAAAAGATGGAGGAACAAATCGAACACGTATAGCTTCCTTTAATCTGTCCCATGTTGGAGGATCAGTTCTAGTTTGAACAAATTCATTCCACCATATGATAGCAAAGTCCTCAAACTTACTAGTGGCTTGACGAACTCTATGTTGTTCAGGAACAAGGTGGGCATGAAATTTTTGCTCTACTGTCATCTCCCAATTAAGATAAGCCTCAACATCATAAGCACGAGAAAAAGAGGGTATAGTAAGTTTCACTTTAGCAAAAGGATCATCAGGAGGACGATTATAATTGTTATGATTATTACCTCCCATACCTCGACGATAAAGTGGCAGTCTTGGCTGATTGTTGTGATCTTCCATATCATCATAAGGATTGTCTTCATGTCTTCCAGCAAGAGGCAAACGAGCCTCAAAAGTATTCATCCGTAAAGCAAGGTCATCAAGTCGGCCAGTCAAGTTCGCCAATGACTCCTCCGTTGATGCGTTGTATTTGGCGAACATATATGTCATGGTCTTCATCATATCACGTAACTCAGGCATGTTGAACACATTCATCATCATTGTCTTCTCCTGCCATTGTTAGTAGGAACAAAAGACAGCAAAAATTTGTTACCCCTATCGACTACAGTGACAATGTGAAAGGTGGAAGAAAACAATCTCTCTAACTCAAGCGTCTTACCACGCTCTTACAAGTGTTCTTACCGACACAGCAGGTGGTGTGGACGGTGAGATGAACCAGTGAAGCATGGGGTGATTGCAAAGGTATCTGTTATGCTCAAGAGAAGGGTGGAGCTTGGATGGCATAATATGGTGGCTAATAAGAAGAAAATCGTTAACAGGTAAACATAGTTGAATAAGTATTCAATGTAGGAAACTATTGCTGGTCAACCAAGTGTCATAGGGCCTAGCACCACACAAGGAAGTATCAAGGTAAAAGAAAGACAAAATGATATAGCCAACAAAACAACACCAAGTGGTATAGGCCAATTGCTTTAATATGCATGCCCTTCACTAATTTTTTTTCTTTTTTGTAATATTATTTTGATATTTTTTCTTTGATCGGAAGCACGAAGATAGGAAGCATACAAATTTCCAGCTCAATTGGATGTAATATGCAGCCTATAGAAAATATAGAAAAATCTTTAAAATTTGTATTGAAACTTTGGAGGCCGGATAGCCTATCTTCCATGGGGAATTTGGGCAATCTAATTTCGCCGAACGCGGCAATGCCGCGAAAATCAGATGCAAAATTTTGCGTAGATGAATTTGAAAAAAAAATCGCCCGATTTCGAGTTCGTATGCGAAAGTTATGGCCGTTTTAAGGTAGGCTGTCCGAGTTACATTTTTTAGATGTTGATTCTAATTTGGTTTGAAAACAGAAGCAATCGGATATGAAAATGATCGAGAATTTGCACAGCAACTAACAGGGTGGTGTGTGATGATTCAAGGATGAGTGGCACAAAGGTTTGTCACCTAATCTAGGGCTGGCGATGCGGGAGTTCACGCAAGGCGGCTAGCTAGGGCAAACCGATGAACGTGGTGGATCGGATTGTTATTTAGGGATTGTGGAATAGGTGTCGAACAGAGAGAACACAAAGACGAAAAATGATAACTAGGACCCAAAACATTAAGCTAAACCAATAATAAGACTCGACCATACGAATGCAAACTCAACAATGCAAACTGAAAAACGAAACTACAGGCACTATAGTCTAGGAAGCGGTAAAAACGATCTAATTCTTTTTGTGGCTTTTCTTTGGACTCTAGGTATGAAACAAAATAGATCTAATGGAAGGAAAACAAAGATACCTCACAAGCAACCTGAAAATCTAATACAAATTGAGGAGTAGGTTTAGGCCCGATCTTCCGAAAGGTAAGTCGATTGGGGTGGAGAACTCGATGTTGATGATCCGCGACACTCGAGCAGTTCGAATACCCCTGCAATCACTACACCTCTGCTCCGTTGGTTATAAACTTTGCGGCACATGCTTGACCTCGCCAAGAAGGCTAATCCCTGCAAGTCAACCGAGAACACAAGTAAGAATGCAGAAGACACGATCTGAAACTGAGAAGTTGGGGTCTCACAAACCGTAGAACGACGAAATTGTTATTCTAAGCAAAACTCTCCTAATATGACCGGAGGATGCAGTATTTAAAGGCTAGGTTTCGGCCAAAATACGATTAGACGCGTCCCTAATGGACTCTTATGGGATACAAGGCCCAAAGGCTCGATTCGGTGGCGCAGCACCGGACAGAAATCTGGACTCCACTTGTTTCGACGATTCCCAATGAGTCCGAAGGAATTTTTAGGTGATACCAGAACCATTGGAAATATTATCTTCTCCTATTTCTGTGCATATGTAGAACATCAAAAATGGAGTTCGTATGCCACCTGGGCGTCCAATTTAAGGTGGACTGCTCCTGGACTGCGAGTTGAACTCGAGTCTGAGTTATAAACTGCTTACATCAACTTGTGGACGTCCCAGCTGGTTCTCCATGCTCCCAAGGCCTCTTTCCTTCACTTTTTGATCTTCTCCATTATTCCTAATAACAATTAAATCATCACATAGCAATATATTATCAAACTCACATGCAAAATAAGTTAGGAGCGAATTCACCTGCTGATTTATTAACTGTGCTCGTGCTCTTGTGATTGGTCTTTGCATTTCAATGTGTGTCTCCGCTGTTGTGATGTCCTCATCAATCCTGCCGACGAGATATGGATCATGAATCTTAACTTCCGCAGTTCAAGTTAATGTTAGTTGTCAAGTATACGAAGTCTTATAATTCTTTTCTACCTAGATTAATCGCGAAGACAACGAGGTAACTTCGGCTCCTAAAACCGCAGAAGGTTCTCCAATGGATGAATCCTCAGGTTCACTCAAGCAGAAATGAGGGCAACGAGGTCGCAATAAGGGTACATTGGAGCGCATAATGTACATAGCAAGGGTCGGTCCAGGTGGGCTTCCCAAAGAACCACTGGATTCAGTTATCAAGTATCGAAATGCATGCGGTTTTCTTGTTAGAGGGATCATACTGATCACAACCGAGAATTGGAGAAAATTACCTGAGGAGACCAAGAATGAGTTGTGGGAAAGGATACAGAAACAATTCAAGTTCGCGGAAGGCACGAAAGAAGCTGTAAAGAAAGCAACATTGGTCTCTTGCGGCAAGAAGTTTCGTGGCTGGAAGAGTGAAATGAATGCTTATGTTAAGGCCGATAAGGTCCCTAGCCCAAGAAAGAGGGAAAAATCACACAAGCTCAGTGGCAAGAGTTTGTTCGTCAAAAGACCACACCTGATGCTAAAGCTCTAAGTGCAACTAGGTCAGAGCTTGCCAAAAATAACAAATACCTTCATCGCTTGGGGTCTGCCGGATATGCCCCTAAAGTCCGGAAATGGAATAAGATATTAGACAAAATTACCAGTAAGAGCAATCCTCACCCGTTAGAAGGTTGCGATGAGAGAACTCAACGATGGGTCTTTGCTCGGTCATGTTTGACCAGCGAGGGCAAACTTGAAAAGCCCAACTCTGTGAATGAAGTAGAGGAAAAAATGAAAGAAGCAATCGAAAAGCAACAGAAGGGTCTCTTCAAGCTGAAGAGGGAGAATGACCAACTTACCGCTATCTTAGGAAACCCTAAACACAGTGGACGGGTTCGAGCAGTCTCTTCTCAAATGTCTTGGCTAGATGGTTTCCCTAAAGATAAAGACATATAGAAGACGTGAGAAGTTTAATAAAACACTTGATGAAACGATTGCTCAAAAGGTCAAAGAAAATGTGCAAGAAATAATGGAACAACTTAGACAATCGGGACAATTAGTGGCACCAAGTACATCAATGGTTCCCGTGTCAAAGGAGCAATTGGTATCTCCAACTGCCTACCCTAGCTGCGTAGGTTCTGTGCCAGGCTAAGGGTCAACCCATAAGTTTGTTGTCGATGATATTTCTAAGGACAAATCTTGTCGTCTTCTTATTCCGATCGGTAGAGCAGGGAACAAAACCAAACAGGTTGCCACTACTTTGACAAAGCCTGATCGTAACTTCAGCGGGAATCCACTTCTGTTGTATTATGCTGTGGTGCAAGTTCTTCAGATCATTGATAATGATTATGAAGATTATGAAATAGACCACATCACACATGAGGGGATCGCGACTCCGGGGCAGACTGTTAACCAATTAATCCTTTGGCACCGACGCGATATCGTGTTGGACGATGAGCCAATTTCTAGCCCCACCGCATCTCAAAATACTACAACCCCATCTTCTAAGGCAAAAGTCCTGGAAGATCCACTCCCAGTCCAGGAAGATCCACTTCCCCTATGTCTCAGCAAGGATGATAGTAACCTTGCTAGTAAAGATAACCAAGAGCAACAAGTTGGACAACAGCTTCAAGCAGTACCAGAGCAAGCTGTTGCTAGTAAAGAGTTATTCTACCAATGAAGAACATATACGAAACAAGCCTGCTGATGTAACGGCGCCCGAGTGGTTGCACCTAATAGAATATTTTGGGTCTGAGCAATTCAAGGTCAGCTAACTTTTTAATAGCTTCGCATCATACAAAAAAGTTTTGATTTACTTTCATTCGTGGAATTAACTCTTAAAATTATTGTAGTCAATAAGCAGGACCAATTCTCAAAATCGAAGAAGACAAAAGGCGAGTCACTTGCTTGGCTCCAAATCCTACGCCCAAATTAGTTACGAGAAGGTATGAAAAATAAATCACGCTTTTACTTTGCGCTGCAAACAATATGTATACCGACATATTGGATTTTACTTGTATTTTAGGTAGCAAGACCCAGAGACTGGAGAAGAACCTGATGACATACAACTGTGGGAGGCAAGCCATTTGTTGGAGAAGGTAACTGGGCAAACAAGCTGGCAGAAGCTGTACATGTGAGTGACACTTCAAACAATACCCAATTAAATAAATATTTGCAAATTAACTATGACTTTCTTTTTGTATATAGATCCAGGCACGTGCCCAAGTGGATGACATGGAAGCTGAGCAGGGAGGCCCAATTCCAAATGAGGAGAGAAACCACATCTTCCAGTGTTGTTATAGATCCTCAATCGGTTGCGTGGGATCACAGGTTCGGGGGCGTGGTTATATGGCTAACCCAACTGGTCCTTAACGTGAACGTATGCGTATCCAGATGACTGAACATCTCAACGACCAAGTTCGAAACTTAGAAGATAGAAATGCAGGCCTCAATCACCAAGTGCAGGAGTTGGAAGGAAGAAATGATAGCTTAACCACCCATATGGACTGCATAAACCAGAAGAATGAAGAGTTAAACGTTCAAGTCCAATGACATACAAGGTTAGAGAGCAGCTGATTGTGAACAGACAGCTAAGGAAATGCAGGACATGCGCGCCTCAGTGGCTGAAATGCACAAAATGGTGATGGAGACCACTCCACAAAAGGTCCACCAAAGGAACCGCCAAAATCCACCTACTCCAACAATTAGTCCTAGTCGGCTTAGGAAAACTCTTAGCATGCAAACATGTCGCTTTAGTAATCATTGAGTATTGTTACGCGTGTTGCAATATCAATTGATGGATGTTTATTGTTAAACTCATGATTCTGTTGCCACTAGTTTTCAAACCTGGTGCATTCATGTTCTAATGCCGCTAACTATAAAATGTGGCATTATGAATTTCTTGTCACGAATGATAAATTGTTGCAATAGGAAGCTATTGCTAGGAATTACAAGACGTTCCATTATAAACATTTGGCAACGACTCAAAAACCGTTGCACTAGACTGCTATTGCCACCACCCAGAAAACGTTGCATTAAAACACTATTGTCACAGATGAGAAAACGTTGCATTATACCTCTATCACCACAAATCATTAAACGTTGCATTACAAACGTACTACCACAGATTAGAAATGGCTGCATTACGAACCTATTGTCACAAATCAGAAAACGTTGCATTAGAATCTTATTGCCATAGAGTAGGAAACATTGCATTACTAACCTATTGCCACAAATAAGAAATCGTTGCAATACCAAACTATTCGCCACGGATGGTAAATCGTTGCAGTACCATACTAGTTCCCACGGATCTGAAATCGTTGCAATACAATACTATTCGCCACATTTGTGAACTCGTTGCAACAACATACTATTTGCCATGGACGTTAAACTGTCGCAGTACCACACTATTTGCCACGGCTGTGACATCGTTGTAGTACCATACTATTTGCCACGAATGTGAAATCATTGCAATATCGTGATATTCATTGCAATATGGTAAATCGTAGCAATACCATAAATCGTTGCAATACGGTACTATTTGCCACGGTTGTGAAAATCATTGCAATACTATAGTATTTGCCACGAACGAGAAATCGTTGCAATCACATACTATTACCACGAATGTGAAATTGTTGCAATACCATGCTATTTGTTGCAATATGTTAAATCATCGCAATACGCTAAATCGTTGCAATAACATACTATTTGCCACGAATTTGATATAGTTGCAATACCGTACTATTGCCATGGCTGTGAACTCGTTGCAACCACATACAATTACTACGAATGTGAAATCATTGCAATACCATGCTATTTGTTGCAATACGTTAAATCGTCGCAATACGCTAAATCGTTGTAAAAACATACTATTTGCCACAAATATGAAATCGTTGCAATACTGTACTATTTGCCACGATCGTGAACCCGTTGCAATACCGTACTATTCGTTGTAATACGTTAAATCATCGCAATACATGAAATCATTGCAATAGCTTCCTATTTGGCATCGATGTGAAATCGTTGCAATACCATACTATTCGCCATGGATTTCAAGGCGTCGCAATAACCTATCGCCACGAGAATTATTACGATGATTCGTAAAAACTATCGCCACACTCTTTTTTGTTACAACAACGACCTATTGTGTCGAAAAACAACCTATTGCGACGAATTTTTTCGTTGCGATAAACCGAAATCCTTGCAGTGTGAGAATGGTGCAATAGCAGATGTGCTAGAACTTTGCGACTATGCCAATAGAAATAGTTTTTAGTGAAAACTTGTAAACTATGAGATGAATTGTATGTGTAACTTGTATATATGTATATTATTTTACTAAAATTGACTTCTGTGAAATGACTTATGTGATGATATTGTTGACTTCTCTTATGATATTGTTGACTTCCGTGATTATATTGAATTGACCTGGAAATTAGAAATAATAGCAGCTAGTACTGCAAAGGTTATACCTTATCACAAGCAGTTATTTACCAACGGCTAGACCTGTCTGTGAAAAACAATTATCACAGGCGGCTAGATATAGGTAAAGAACCATCTGTGATAACCTAATTATCACAGGCGGTTACTGTTGTGGTGCAAACCGGCTACGATAAAACTGTCTTCATCGGCGGCTTGACGTAGGTCAAGATCCGCCTGTGATAACACAATTATCACAGGCGGTTATATATGTTGCACGACCCGCCTGTGATAATATGTCTTCTTAGGTGGCTAGCCTAAGTAAAGAACTGCATGTGATAATATGTCTTCACAGGCGGTTTCACTTCTCCACCTGTGAAATTGCGGATTATCACAAGCTCTTCGTTTCAGGCGGTTTTAGAAACCATGTGTGATAATAGGTTTAGAGCCGCCTGCGATGAGGCTTATTGTAGCAGTGCAAGCTCCACCTTCTCTCGAGAAGAACAGGTAACTTCTGCAATCACACCCACTCTTTGCTTGCTCTCACACCGGTCACCGTTGGCCACCTGCAGTGCTGGTAAGAAACTTGTAATAGCGGGTAAGACGCATCTTACTGATCGATTTTCCAATTCCACTTCAGAGAGCATAGTAATAGGGTTCTTCACGATCTTTTTGTCTTTGTTTCTGTTTGGTTCTAACAATGATAGGAAAGAAGCCTACGGATAAGACCTCTAGTTCTACACCTCCGGATGATGATGAGTTTGTGCCTCATATGGAACTAAGGGACATGATGTGGGTGATAACTGAATATTTCAACAATTACCAACCACAACAACAACCACCTTTGAGAGGCTTCATACAAGTGTTGCTGGTCTGACCACACGGTTGGACGAGATGGAGACTCGTCTTCCCCAACAAGCTAAACCCTCTATCATCCTTGATGCTGACGCACATGCTCACTACGACACAGAGGATTATTTCAATAACGACGAGGTTGATGCACAACAGCGCCGTCGCCCTCGACAAAATAGTCAAGGTATGGGAGGTAGACCTCGTCCTCATGCTCCTGAACAAGATAATGATCCTTATGCTAAGATTAAGTTTTCTATTCCATCGTTTTATGGATCTTATGATGCTGAGACTTACTTGCATTGGGAGATGATAGTAGAAAAAAAATTAGCTCTCATCTTGTTCCTTAGCGACAAAGAGTTAGACAAGCCACTAGTGAGTTTAAAGATTTTGCTATCATTTGGTGGAATGAACTTGTCAATACACGTAATGCGCCACATACATGGGTGCGTTAAAAAAAGAGATGCGCGCTAGGTTTGTTCTTCCTTCATATAGACGTGATCTTATTAAGAAATTGCAACGCTTTGATCACGGTGACATGACTGTTCAAGAGTACTACCAAGAGTTGCAGAAAGGTATGCTTAGTTGTGGGGTAGTGGAGGATCAGGAAGACGAAATTGTTAGGTTATATGGGGGCTTGCGGCATGAGATCCAGAACATAGTTGACTACAAGGAATATCGTTCTATTAAACATTTATTTCAACTTGCTATCTTAGCAGAAAAAGAAGTGCAGGCTCGCCAACTGCAACAGTGGAACAACACCTTCATGCCACGATAGCTTCCGGTGCCATCCAAAGCAGCGCTGTCCTTAAGCGTAGGTGCTTGTACACCACCCACCACTGGTGTTGTACGTAGCACCACACCTTCTACATCACGGGGACAAGATAACAGCAAGTCCTAGATGCCTGCAGGTGTTGCAGCAAAGGCTGATGCACCCAACACTTCCACTAGTCGCACCTTCGTTATCAAGTGCCACCGCTGCCAGGGACTTGGCCATATGAAACGAGATTGCCCCAACAAATGGGTGATCATTGCCACTGCTGATGGTGGGTATGTAAGTGCTTCTGATATTGAAGATGAAAATATTATTGCAACTAACATTTCAGGTTTTGATGATGGTCTTGTGGAGGTTCTTTGCACATTTGCGACCAACAACTATAGGACTTTTAATGGCTGCCGGGGTTCTCCCTTGCAGTTTTTCACCGGTCAAAAAAAAACAACTATAGGACTTCTATTGTGTAGCGAGCTTTGAGTGCCACGGTTCGAGAGGATGACAACCGCCAACATCACATCCTTTTCAACATGTTTCTCGTCATCAAGGATTGCCGTACATACCATCATTGATTGTGGTAGCTCCAACAATTTGGTGAATTTTGAGGTGGTCAAGAAGCTTGGCTTGACCACATGGGAGCATCCCCACCCTTATCACATTCAATGGTTTAACAACAACGGTAAGGTAAAGGTAGCACAAATAGCAAGGATACATTTTTCCATTGGTTCTTATCATGATTTTGATGTGGTACCTATGGATGCTTGCTCTCTTTTGTTGGGACGTCCTAGGGAATTTGATACAGATGCTATTCACCATGGTCGCTCTAATAAGTATACTCTCATGCATAAGGACAGGAAAATTGTGTTGCGTCCTATGAGTCCCACTGAAATTGTGCAATTTGAGCATGAGAAAAAGAATAATGCTATGCAAAAGGATGTTTTCAATTCTTAAATTCAGCAACCTATTAAGTCAAAAAATCCTGTTTTGCTTGCAACTAAATCTGATCTTTATGACTTATATGCCTCTAATGGAACTTGCTATGCTTTAGTGTGCAAACATGCTTTATATTCAAAATCGAGGATACATCCATTGCTTTGCCACCTTCAGTTGCTTACCTTTTGCAGCAATATATGGATGTTTTCCATCAGGGATACCTCCTGGATTACCACCTGTGTGAGGCATTGAGCACAATATTGATTTGATTCCAGGGGCGAGCTTGCCAAACCATGCCTCCTACAGGACCAACCCCGACAAGACTAAGGAAATTCAGCAACAAGTCCAAGATCTTTTGGACCGCGGGTACATTCGTGAGAGCCATACTCCTTGTTCTGTTCCTGTTTTTTTGGTTCCTAAGAAAGATGGCACTTGGTGCATGTGTGTTGATTGTAGAGCCATCAATAACATTACCATTCGTTATCGCTACCCTATTCCTAGATTGCATGACATGCTTGATGAGTTGAGTGGTTCTGTTATTTTCTCCAAGATTGATTTGCGTAGTGGGTATCATAAGATTCGTATGGCTTTAGGTGACGAATTGAAAACTGCATTTAAAACTAAAATTGGACTTTATGAATGGTTAGTCATGCCATTTGGTTTAACCAATGCGCCAACACATTCATGAGGTTGATGAACGAGGTTTTACGTGCTTTCATTGGTAAATTTGTGGTGCTTTACTTTGATGATATCCTTATTTACAGCAAGTCATATGATGAGCACCTTGAACATTTGTGTGCTATTTTTAATGTCTTGCGCGATGCACGTTTATCTGGTAACCTTTAGAAGTGCACTTATTGCACCGATCGTGTGTCCTTTCTTGGTTATGTTGTTACTTCATAGGGCATTGAGGTGGACGAGGCAAGGATTGTTGCCATCATGAGCTGGCCACTTCCGACTACGGTCATACAGGTTCAGAGTTTTCTTGGTCTCGCAAGTTTGTACTGGCGTTTTGTGCGGGATTTCAGCATCATTGTGGCACCTCTCCACGAGTTGACAGAGCATGGAGTGCCGTTTTGATGGGGACCAGCACAACAACAAGCTTTTGATGCTCTGAAGTCAAAACTCACACAAGAACCATTGCTGCAACTTCCTTATTTTGAAAAGACCTTCGAGCTTGAATGTGATGCGAGCGGCATTGGCATTGGAGGAGTGCTCATTCAAGGAGGTAAACATGTTGCTTTTTTTAGTGAAAAATTGCATGGGCCTTCGCTGAATTATTCTACATATGAGAAAGAACTTTATGCTTTAGTGCGTGTCTTGCAAACTTAGCAACATTACCTATGGTCTAAAGAATTTGTCATACATTCAGATCATGAGTCTTTGAAGTATATTAATGGTCAAGCTAATCTGAACAAACATCATGCTAAATGTATTGAGTTCATAGAATCATTTCCTTACATAATAAAACATAAGAAAGGGAAAGACAATATGATTGCCGATGCGTTATCTAATTGTTATACCATGTTGTCCTAACTTTCTCATAAAATCTTTGGTTTGGAAACCATAAAGAGGTTATATGCTACTGATTTGGACTCCAAAGATGCCTTTGCCAATTGTAGAGATGGAAGAACGTGGCAAAAATTCCTGGTGCATGAAGGCCTTCTCTACCGTGCTCACAAGCTATGTGTTCCAGCTAGCTCCATTCGTCTTTTGTTGTTGCAGGAAGGGCATGGAGGTGGTTTGATGCGACATTTTGGTGCTAAAAAGACAGAGGATGTGCTGGCCACTCACTTCTTTTAGCCAGAAATGAGGCATGATATGGAGCACTACATTTCACATTGCACGACATGCAACAAAGCTAAGTCTCGACTTAACCCACATGGTCTTTATATGCCTCTTCCTGCTCCTAATGCACCTTGGGAGGATATTTCTAAGGACTTTGTTTTAGGATTGCCTAGAACAAAGAGGGTGAGGTATAGGGTCTTTGTGGTTGTTATTCGTCTCTCTAAAATGGCACATTTATACCCTTCCATGCTTCACATGTTGCTGATTTGTTCTTTAATGAGGTTGTGCGTTTGAATGGTGTTCCCAATACTATTATTTCTGATAGGGATGCTATGTTTTGTAGTCACTTTTGGAGACTTGTGATATAAATTGGGAACAAAGTTGTTGTTTTCTACTACTTGTCATCCACAAACTGATGGGCAAACAGAGGTAGTTAATCGTACCTCATCTACTATGTTGCGGGCTGTTTTGAAAGATAATTTGAGGTTGTGGGAGGAGTGTTTGCCACATATTGAGTTTACTTATAACAGGTCTATTCACTCCACAACCAAGTTAAGTCCATTTATGGTAGTATATGGTTTCAATCCTCGTGCTCCAATTGATTTGCTACCTTTATCACATACTGAAATTGTGAAATTAGATGCTACACAACGGTCTGAATTTATTCTTAAGTTGCATGAAACTACTAAGTTACAAATTGAAAAAATGAATGAGAAGTATCGCATTACTACTAGTAAAGGTAGGATGGAGGTAAAATTGGAACCTGGTGATTTGGTGTGGGTTCATTTGAGAAAAATAGGTTACCGGATTTGATAAAGTCCAAAATCATGCCACATGCTACTGGACCTTTTAAGGTTCTTGAGAAGATAAATGACAATGCATATAAACTTGAGTTGCCTCCCGAGTTTGGGGTTAGTCTGACATTTAACATTTCAGATTTGAAGCCATACTTGGGTGAGGAAGATGAGCTTGAGTCGAGGACGACTCCAATTCAAGAGGGGGGATGATGAGGACATCTTTCCTTTGCATACAATACAAGGACCGATCACTAGAGCAAGTGCGCGACAATTGGATCTCCAGGTACGTTCTAACCATGTCAATTGTTTTTCAGAACTTACGCTTGTTTCCATGAATGTTTTGTTGATTAGGAACAATGGAGACAACCAGCAATGGCTTGGAGGAGTCTAAGGAGTAAAGGAGGAGGAGATAGGATGTCCACCCCAAGAAGGAGTTCAAGCCCAATTCGACTTCGACTCCAGCTCGGGTCTAGGAGCTGCCTTTACCAAAATTGACGTCCCAGACAGATACATAGTCAAATTTGGACGTTCTATATATGGTTGGAACTTTGATTTCATAAGTCTTCCGATGCAATCAGCCCCACCTCAAAATTTCTTCTGAGTTGACGGGAATCGGCGAAACCAGTGAGCGTCCAGAATCTGTCCGTCCGGTGCTGCACCATCGTCCTTTGGGCTGCTGGCCCGTGTATCGTGTGGAAGCCCATTCGGGTTGCGTCTAGGGATCTTGCACGCCCCTAAATCGTATTTATACAACATCCTTCACAAAATTAGGGTTGGTTTTTGCTTAGATACAATCTGTCATTGAACAATGTCACCGTTCCTTGGTTGTGAGACTCCACTTCGTGATCAATTCAGTTTTGATTGCTAATTCTCTGTTCTTGCTGGTGTTCTTGATTGCGCTTGCAGGGATAATCCTTCGTGGCACGGTCATTCATGTGACAGGGTGATAACCAATGGAGCAGTGGTGTAGTGATTACGGGGTTCTGTTCACTCGGAGCCTTGGATCATCAACATAGAGATCTCCACCCAATCATGTTTACCATACCTCTTGGAAGATCGGGACTCATCCTCCTATCAGAAGTCGCGACTTCTCGGCGGCATGTGCTGGTATTTCTTAATGTCTACAGGTCATCCTAGCAACGAATGCTAGACATGTTGTTGGCACTATGCTAACCTACAACCAAGGAAAGATGAGTTCCACAAGCGCATGAAAAGCACCGCTGTAGCTTTTCACCCGAGAGTATTCCCTAGGGTATCGTATTTATTTTGTCCCAAAGAAAGGCATGTGAAGTGAGGCAAAATTGTGGATTGAGTAGGATGTTGTAGTTAGGGTTCTAGTAGGATGGATAAAGATAGATATATATGGGTAGTGTGATACACACCTAAGCAATCTACTCTAAGGGGTAAGTTGTCCTTGTGAGGGTTAGACTACGAGAGACAAATACTCCTACTGTGCTCCAATTACTCATACATAGCCTAACAATGTACACATGAATGTGTTAGAGGTGAATACTAGAGCTTAGTGGTCCAACACATCGGACGGATGTAGATCTGGCAAAATCAGAACGTTTCCCGCTAAGAGACTGTGGCGTAGTCGAACATGGGGAGTACAAATGACGGTAGGGCTGTCACCACCTCTCGCCTACCCCTACAACCCGTGGGTCTACAAGACATCCAACGCTACTTGTTAAGTAAATACCTTAGAGGCTTGAGTAAAAGTACCTCTCTAAGGCAATGGCTAACCTAATCATCGTCGAACCAATGTTGGAACCAAGCAATATGTTATTCATACTAACATATTACGTTATTACCTAAATAGACTATAGTGGAGGTGTATGGTCTTTATGGTAACATAATAATGACCTTACTATATTATCATGAGGACATCTAGACCTATCACGTACATGGACTCTGCAATGAAAAAAGAAACACTCTGTCTAAGCATATGAATAAACAGAGACTAATAATAATATTATTAATAAGCATAACGTGACAAATAATGGAAAAGATACATGAGCCATACCTTTCCCAAAATGGACTTAGGACTAGAGGCTCCTCTCTAAAGCCTAACCTCCACTAAGGACTTGAAGAACTAGTGTAAACAAAAGAGTGATGCTAAAGTGGTGTTTGTGGAGAAGTGAGGGTGTGGGGTCCTATATACATGTACTTCAATTGGTTCCCGCTACAATTAGCACGCGAAGTAGTGTTCACTGCCATCAGGGAGCCACAAGAGAGTGCCACACATCGTTTGACTGCTAATGGCACTCAGACCAAGTTGTCCGAGCCAGGTCCTGGCCCCTTTCGTGGTGTGCTTCCTCCGGGACCTGGTTCCCTTCCTATGTGAAATGATGTTGGGTTTCCTCATATACGCCTAAGAATGGGTCCATGGATCCTTGTGATGCCACATATCATCGCCTGATTGGCTGGGATGTCATTTTTTAGGATTGCTCCCCACAATTCTCCTCATTCCTGCAATAAAATACCTGCATGCACTATTTCTCAAAGTAAAGTGGAATATGTCAAATGTGAAGGTGATGTGTGTAAGAATTTTTGGTTATTCACATAATTGAGTTATATTGATGGACGAAATTGCTATATAACGACCACCAACAAACTCCACAAGCTTACCCTTTGCTCGTCCCAAAGAAAAGATGAAGACTTAGTTGGTTGAATAAAAGTTGCTACAATGCTCTACTTTTCAAAAGTACCAAGTGCAGAACAAAATATTCTACCTCATATTGAATAATTGGCTATGGTACCTCACTCTTTTTCTTAGTCGTTATGAGACTCCTCTTTTTTTTTTCAGGTGGCTGGAAGATATAACAGCAAATGGAGTATGTATCGCCTAATGTTTATGTTCCACCTGAATTCCAGAGAGTTTCATTATGGTGTTTAATTTCAAGTTTCTCAAATGATGTTCTCAATCACTCCTATGTGGTAAGTGGATTTTTTCTCACCAAGACAATGTCTTTCATATCCTACATCTAAATAAGACTTTGTGGGAGCTTGGTAGGGAACAAGAATGGGCATATTTGCAACACATATATTCCTAAGTCAAAAGATTAAGCTTTAGGAGAAAATAAATCATGCTTTGGCTCAAGATTGTGCATGTGTGACTGAATGTAGTGGAGTGGAAATTTGAAAATGACACCTTTTTGTGTGGACTCTCACTTTATTGTGAGGATGAACCATAACTACTTATTCTCTCTTTTTTTCCCATGCTCTTGTGCATGAGCATCCATTTCTTTTTCTTTTTTATTTTCTTGTAGCCATGCTTTCTACTCCTCTTTTCAATAATTTTTAAAGGGAGTACTTATGCATAAAAAACATGGAGTATCTTTTGATGGTGCTGCGGTATGATGGAATTTTGTTAACTTCTAGTGTAGAAGTTTAGCATGTGCTCATGAATTCTTAATCTTAAAACTATGAAAAGATTCTCACATAGATCTATACTAGTTTGACTAGGATCAATGTGAAAGCAAATAGCATATGCACAAGATTATCAAATTTGAACATCATATGGCCTTTGTGGGAATTTCAAATCAAATGAGGATCTTTATTTCGATCCAATTTAGAAATATTCCAGAAAAACAAGTTTCACTTTTAACTAGGAATTTAGCAGCTCTTATTACTATATCATTTCTCACAACGACCTAGAAATTTATTTAGCTTATGCTATCCACAAGTTCCAAGTTTAGGGCAAAAGTATACTAAGCGAATAAACTAAATACTTGGAGAATACTAAATTGTATAGAACTAAGGAAAAATAAAATAGGGCAACTATTCATCATTTCAACTTATGCATAGTGAAAATATTCTTACCGCATATCTTTTGCTTTATTAAACTATCATATCCTAGTTTTTTTAGATGCTAATGATGTGGAAAGAAAAAATAAAATGCAAATGGGATGTGATAAAAGTTACCTGAAGTGGGGGTCTTCCCCCAAACTTTTTTTCGTCAATCTCCGTGATAACGGTTGAACCCTTGATGATGGAAGTACGCCACGAGGTCGACCTGTTGTTGTTGCAGCGTGGTGTTGATGTGTTGAACCACATGTCGACTTGTTGCTGCCAGTCGTGGGTACCCCGGATGTATCTTGAAGAGTGTTGAGGAATCGTCTGTCCTCACTTCAAGGTCTTCTATCCGTTGAGTATGTTATTCCATTCTTGGCCCAAGTCACGAGAACCACTACCCCAGAAGGAATGACAGGTACTCATCGGTGAAGGAGGCCAGCTACTAGAGCTTGAGTTGGAACGTATGCGTCTCATCTTCCTCATGTGGTAGCCCACTTAGTCAATGACTGAAAGTGCATCTAGGCGTCACTTGTGGGTTTTAGTTGATTTATGACAAACAAATTAGATCCTAACAAAATTGATGAGATGAGCGCAGACTTCAAAGAAATTAGGAAGAAAGAGCAAAAAGGAAGGAGAATGAGGATCTAAAGGAAAAAGAGCTCAAGAGCTAAAAAGATTAGATCATTGTTTATGTAGTGTGTTGGAGAAACACAACCCAAGAGCTCAAGTTAACAAACAATTTAACTCACTGCACAATTCACAGGAAAACGAGACTAGTCTGATATACACCAGACTAGTCTAATATGTCTCTGACTAGAAACGGACAAGTCTTCTTTGTGCGTACTTGTCCATAAGTACTCCAGTTTACACAGCATCGGACTAGTCTGATATCACCACGGAGTAGTCTGATATCTCTCTGACTAAATTCGGACAAGTACTCCAAGTCTGTACTTGTCCATTAGCCCTACAATTTTTCACGACACCGAACAAGTCCGATACCACCACGGACTGGTCCGAAAACTCTCTGACTAAAATCGGACAAGTCCTCCAAGTGCGGACTTTTCCTCAATTCAACATGAGGTTCACCACACCAGACTAGGCCATTTGTGCTGGACTAGTCCAAACACTTCCAGAGCCCAAATCGGACAAGTCCGATATATCTAGTTTCCCGCACACCGCACACTGGACTAGTTTGGAGTCCACCACGGACTAGTCCGGACATCGCAAACCCTAACGGTAACTTTTGGAAACCCTAGTATAAATAGAGGTGTACGGCCCTACAACCATAACTCTTGACCCCCTATGCCGTCACACCTTCCAAGAGCCCAAAATACACATCTCTCCACACATTCTAACCCTAGAAAGATAAAATATTTGAGGATTAGCATTGATCAAAAGGAGAGACTTGTTTCACACAATCTTGAGCTCTTGGATTTGAATCTCTCGCACACTCTTATTGTTTATTGCATATATTTCGACTGTGTTTGGTGGTGTTCTTCATTGTAAATCTTGGGGAGCCCTCAACTTGCGAGAAGGCCCCGTGAACTCAGTTATTTGCCCCTTTGTGGTTAGTGGAAGAGAATCGGCCTCTATGGTGATTCGACGAGGGTAGGGTTGGTGAAGACCCGGTCCTCCATGGACTCCTCAAAGTGGATGTAGGTTTCCCTCATGGAAATCGAACCACAGGATAAAATCGCGTCTTCTGCACTTTTGTTTCATTATTCATCTCATTCTAGGGTTTACATAATATTGTGTAACTAACGTTAAACTATTGGAATTAAAGTTGATCCTTGTCATACACTGTTTCACTGTTCTAATACATCCAAGTTTCTATTTACTTTCCGCTGTATAGGGTACTAGAAGTGAAATTATCGATTAAACTTGATCTTTCTAGTCCGAATACCAGACTAGTCCGCACAGTACCAGACTAGTCCGATCTGTTTGTATTTGATCAGTTTTTTAAGTGTTTTAGTGTCCCTACTAAGTTCAAAAAGCCTATTCACCCCCCTCTAGGCTACATTCAATTGGTATTAGAGCCGGACTCTTCAAAAGAGACTCACCGCTCGTAGAGTAGGTGTCGGACAACAAGGATGTACACAAGAACATCAACAACGAGAAGGGTGATGAAGAAAGAACTCAAAAGCTAGAGAAGCTTCTCGATGCCATCCAAGATCGTGAGGACTATGGCGAGGAGATGCTTGAACTCAAGGCACTCCCATGGAAGAAGACACTCTCCCCAAAGGGGAAGAAGAAGATCGAGGACGAAAAGAAGAAGGGGAGTTGTCACACCGATTACTCCCGATACCCTTTTAATTATGATTGATTAAATTCTAACAATAATCATTACTTATTAATTCCCCTGGGGAAAGCACCTTTCTTCGATGGCAATGATTACTCTATGTGGAGACGAAAAATGAAAATGCATCTCATATCTCTTAACCCCAGCTTGTGGCATATAGTGTGTACAGGGATAGATATCCCGGATGATGATGTAGAGCTGACTCCAAGCCAAGAACAAGCTATTCATCGGAACTCTCAAGCTGCAGCTGTTATCACATCGTCACTGAGCCAAGACGAGTTCACCATGGTGGATGGACTCGAAATTGCCAATGAGATATGGGATACTCTACAAACCGCACATGAAGGTGATAGTCATGTGCGCAAAGCTAAGATTGAAATGATTGAAAGCGAATTGGGAAGATTCACCATTGAAGAAGATGAGTCACCACAAAATATGTACAATCGATTGAAGAATCTTATCAATAAAGTCCGAGCATATGGCAGCAAGAAGTAGTGATCACGAGGTCGTGAAGATAATTCTTAGAGCATTCATGCCTCACAATGTGACTCTTTGCTCGATGATTAGAGAAAGCCCCGGGTATTGGAAGGTGACCCTGGACGAACTTCTTGGCAAGATCATCAACTTTGAGGTGATGGATAAGCAAGCCAAGAACGTTAAGGAAATTGCCGACCTTACCTCCGCAAAGAAGAAAGGAGTTGCTTTAAAGTCCACATGTAAACATGTATCAAAAGAAGCCCAAGAAGCTCATGGAGAAGACGACAGCAATGATGAAAGCAGTGATATTGATGAAGAAGATATGATCTTATTCAAGAAGAAATTCAAGAAAATGATGAAATGAAAACAAGGTGGTTGCTCAACTGAAGGAAGAAATAGGGACAAACCAAGAACAAAAATGAGGAATGCTTTCTATAACTGTGGAGAGTACGACCACTTTATAGTAGACTGTCTCCATGAAGAAAACAAGAAGAAGACTATGGACAACAAGCCTCAGCCAAAGAAAGTGTTCAAGAAGAAGAAGCAATTTGGCCAAGCGCACTTAGGGAAGGAGTGAGACTCCAATGATAAGTCCTCATCCAAAGAAGAAGAGCAGATGGCCACCATAGCCATCAAGAAGACTACCAAGAAATCCACTCTCTTCCAAACCTTGGGCGCATGGAAGGACAATGATAACACATGTCTAATGGCCAAGGAAGGTAAAAGGAAGGTAACAACTAAATCTTACTCCTTGCATTCTTTTCTAGTGATAGTGATAATTATAGTGATGATGAAGACATGCTTAGAGGTTTAGGCAAGAAAACTGCTACTATGATGAAATTCTTCATGGATAAGCTTGTTGATAAGGAGGAGCTAGTTGATCATCAAGAAGATATGATCATCCTCCAAATGGAAGAATATATTAAGATCAAAAGGTTTCTTGAACTTGAAAAGGAGCGAAGCAAATCACTAGAACTTGAGTTAGGTTCAAGCAAGGAAGCTTGCATGAAGTTAAACGACTCAAACGTGGCTATCAAGGATGAACTTGCTAACTTAACCAAAGTTAACAAGATCCTTGAAGTACAAGTTGAGTCACTCTAACTAAGTGGTTCTTCATCCTCTTCAAGCTCACCTTCTCAACATGTAAAATCTGAAACTGCTATTGTTTGTACATGTGCTAAAATTGACACTAACTTGAAAGAAAAGTCAA
Organism: Tuctoria greenei; assembly: GCA_036927565.1. NCBI lineage: Eukaryota > Viridiplantae > Streptophyta > Magnoliopsida > Poales > Poaceae > Tuctoria > Tuctoria greenei. Next base: position 69,721,856 of record JAYESD010000005.1, read on the forward strand.
ACTTGACGAAAGACAAACATCCTTCCCGAAGTGGCATATTTGAGAAGGAGAAGGTCATGTATGCACGCAGTGCGTACTTGGTCACAAGACCTCCTAATATCAAATATGGCATTGGGTATTTATGTGGTGAAAAGCAAAATGCTAGAATCCACAAGAATAACAAGGAACACATTGCCTTTGTCAAGGGAAACACCTCTCAAGTTAAAAACTTAATAATTTTGATAAGATTAACATTGTGAACACATATGAACAACAAGTTTTATTTAGAACATTTGATGCTTCATATGCACTTATGACAAATAATGTTGGAAGAGTTTATGCCAAATATGTCGGGCCACGCCATGGGAACACCAAGTCTCATGTGTGGGTGCCCAAATCACTTGTGACAAACCTCAATGGACCGAAGCAAGCTTGGGTACCTAAGACCAAGGCATAATTTGTCGTTTGCAGGCATATTCATCCGGTGGAGCTAAATGGGTGCTAGACAGTGGATGCACCAATCACATGACCGGAGAAAGAAGAATGTTCTTGGAATATGATCAAAATGAAGATCCAAGTGAAGGCATTTACTTTGGTGATAACAGTTAAGAAAGGGTGCTTGGTACTGGTAAAATTGCAATTTCATCAAAACATACTCTTTCTCATGTTTTACACGTCGATTCCTTGGATTATAACCTTTTGTCCATATCTCAATTATGTGACAAAGGTTATAATTGCTTATTCACTAATGAGGGTGTGACCGTCTCTAGAAGGAGTGATAACTTGGTTGCATTCAAGGGTGTGTTAAAGGGAAAACTTTATCTAGTTGACCTCAACAAAGATAAAGCCGAACTTAACATATGCTTGATCGCAAAAACCAACATGGGTTAGTTGTGGCATATTCGGATAGCACATGTTGGTATGAGTAATCTTCAAAAACTCTTTAAAGGGGATCACATTCGAGATTTTAATGATGCGGTTTTTGATAAAGACGGGCTTTGTAGTGCGTGCCAAGCCGAGTAGCAAGTAGGAGCACCCCATCCCGCGAAGAATGTCATGATTACAACAAGACCACTCGAGCTCCTTCACATGGACCTATTTGGTGCAATTGCTTACATAAGCATCAGCGGTAACAAATACGATTTAGTCATTGTTGATGATTTTTCTCGCTTCACGTGGGTTTTCTTTTTGCATGATAAGACAAAAACTCAAGGAACCCTCAAGAAGTTTCTCAAGCGAGCTCAAAATGAATTTTCATTGATGGTCAAGAACATATGAAGTGACAATGGAACGGAATTCAAGAATACCCATGTTGAGGAGTATCTAGACAAAGAAGGGATAAAACACGAATTTTCAGCACCATACTCTCCTCAACAAATGGAGTAGCCGAAAGGAAGAACCGAACACTCATTGAGATGGCGAGGACAATGCTCGATGAATACAAGACTTGGGACCGGTTTTGGGCCGAAGCGGTTAAAACCGCTTGTCATGCCATAAACCGACTCTATGTTCATTGGTTGCTCAAGAAAACTTCGTATGAACTACACACGGGTAACAAGCCAAAAATTTCATACTTTCGAGTTTTTGGTTCTGAATGTTATATTTTGAACAAGAAGACTAGGACTTCAAAGTTCGCTTTGAAGTCCGATGAAGGTTTCTTACTTGGCTATGATTCAAACTCCTATGCCTATCGTTCTTCAACAAGGCCTTCGGACTTGTTGAAGTAGCACATGACATGGTGTTCGATGAAACTAACGGCTCTCAAGAAGAGCAAGTTGATCAATGTGTGCTAGATCAAGAAGAATCTCCATGTCAAGCATTGAGAAGAATGACGTTGGGCGATGTTCGACCACAAGTGTGACCTCCAAATGCGAATGAAGAAGATGAACCACAAGTGGAGGACAATGATCAAGGTGGAGCTTCCACACAAGATCAACCTCAAGAAGACCAAGGTGATCAACACATAAATGAAGGCAACCATCCAGGGAGAGAAGAAGATGATGATCATGAAGATTCAAGATCACAAGTACCCCATCCAAGAGTACATCAATGCATCCAAAGAGATCACCCCGTCGACAACATAATCGGTGACATCCAAAAGGGACTGACAACTCGATCATGTATAGCTAATTTTTTGTGGACATTACTCGTTTGTATCCTCTTTGGAACCACACAGGGTTGAACATGCATTAAAGGATCCGGATTTGGTGGTGGCGATGCAAGAAGTATTGAACAACTTAAAAATGAACGAAGTGTGGGAACTTGTTGAAAGACTCAAGTTCAACTTCGTTGGCACTAAATGGGTCTTCCGCAACAAGAAAGATGAACACGGGGTGGTGACAAGGAACAAGGCATGACTTGTGGCCAAAGGGTATTTACAAGTCGAAGGTTTGGATTTCGACTAGACTTTTTCTCCCGTAGCTAGGCTTGAATCAATTCATATATTACTTGCATATGCTACTCACCATGATTTCAAGCTTTATCAAATGGACGTGAAAAGCGCCTTCCTCAATGGACCAATCAAGGAGGAGGTGTACGTGGAGAACCCCCCCCCCCCCCCCCCCCCCGTGTTTGAACATCAAAAGTTCCCCGACCACGTATACAAACTGCATAAGGTTCTCTATGGCCTCAAACAAGCTCCTAGAGCTTGGTATGAGTGCATTAGAGATTTTTTGATTGAAAATGGCTTTAAGATTGGTAAAGCTGATTACACCTTGTTACTAAGCATTTTGATAATGATATATTCATTTGCCAAATCTATGTTGACGATATTATTTTTGGTTCAACTAACAAATCTTTTTGTCGAGAATTTAGTAAGATTATGACTGATAGATTTGAGATGTCCATGATGGAAGAGCTGAGATACTTCTTGGGATTCCAAGTAAAGCAACAAAAGGAAGGGACGTTCATAAGCCAAGCAAAGTACACTCAAGATATTCTCAAGAAATTTGGCATGGACAAAGCAAAGCCCATAAAGACTCCCATGGCGACAAATGGACTCAATGAAGACGGACCAAACATGGATCAAAAGGTATATCACTCCATGATTGGCTCCTAACTTTATTTATGTGCATCTAGGCCTGATATCATGTTGAGTGTATGTTTGTGTGCAAGATTTCAAGCCAATCTTAAGGAATGTCATTTGACAGTCGTAAAAAGGATCCTGCGATATTTAGTTCATACACCCAACCTAGGCCTTTGGTATCCTAAAGGTTCAAAATTCAATCTCTTTTGATACTTCGATGCAGATTATGCTGGATGCAAGGTAGATAGAAAAAGTACCTCTGGTACTAGCCAATTCCTAGGTAGATGCTTAGTTTCTTGGTCCTCCAAGAAACAAAATTCTATTGCCTTATCCACTGCCGAAGTGGAGTATGTAGCAACCGGGAGTTGTTGTGCACAACTCCTTTAGATGTGACAAACTCTAAGGGATTATAGTTACAATATGAGTCGTATTCCACTCCTTTGTGACAATGAGAGTGCCATTAAAATTGCCCATAACCCCATTGAGCACTCTAGAACCAAACACATAGACATCCGACATCACTTCTTGAGACATCACTCAATGAAAGGAGATATAGCCATTTCCCATGTCAACACTAAAAAAGAACTAGCCGATATCTTTACCAAGCCACTTGATGAAAATTGCTTTTGTGAGGTTTGAAATGAACTAAATATCCTTCATGCTCGGAACGTGGCTTGAGAACTTGCATACTTGTATGCCACCTTCAAAATCATGTTGATTGTGTTGAAAAAGTATCTCTCTCTATTTTCTCCTAAAAACTATGTTAATTACTTGATCTTGGTGAATTATGGTCATTGCTTGATTGTTGTATGTTTAGTGATCATATTCATCAAGAATATTTGTATGTTATTGCCCCCTATTTTTTTTTAAGAACCTTCAAATATATACAAAAGGTCTATTTGTTTCTGTCCAGGTGACCACGTACTAGTCCGTGGTTACCCCAGACTAGTCCGCGCATTGCAAACTAGTCCGCAGAGTGTTTGCTAGACCGGACTGGTCCGGTCAGACCACAGACTAGTCCGGTCAAACCACAGACTAGTCCGATTTTTCGACTTCATAACCCTAGGGCCGGCACAACCCTAATCTTCTTCTACCTCACAACTCTTCTTACATTCTCTCTCCTCACTCAAGTGCTCCCAAGGCGATTTGGCAAGTCCCCCATCAAATCAACTCAAGTTTTGGTGGGATTTGATCTCCATTGCAAGGGGATCGAAGACCACATACTTGCCCGCATCAAAACTCCTTCAACGTCGCGAATCGGAGGATTTGGTAAAATTTCTCTCCAAACCCTAGAACCTTCGATTTGCCTTGTTTTCGCTCAAATAGCCTAGTTCTTCCCGTCAATACATGCTCCCTTGTAGTAGTACAACTACATTGCTCTGTTTTTGCGTTGATAGACTCCATTATCCTGTTAGTTAGGGTTCGAGCAGCTGAATATCGGACTAGTCCGTTATCAGTGCTAGTCCGCATCTTAGCAATGGACAAGTCCGATGTTAGCTGAAAAAAAACCCTAATTTTCTTCAACTCAATACTATTCTTTGCCACCAATCCTTATCTATGTCATGTACAACATTCTTGTTAGGACAATGTCGAGCTCAAATGAGGACATCTCTAACTTTGAGACTGAAATGGATCAAGAGACATTGACTCGCGTTTGGACGGGCCCAGCAAAGAAGAGACAAGCTCGCACCACTGACCCTTCGCCCACCCCACCTAGGGTGCATCGAAAGGTTCCAGCCAAGAAAGCTTCGAGAGCACAAGATGTGGTTGGCCCTAGTTTTGTGGCTCCACGCCAAACTAAGGTAAAAGGCAAAGGAATTTCCTTTGGCCCGATTGGCCCCCTCGAGATGACTGCTCCAAGACGGGGAAATAGGGACCCCTCAGATGAAAAGTTCAATGGCAATGAGAGTGATGTGGCTTGGAAACTGAGAAAGATTGATGCCTATAGCAATGGAAAGAAGGCAGTTTATCCTAGATTCTGGAGCAACTTCCACGCGGACTACTAAAGTACCGTGTACCTTCAGATGAAGACTCCAGTGGTCCGCAGCCAATGGATCGACTGGGCACATTTTGAGAGAAAGAGCTGTCAAGCCTTTGATAAAGTGATAGAGGCTGTGGAGAGGCATGGCCTCAAGCACTTGTTTGCTTTTAGATATAACTAGAATGATGAGTTTATCGCTCAATTCTTTGCGACCTACTACTTCACCAGTGATGCAGAAGAGAGAGTGACTTGGATGACACATGGATCCTAGTACACTATTACTTATGATGAGTTTGCTAGGTTACTATACCTTGAGGACACCACAACAATGAGATCATTATTCACAATATTGGTGTTTTGGAGAAGGACAAGATGGACTTTCTCTACGATGCTCGCCTCAAGTACAATCCTCCCTCAACCAAGAACATGAAGCCCTTCTTCATGGTTCTTAATAGAGTGCTCCGAAAGATGATTGCTCCAAAGGATGGAGATGCTGGGAGTGTCCAAGGTTACTTGAGAACCTTGATGAAAGTGATTAGTAAGAAGAGGAAGTTTGACACCTTCCAATACATCTGGAATGACATGGTGAACATCTACTGCACACTGAACCGTTCCCGTGGCTATGCACCATACTTGATGTTTATGATTGAAAAATTCACATGAATTGAGTTTATGAAGAATGTAGAGCACACTCCTCTAAGGCCTCAGAAGCCTCCTCAAGCCTCTCTCCCAGCTGCTCCCTCTCCTGCCTCAAGTGAGGAACATCTAGAAAAAGCTCAACAAGATACAAGTCCACTCTATGGCACTAGGGCCCCTCCCTTCTAACAAAGGATCAACCAGTGGGATCATGAAGTACCTGGCAACTATATTTGGTTCTTGCCGCAAGACTGAGGTGAAAGTTCACAATATGAAAAAGGCAAGAAAGGAGGAAATGTGGTACATTAAGGACAATATCAAAGCAATATGCCAAAAGCTGGAGATTGAGCCTGTTGGGTCTCTAGTCGTCTCAGAGGACTTCACCTCTGACTTATTGGAGCATCTTCCTCTTTCAGCTTTCGAGCTTGCCTACTTTGGCATTGGGGGCACGATGAGTGGCTCTCACCCTCATCCTTCTCAGTCTGATGATTAAGAGGATGAAATGACCAACGGCGCAGAGTGAACATGCGATGATGTTTAGATCCCTCTTCTCCTTCTTTTTGGTGCCTTGATGCCAAA